>ML682016.1:18619593-19029782 GCA_007922195.1 Podocnemis expansa
GTTAATGTGGGACCAAGCCTTCCCAGATGATGGGAGCTACGTTAACATAAATGTAAACCAGCCCAAGGAAGACCTACTTTTTCCATTAGTTGCCTCCTATGCAACATCCAGTTCTATTCCATGCAAGAACATTGGCATTAAAAATCATGAACCTGGCTTCTGCCTAACGAGTGATGTTTTCCTGGAAGGGGGAGGAGGGTTCCCTTTGCTCACCACAACAGGGATTGAAAGCCCTGCAGAAAGCTCTATATCTTCTATAACAGCAACTCCCCAAAGCAATATTCAGCATTCACAGCTGCCACAAAGTGGCTCTTAAAGGGCTGCAGCAGGGGCTGAAAATGGAACCCCTGGTCAGACCACAAGAATGAGAAACCCTTCTGATTCGAAATATGCACAACAAGTTCTTCCTCCTTCTCTGTTACTGCAATGGAGCTTTAAGAATAGTGATGATACTTTTCAGTCATGGAGCTTGTGTAGCTGACAGAATTCAAAACTAGTCAATTCAAAGTTTGCTAAATTTGGGACTGATGCAATTCCAAGACTAATCTGGGTGGCATCTTTAAAAAGCAGAATGTCTGCCCCACACCCTTGTCTTGTCAGCAGGGATTCAACCCGACTCCTTGGTGGATCAGTTGGTCTCTGTAGACAGACACATACTTGCTGCTATGGAAGAAAGGCTTGCAAGGATTGCCATCACTAATGCATGTTCTAGATCCAGATAAGGTTATAGTCTATATTGATGCTTTCATTTCTTAACAGCCATTTCAGCTGGGAAATCTGTAGCACCTTCTAGTCTCTAGCTTAAACTCAACAGGGGATTGGAAAAGAAAAGGCCAAAAAAGGCATGTCTCAATGAGAATAAGATACTGTAACATAATGTGAGCAAGAGAGAGAGAGAGAATGCACTAGTTTTGGAGGGTGAAGCTAATGAAAGTTTGACAATTAGAAATAAACATATTGAGGTAATTTAACAACTTATAAAGATTCATAAGATAATGTAAACATTCATTGTATGCCATAGTTATTTTCTGAAGGGATGAATATCAGGGAAGATTTATAATTAGAAAGAAAAACCAAGATATTCATTGTAACCTGGAATTTCCTATCACATAGGGATTTTTGTCCCATAAACCCCTTGGTAGTACCATCAGATGATTGAGTTCTTTTAATGCACACAGGACATTAGAACTGCAGTATTGTTAGTTTGAGAAATGTTGTTTTCTTTGCCCTAATTACAGGAAGTTATACAGCAAACCTGCTGTCTGTTTAGATGCTTTCAATCCTAATGAAAAAGCACTCCCAATTATTGAGGCCATGTACTCAGTGATTGCAATGTGTCATGATATTTTAAAGATGCATGTTTCCTGGTGAGAAAATATTCTGTTATATGGGAAAGATGCTAATTTTTTTAATATGAAACACTTTTTCTTTTTCCAGGTTGCAAAGAGTATTCAGTTCAACTTTGCTAGAAGACAAAAATTCATAGAGCAGCCATGCAGCCTGTCTTTTGTAACCCCTTCCTTAATCTTCAACCAGAGTTTCAGGGACAATGAATTGACATTAATAGAAGTTGCACCTATACAATGAGAGCCACATATAGACCTTAATGTGAGAGAGTTTTACACTTACACATGCAAAAAAAGCTGCTCCATACCCTGCAGTCATTCAGCATAAAATTACTTACTTATTATTCATTACTATCTTTAAATGCTTTATTGAAGCATAATGCAAAAGGTACCTGTCCATATTTAAAAAATGAAATTTCATCAGTGCTTGGTCTTCAGAAGCTATTAAATGGCTTCATTATTTCCTCTTTTTTGACATTGCTAGCTCAGCGCAGCAGCTTTCCCTCTATGTGACGTGTACAAAATCACAAAGAATTACATCAGCTTTACATTTTACTGCTTGCAAATGAAAGCTGGATCTAGGTAGGCAAAGAAATACTGAAGGGCACCTTGATGTGCAATAGGACTTTCCACCTATAGTGTCCCACAAACCTGCCCATTTGGGCAAACTGTTGTGGAAAATTCACCCTTCAAGTTCTAGACTGCAGGGGTCACTTTGCCCTGAGGCTTTCTGGTCATTTTAAGTTCATTCAAACCCAACAGTTTCACAGAAACTTCAGCTAAACGTTTAAGTTACATAATGAAACCATTCAGTTCCAGCCTGTCTCATCCATACAGCACTCTTCTGCTGAAGAGACCCAGCTATTGAAGATTTTTGTGGACAACAGAACACCTATTTGGTGGCCCTATTTGGGCTTCTCTTCTCCAGACATCTCCAGGGGAGCTAACTTGGCTTTCTGGGAGACAAGATATGAAGTCTTGCAAGCCCACCCCAATCCAAGAAGTTACTTCTGATGATCAGACAGCCTACCTGCTGAAGAACCTGGGGTCTATCAAGCCCAGTGTGTCTAATGGGAAACTTCACGAGAACATACGCAATCAGTAGGCTTTGCTAATAGCTGTTTTACTAATGACATGAAAATATCTAATGAGCATAGTCTAGCATATGGAAAAGTGAAACCCACTGGTTTCAGTTAATAAATGATTCCACCACACTGATTCAGCAATTGTAGGTTCCCTGATTTCAGGTGTCTTCTGAGTTTTGTTCTAAATCTCAGGGTCATGCAATCACTCAGAATAGAAAGTGATACCCAGATGAAACCATAAAGACCCTCCTGAGTTTCTTATAAAGTGAAAAAAAATCCCCAATTCCTCTCCTCATTCTCCACATCAACATTCCCTTCCCAGTAGATTTAATTCCTCTTATGCTGATCCACGTCTAGGAGTCCTCATCATAACCCACAAAACACAGACCTGTCCCATCACTACTTTAATCTCCATCCAGCCTGTGTGGCACAGTCTAGAGTGCATCAAACCCCAGCTGAAGTAAAGTCCCAATGTGTGGTCAGGATTTGATGCCATCTTTTGAATGCTGCAGCTATAGAATGAGAGGACAGTTGAATTGTTTGCAATACAATGATCCTTTCCAGAGGAAGGATTTGGAGACAATGGGACATAGATTTTTATCCCTCAGCTGAAGACAGAAGATACAAAGGGCAAGCAACTAACTTCCCCCTGAAGAGCCCAGGAATGCAAAAGAAAGCAGTTATTTCACATCCATGTACCCAAGAACACTAGGAAAGGAGGGCATCGCAAGACATTGTGCACCCTCACTGAAGAAGGCTTATGGGAAGAGGGGCCCAAACCTATTAAAAAGGGAATTTCAGGCCAAGAAGGGTTGTAAGCTAAACAAAACCCTAAACTGGTTAAAAAATCACTCATATTCCTGTTTGGATCTTAGCTTCTAACTGCCAAAAGGTCAATAAGCCTCAATAAACCTTTTGTCAAAGGACAAAGATGCACTTTCATATTAATATATGAAACCAGTCAATATTCACCTGATTTCTTTAGGGAAAAAAAAATGTCCTAGCTGCCATACAACGAACTCTTAAATGTTACAGAAAGCAAAAAACATTATGCAAGAGCTCAAACTAGCTGCAACCAGCGAGCTGATTCAGTATATCTGGGACACACTACTTAAATTTTGCCTACCAAAAAATCCCTCACATAAATGGCAAGCATCATAGGGCAACCTGCTCTGTCAGAATTTCCCTCTGTAAGCAGACAAACAAAGGTGGAACAGTCATGCCTGTCTCAGTTTCCCTTCTTCGTAGTCACCAGTAGCTTAACAACTGCTCTCTTTTTTAAGATACCCCTTCTTTGGGGATTGTTTATCATAAAAAAACACAGTGCAAATAGTTCATTTAATACCTCCTATGCATGTAGTCCTCATGGTCACACAGCCTCATCTGTTGACATACCGTATACCACACTTCCAGCACACTTAGGCTCTCTGTTGGTCCTCTTCTGTTACAAGTCATCCCAGCCAGAGTGTAACTCCATTCTTCCCAGCAGAACCTTTCACAATGGGGTGTCCTCAATCCCCTACTACTCTCACTGCTACCCTGGGTCCAGCTCTCCAGCCTGGAGACATCAACAGATGATGTCCTCCTCTGCTCCCCCATTCTTTCACTCAGCCCTCTCTGTTCTTGGCTTCCACCTTCATCTTCAAGTCAGCACACAACTCTCCCTGTTGCTCTTCCTTTCTCCAACCTTTTCCAGCCTTCTGGCCCCGAATTTCTCACCACAGGTGGTCAGCCAGCTAGCTTGCCCTTTCTATATTGCTAAAATTGAGCAGAGTCTTAGCTGGAAAAGAGTGAGAACTGCTGGCAAACACCATTACACATGTACTGTGCCAGCCTCACACAGTAGGTCAGTAGCAAGATCAGGACCAGAACAGAGGTCTCCTTCATCCCAGTCCATAGGACAGTCAGACCACACTGTCTCTCAATTCCACTTTATTCCTTGTTTGCATCACTATCTCTTTAATGCACAGCAACTTTGCTCAATACAGCTGTCTTTCGAACTGGACAGCAAATTCTGATTGGTTCATCCCAGGCAGTAGCATTGGACCAATTTTTATGACGGGTCAGAGTGGTGACACCCACTGAACCAAACTGTACACTCTATAATATGATGGAAATCCCTTCAAGCAAGGGGGTGCTCCTGCACTCCTAGAGCACTTAGTTCCAGTATCGCTGCTCCCAGGTGGCTGCAAAGCTTCCTTTGGCAAAGGAGAGGGTAAGGTTCCTGTCACAGAAGAGAGTTTTGGAAAAGACTGTTGTTTACACTGACTGCTCTTTGGATCAAGTGCTGCCTCCGTTAGAGAGTGACCTTAAAAGAAAATCCTCCTTACAGCAACGAGCACACAACCTATTGTTCCCCTGATGGTCTTCTGCTGCTCTACCTGCCCTCTAGTGCTTTCATGGTTGTAGAAACTTAGTCGCTCTTATCAGACAGGTAACTTACAGGTCTACTTCCTTCAGTGCACTCAGTCCAAACCAAATGTGAAGCATAGCAAATATAAACTCACACCTTTCTTTCAGGAGTTCAGCTAACCGGTCTTTTTTTTTTTCCATTCCTGGCCCAACTCAGCTTTCTTATCCACAGGGAGTGTTGCAAGATGATTTTCATCAGGACACCCTTTTATTACAGGTCCCCCTTACCACAGGCATCTATCAACCTGTGTGACTGCTTTTCCTTGGTGAGAACTCACAGAATCACTGCACTCTATTTTAACTTAACCAAGTCAGTTTATTATGGAGATAGGGAGAATTAGGAAATAAAGGACATATAAACAAGGATGAGGCTACTTGATTTGAATCACTAAACAAGAGTAAATAAGTTTGAGCAAGCATATACACATACGAACGTTAGAACACCATGAACCCAGACTCTGAGCACAAAATCAACTTTTGTCCCCATACCCTTTTTAACTGGAAAGCCCTTGTAACCGGTGAGTTCCCCTGAGCTCTTGAATTTGTACTCCAGGTTCACTCAGGAATGTGGGTCCCTTAAGGGAGGCCACTGCCCCACCTCTACATGCCCGAACCGGATGGACCCAATCCCCCAGATTAAGCTCAGGCAGGTACCAAGGGTAAGTACCCCCTCCCTGGTGCACCACTCGATTGGGGCCTCATGGTTATTCTTCACCTGATGGCGCAGACTCCGAAAACCTCGGGGGAGGATCCCACGCAGATCGCTCTGACGCGGTCCAGGCTTGGTTCGGCGACTTCTGGGCCTCCTTCTGGCCTGTCCTATACCGACAGTCTATTAGCCCCACTAGCAAAGTCCTTGGCAGCTGGATCCTGAATCACAAGCCTGTCAGTCCCTGGCCCAGATCTTCGGGGACTTCCTGGAGCACCCGTCCTCTTCGGGGCCTCCAACTGCAGTCTGAATCCCTGACTCAGAAGAACCAGGAATTTAGCCACAATCGCAGTCCTAGAGATCCCGAGGCTCTCCCTCTTCTCCCATCAGAGCTCAGATTGAGGCTGGCAGCCAGTGGTGAAAGATGCAGGCACCAGCAGACGGCGCAGGGAAGCCCCGTCTCTTCAGAGACAGTCCCTTAAAAACAAACCCCCGACCAATCCTCAGGGTCCCTTTCCGCGCCTCTGAATTCACCCTCCAATCAGGACGTGCCCCTTTCGTGCCAAAAACACTCCCTCCTAGGCTTACATGTGCAAAAGTCCTGGCACCGCTGCACACAGCACTCTAGTAGCAGCCATCTTGCCCTGTTGCTTAGCTCCCTTAACATTAGTAATCCAGTGTTGGGGAGGAGCAGCACAAAACATTAACCTTTCATATTAACATATCAATATATACATATAACACCCCAGACACAAATATATTAACAGCATAATAAAAATACTCCCAACAGGAGCACTCCACAACTACTCTTTTTGCTTGCTTCCTCCAAATGCATAGGCTTTTCTTTTTAAGCCTTTCCTCAAAGCCTTTCTCCTGCTTCAGGTGTCATAATTTGGTTTAATTGGGCCTTCATTGGACTCATTAACCCCTTCCTGGCTGACATAAATGCTTGTGTGCCCTATTGACTTTGAATGTGTCTGATAATGTGTAACACAATGGTTTCTGATCTCTCGTAAGACCTCTGTGTGCTACTGCAATATAAATAAATAAGTAGCAACAATCAGATGGCACTTGAAATGCCAGGGTATGCTGACTTGCTATATTATAAAGCACTGTTATTGTATTGTTTAATGTCAGCCCAAAGAGTAACTTTCTTCCATCAGCAGATGAACTTTCCCTTGTGGTAAAGTATTCTTCTTTTGGAAGTTTATTCCTTTGGCATTTATTCCTGTGAAATGTAATTATGCAACTGTGATTTATGGTATTCCTATCCACAGCTGGTTTAGTGCAACGTGAAGTACTTTAATAGGTCTTATCCATTAACAGGTATGGTTTTTTTTTCCCATTGGCTTCACTGTAATCGGAATAGTTGATAAATGTAACATATAACACACTTAGCAAATGTCTTTGGGCTAAGACTAAGCTTCCACATACCTTTCAGAAAGTCAGATAACTATATGCCTCTAGAAAATAACCTCCTAATACCAAGGTGAGAACTGTGACTAAATGTTTGTGAGGGATGAGGGAGGTGTGTTTACAGGAGTAAACTTAAACAAACGAACAAACAAAAAACACCATTAATATTAAGTCAATGCCAGCAAAAAAAAAAAAAGAGAGAGAAAATATGTTTTCTTGCACTACTGAACTTGTTCACATGCATAGACTCTGCTGCATAGCTGAATATTGACATTGATGCTAAATGGCATTAATAATTGCTAAATTATATTAAATTATATATCAATCAAATTAATAAAGCTTACAATACTTGGGGCATTTAGATTTCTAAAAATCACTAGCATCTGCTCCTATTAAAAATGACAGATGATTAGCAAATCCAAACTTTTGGTGGAATATGCTAGCTAACAAGGTGAAATTAAAATTTACATCTTGTTCCAACATAATGAAGATAATTAAGAAGAGTGGTAAAACCCTTTGATTAACCCTGATCACATTTTGCACAGCACTTTATTATGCAAATTAAATATTCAAATTGTAAACTTAACAGCAAAAGATTCATATATAAATATATTCTACTTTTAAAATAAAGAAAATACATAACACATTGAACAGGAAACTCTGTTGTGCCCTTTTTTAATTGTGAATATAAAACAAAACTCGATGGCAAGTATAATGCTGACATGTGTCATGTCATGAATTGTTGAAGGTTCATAGACTGGCCCTGTTCCCTTCTTGAACAGGCATCACATTATCTCAGACTGACTTTGGTTTATGGCTTAATTGGCAGCCTTACTATAATGGAGCAATGTTTTGTCAAGACAAATATCAGACCCTGCAAAACTAGTATCTTAAGCATTTGATTTGGGGGGAAGGGACTTAAACTCAAATCTGTGGTTATTTTCAATGTTAAATGAGCAGCAAACATGGCAATGTATCTTAAAATTGCACAGCATCATAGTGCAATAATATATTGTAATGCAGGAAGAGAGGAACAAAGTTGAAAAGGCCTGGGCCAAAGCCTGTTGAAATTTGTAAGTCTTACCATTTGCTCCAATGGGTATCGGATCAGGCCTAATATGAACAAAAAGAACAGATTAGCAGTTACAAGTTACAATTTCTTCACTTTCCATGCCAATTTTGTTCTTTACAGATAATTCACTACGTCCATTTGTAATTTTTCAGGAGGGCAAATATGTGCCTCTTGCCTAAAATTAGGAAACCTAAAGGCATGCCATTAAACAACCAAAACCAAACTGTGATAAATTCCCAATATCCAACTTGCAGAGAAACCTATCAATGTGCAGGAAAATAAATGTGGTTATACAAGAGCCTGTAGTCTTACTCTCAAAGCCCAGCAGCTACTAGCTAAAAATACCATAGATAACATTCTCTGCCAAATCTACAGTCCATCATTTGCCAAACTACTTGTCCCTCTTCAATCCCCCCAAAAATTAGAGGTGCTAACTTAATGAAAAATGATTTTCTCTCTCTCTCTCTTTTAATAGATTAGGAGGGTCTGAACATAAAGCTCTTATCACAGAGGCACAGCTGCAGGAGGAATCCTTTAATCACAGCCTTCCTCCTTGAAGAAGAATATAGATTTATGACTGGACTTTGGTTACTAAGCGAGCAAGAAATATTGCCAGCAGCCCCTATACTACTTCCCATAGGCTGTAAACAGCTTTAATCGGCTTTAGCTGTCATTTTGAAGTCGAGAGATATTAGAGTACAACGTAATTATGTGGCTGTGGGCAGGAGTACAGTCTATTTTCTTTAAACTAAAGTGGCAGAGGTAAATTTTTACACTGTGCTTCTAAACAAACCAACCAACCTCTGTCTTTCAGGCAGCACAGGTGCTAGATTGCCATTCCTTTTGCTTTGTCATGGCTTGCTTGCTGATGCTGTTCTGTTAATGTACTTTTATAGCAACTTTGGCTTTTTCCCATGGTCAAGTGAGCCCAGATCTCTCTTTTACATACACGTGCACACACACCACCCCTTCAGCCAAGTTTAAATGAAGAGCGTTTCATTTTAACTAATACCAAAGCAAATTTAAATGCCCCAATACTGTACATTTTTATTAAGGGTAGATGGTTACATACCAGTCCAGAGGGAGAATCAAGACCTATGAGGATAGAAATATGTTATTTCTTATAACATGAGACTTCCCTTCCCCTGTCTTCATTTTTATTCCCTTCTCCTGTGCTTCCCCTTCCCCTGTACTCATTTCTAACTACTGACCCGCAAGTGATAATAGTTCTTTCATTATGGTGAAGTTCTTGGCATAGCCTGATAAAACACCAATCTGCTTTTCTGACCCTCTATTCATAACTGATTCTGGTGGAGCATTTCACCAGAGTCATATTCATTGTGTAGCCATCACATTGGAGGGATGAAATATCAGTGTCAGAGGAACACATCTTAAGTGGATTATATTTTAGGTCTATTGTCAATTTTGACCTCTTTAAACTTAATTATTCAAATATGTGACTCCATTTTAGCAAAACCAGCAGAAAATTAGAAGTCCCAATCCCTATGCTAGCTTCTGGACTTGACTTGCATAATAAGAACTGAAAGAAGTACCATAGGCTTTTGTCTGGTACCATGTAGTTTCAAACATCACAAACCCTTTTCCTCCACTTCCTCCAACCTTTTTCATCTCATATCTTGTTAGTTGCATTTTCTGCTGCATCAGCCTCATTTGCTCCGTTCACTGTGCTAGTTACATCCATTTTACGTATCCACTGAATGCAAAACCAATGCAAGTTTCCACTTTGCATTTAAACCAGAATCTTCCATGAGAGGTTTAAACTTCACAGTTTGAGTTTCAATTTCCCAACTGATAAAATATGGCTAATATCCTCTCTCTCCTGGGGGCTGGGCTATTCAATGACTTAACCAGCCATATGCTTCCCTGTACTATAGAGCAGAGGTTATGGAAATGTAGCCAGTTAGGAACAAGAATTCTTTTTGGAGAAAAAGCTTAAACTTCATTGCATTCTCTCCCATGACCCTGGTGCCTGCCTAGGGCATGTTGATTTCTGGAATTCCTGAGGCAGGACTGAGGCAAGTACAGAGATGCTGTCCCCTATTTCTTTGCCTCTCCCGTCCCCCAAAGCAACATGACTTCCATAAAAGCAGTAATGCCCCGCAGCTCCATCTCACGCTAATGAATGGCAGCAGGCAGCCCTCGGGTCTAAGTGAACTTGCCAGCTGCAGATCTAGCTACTGTACAAGTTATTTTTCTTCAGTCCAAATGGTAATTTCCACTCAATGGCTGCAAACCATCCCCACCCACCTAGGTGCCTGAAGCCTTGGAGGAAATGACACAGCCACTTGGGAGTGGGAGTGGGAGTGGGAGGGGGATCATGAAGGCCATACTGCCATAGGAGGGAAGAAAGAGGTCAATGAGCTATGTAAGTGTACTGAGGAGTAACACAGATGCCTCAGCTCTCCTGCAGGTACCCCTAAATCTGTGTGGAACCTGCAATTTCTTCTCATGTTGGGGACTGAAACCAACCCCCCCATATCCATTACACAAATGCCAGCTCATCATGCCACATCCTGATAGAAGAATTGAAAGGAGACTCACATGTAAAATTTGCAGCACTTTGTAAGACCCTTTGCTCGAAAACCCACCCAGGGAAACTATGTAGCACCCTAAGTTTGAAAGAAATTTTGAAATACTGTACTAAGAAGAAAGGCACAATGGTCCTGATTTTGCAAAGCTTTTAAGCAAACGCTTTATTTAGCAAAGCTCTTGAATCCAACTCCTCAAAGGAATTTAGGCACCTAACTGCTATTAGGATACTAATTTCCTTAAGATCCTAAGCATGTGCTTCAGTTCCATGGATCTCAACAGGCCAATGCAGCTACAGTGAGTTTACAGTAGTTTTCCTGACCTTAATTCTATTTAATTTATTCAGTATAAGAACACATGAGTAGAAGGGACATCCCTGGGTGTTCAGTCCAGTCCCCTGCTGTAGCAGGTGATCCTGTCATAGAATCCTATTAATAAATTCATCAAGCTCCCTCTTAAAATCTGTTAGGTTTGTTACGTCCACCAATCCCTTTGGGAGTCTGATAGGTAGAAAGTGTCTTCTAATGTCCAGCCTAAATTTACTTTACTCATGGGAAAGTTTATACCCATTAGTTCTTCTTCCAACAGTATCCTTTAGCTTAAATAGCTCTTCTTTCTCCTCAGAGTTTGTCCCACTATATTACCCCTCCCCTGACTTTGTCTATTGTTGGTAACAGTTATAGTTATCTTTTTGCCTCATTTACATAAAGAAAAATTTAAACCAAACTTTCTTTATTATATGACATAATTTTCCTCTCTTTCCATTGTAGCCAAGGAAACAAACGACCAAGGTAAATTGCATCACTTTTGCATTTACATTCTCCCTACACTGTGTATTGCATTTTAAAATTCATAAATTGTCAGAAATATCTTCCAGCTGTATTCTATTACCTTTTCAAACAGACACTGTTACCTGGGATGGGATGGATTTAGGATTCATTTAAATAAATCTCCTCCTGATTGGCTGAGCTTGCCCATTTCCAAGATTCTGTGCATTAAAGGTTATTAGCTGATTGTGGGTCTGCCTATGCTGAGTTAAGTATCTTTATTCCTACTGCTGTTGAGGGTGCTGAGATTAGATATCATAAAAATAGGCCACAGGTGACCTTGAGACAATACTGAATTAGTTCATCCCTTATACAAAATTGTCTCAAGGTTGAAAAGCCAATCCACTGGATAGATTTGATTAAAAATAGAGAGGTACACAAAGCTGTAGTACAGCCCTGCAAATAGTGAATACCAAATTCTCTCTCTTTAGCATTCTCCTTGAAATGAAAACAAATTGTCCTGCTGTTATATCTGCAGCATTGTTTTGCATCTGTATTCTAACAGACCGCAGATCTTCATGAAGTCCAAAAAACTTTCCATGCAGATTACTCCTGCCAGCAGGAAGAGCAGTCCTAACTGAACATGATGCCTTGGTGCTGTGGGCAAACAAACCTTTCCAGTAGTAAAGCTGTGTGGAGAGAGATTCTTTTTAATGGCAAACAAATATATGCAGTGTGACACCTGAGCCATCCCTTAAATGCTATTTTATTGTTTTAGTACCAACTGAGACAGTTGGTATGTGTACTGTTCTGTCTCATTTTTCCAAAATCAAGTAGGAAAGGTGAAGTCAGAACTATTCATTTAAGGACACTGAATGAGAAGAAATGAGTTTTCCATAGAATTCAGCCAGTATACATTTTAAATAAAATTAATTATTTTAGCCCAGTTCATGAAAACTTGAGAGAAATCCAGGACAGTCACCAGGGCCTTTAGCTGATACAATCATTGTTACGTACAACCTAGGGCTGTCTCTGGAGGGCTGTCGGGCCCCAGGCGAATCACCCTCTGCAGGACCGCCATACACACACCCCAGCACTGCAGGATGGGGCTGGCCAGCCCAGTGGAGGGGCAGGCCCCTGCACCAGCTGTCCCATGCCAGAGACCATGTGAGCCAGCCAAAAGGGAGGCCCAGTTCAGCTGTGGGAGGCAGTTCAGATGGGATGGGTAGCAATACGGGCCCCGCACTGCCTCCGGCCCCCTCCCTGTGTGGTGGAGGGGGGCAGACTGGCAGTGCTGTCCTGGGTGGCTGCTTTTGGCCAGCTCACCCGGTTCCCAGCACTGGGGGGGGGGCAGTGGTGCGGGCCCTGTGGGGCCCCCAAAAGCATGGGGCCCTGGGTGGCTGCCCCTCTTACCCTACCCTAAGGGTAGCTCTGAATTACAACCTTATATTTAGCAAAGCAGTACATGAGTAGGCTATTGTCTGTGGCTTCAATGGAACAACATGCATTTATAATAGATAAGAATCTTACACTGGACTGATAAAACACTTGGATTCTTTGGATCCAGTTCTAATTCAGGCAAAATTTCCTTGTTTTCTTTTCTGGATAAAAAAAAATAATATAAAATCAAGGATTTTTATTTAGAACAGACAACCTTAAAACCAATGCACTAAAATGGAGAAAACACATACAGAAGTAATTCAGAGTGATCATGCCTCTTGTACAAGGCATTTTAAGCACTGTGAATGCATTTGTCTGCAAAAGGTCGGCTGGCTAGTATAGCATGTACAGTGGCCAGCTGACCTTTTGCAAACAAATTCATTCACTCTGCTTTAAATGCCTTATACAAGAAGTCTGACCACTCCAAATTACTTCTGTACTTGCTTTCTCCTTTTTAGTGTGCTGGTTTTAAGGTCACCAGTTCTAAAAACCTTATATTTTTATATGATTTTGGAATCAAGACTATGAGTAGATCAAATCAAAACCTATGAACACCACTTGCCTGAAACCTAACCTCTAACTGTTGTGCCAGCTGCTGGAGAAAAGTGAGAAAGCAAAGGGAATGCATACTGACAGACAGACAAACAGACAAGATGGAATAAAATTAATATAAAGGTCATCTAATAAACATGCACTTTTTTGTGGCCCTCATTGCTACAGTGCCTCCAAGATAATTTGACACTTAAAAGTGTGATTTGGACTCTCATGCCTTGAAGGAGTTGATCATAGTGCTGCAAAATGAACTAACAAGGAGAAAAGCTTGGGGAAGTTTGTATCCTTTTTTCCTTCATTTATTAATCATAGAGAGGTATACTGAAGTGAACATGAGGTTTTCCACAAACGGACAGATGCTACAGAGTCATTAGAAATAAGTAAACCAGGAGAGTGGACAGCTTAAGAAATTTGTAATGAGACAGTACCTTTCATCTCTAGGTTGACAGTTTAAAGTCCAGCCCAGGATTCAGGGGTGACTGAAATTTGCTAATCTCAATGCAGTGTCCACATCATACTGTAAATGCTGTCCTTTCTTGTTGTGTTAGTTGAGGGGACAATAAATGAATGGGCTCAAGGCTCGAGCCTTGCCTCATAAGCCTGTCACCCATCCCCAGAACACACCCACACACCGTTAGAGACGGTCTCTCTAAAACAGAGATGAAACCCATTGGTAGATGATGCGGGAAAGCCTCAATGATACACATTGTTCAGTGAATCAATACAGGTCTGCAGAACTGTTACATCAACACCACCTATGAACACTAAATTCATACATATATGAAAATAAATACACAAAAGAGAAGACGACATGAGGAATGTGAAAACAGACTGGAAGAAATAAATACCTAAAGAGACATAGATCATAGATAAAATGGTGTTTCAGTGACTGAGGGCATATAAAAACTAAAGATTTAGTTGTTAATAAAAACAGATTCTCTGTTTTAGATTTTATTGTTCGACTAGTCCGCAGATCGGCAACATAGGCTCAGTGAGCCACCTTTGGCTCCCTGACAGTTTCTGCCAGGGAGCCAGGTGTGCTCCAGGGACTCCCGGCTCTCCCCCTCCTCCCACCACAATGGCATGAGCTGGAGCTGGCCAGAGGGGGAATGGGGGTGCAGGCGGCATGCACTCTGTCCATCCATCCCTCCCTCCCCATGTGAGGAGGAGTGGAGCTGCCCCGCCTAGCAGCCAGCCCTTCTTCCCAGGAGAGGCCAGCAATGGAGCTGCAGCTTGCAGAGGTAGGGCCCTGGAGCAGCCCCTCCGCAGAGTTCAGCCCGCCTCAACCTGGCCACTCCAGGCCCTAATGAGCCTGATCCTGGGCCTGGGGGAAAAGCAGCCTCCATTGAGGCCTCAAGTGGCCAGGTGGAAGCAGCCTGAACTCCGCGGAGGGGTCATTCCAGGGCCCCGCCTCTGCAAGCCACATCTCCTGCGAAGAAGCATTGGCTGGTAGGCATGGCAGCTCTGCTCTGCCCTGGCAGTGCAGGAAGGGAGGCAGAGAGCACATCCCACCCACACACCCCACCCGCCAGCGCTAGGGGCCACAGCCGCTGGACTGGCTCCTGCTTGTGCGTTTGTGGGGGGGTGGAACGGGGGATGGCTCTTCTGCCCCACCCCGTTGCCAACTCGTAAACTAGGCTATTGTTTAGGGAGTGCAAAATAGTTCAAAATATCACAACATTTGAACATCCTCAGGCACTATAGAGGTCACATTTCAAAACAAGTCCTGGATATCTGCAGAATTAGTATTAATTTTGTTTTGTCAACTACCCAAGGTACACGGTTTGGGAGATCTGTAAATTGATGACATTTGATTTACTGTAGCATTATTTGAGTTACTGTTTTCTGAATTACTAGAAAACTGTTGAAATTCATGTGAGGGGATATAAACAGTATTGCCAGAAAAAAAAAAAAAGCAGACGACAGCAGTGGTCCTCTGAGGAATCATGTGGATACAAATTACCTAAGGACATACTCAGAGCCGTCAATGGGGGCCAACATTGAATACCAGTCTTCCAGACTTCACATTAGAAATTAGTAGTAATCATGGGTGGTAGCACTCTCTGGAACTTGTCACACAAGGCCAAGAGCTTAGTGAAATTCAAGGTAATGATTTAATAAGACCATCCAAAGATACAGCAGGAAATATTTGAAAAGCATTCAGCTGATTTAAAAGTATTAAAAGGGAAGCACTATTTGAGAACTCTGGCTAGTAGCTAAGGGGTGCTTGAGTCTAGGTTGAGCACTAGCTACCTCTTTTCATACATGCAGATAGTCAGTGTGAATTGCCCTTTTCTTCACCTCCCAAAGAGACCTCCAAACCTTAAGATCCTAGAGAGAAAAGGTGGTTTAATTTTGGTGCCCTCCACCCACTCCTCAGTGAATTCTTAGGAAAAGGTGACTTGGGAGCTATAACTCCTAAGCAGATCTCGAGCTTGTAGCCTGCAAGTGCTGGCGAGGGGAGGGCATACACACCCTCCAACTCTGCCTGCTGGCAGCATCACAGAGCTAGCTTTATCATTTTTGATGGGCCTCTGAAATGATGCTTTTTGCCAAACTGCTCTGCTCACATTGCAGGCATTAGTGGACCATCTGGACCCTGATCTCTGCTTCAGCAGGACCTTGCAATAAGGAATATTCTCCAATGTTGACAAATACCAAACAGCAACAGCAGTACAGGCTCCCTGTATTTCTAACAGGACATAACTCTTATGTGATGATAGAAACACATCAATCTCACCCAATGTATCCAGTCCTGGATCATCAGTGTAAAGATAGTACCAAGCTGTGTGTGATGTTCATTTTGTGTTGCCATTAAACTCTATGGAGAGGTTCCAGGTTCCCCCAAAACATTTTATTTCAGGACCAAAAGCTAAACTTGAAACCAGTCTTCACTCATAGCATGTAAGAGGAAGGGTGAACGCTATATACAGAAAGATAGACTACTCACACCGAAGGCTACCTGTCTTAAATCATAAGCTCTGATGAACCTCTTGAGTGTAAGAAATGCATGTATCAATGTGGGACCGTCTCACTTATTCTGTGTACTTATTTACCCTTCACTATCATAGTATTCAAGCGCTACAAACAAATTAACCTATTTGCCCAAAATCACACAGTAAGTCTGTGACAGAGTCAGGAACTGAATACAGATGTCCCTAATCCCAATCCAGTGCGTGACCTATGTCATCCTTCCTACATTTTAATTTCTTGCAACCAACTTTATTTAGCTTACACAACTGACTCCAGCATGTAATAAAAATAATTAAAAACCCTGTTATATGGTAAGTAAAACTAAAGTAAATGATGTGCTTTTACTACAATTCATTTACTTTTTGTTACTGCTATTTATATAGATCCCAGAAATAAGTTAGGTGGCTTTATGCTCTTAGTTGTCAACATCTAGTCCATCATTCTCCAAAAAGCAGTTGATTTTCCCCTTTACTTTTCTCTTACTCTCTATTCTTAAGGTCCTTAAGACTCAAATCTACACCAAAGCTGCCTCTGTTACATTTACTGTCCTGCCAAGTGTAAGGTTTCTATATCTACACTCTGCTTCTGACACTAAACTCAATGATCAGTTGATCAGCCTAGCCCATCTGTCTGGCTGTTGACACTGAGCGCCTTCAAGCTTCTGTTTTCCCATTCTGTTTCTGTATCGTTCAGCAACTTGTGTTTTCCTCTGAGGTCACCCTTAAAGGTCCATGTGTCATGTTTTTCATTTCTGCCTTGTCAGGAAAACCTTACCAGTGCATCTATCAAAGTAATCATCAGGCCTTGATGTAAGAGTATGGTTCCTCTCACATTTTTCATTACCAGATAATTTATTAATATCCTTCTGAGAAACACTAGATTTATCTTGATAAAACCGCTATCAGGGGTGACACAGCATACAGCACTGAAAATGTTCAGATAGTTTGGCAAATGCTCAGTGAAGAGGTAGCCTTTCACCTTTACCACCCTTTCATACCCTGTGAAGACAGAAGAGGATTTTGCCTCCTGGGTGTCCCAAGACCTTCAATATTTTATCTTTTTGATAAAGGTGACCCAGGGCGGTCGAATCAGAATGGTGTCTGTGCTGCATCTGGCTCTCTCATCGCTATCCTTCTGTGTTGCTCGGAGGGAATGCATGTCAGTTTAATGGAATAAAGGTAGGGAACTAATGTAAAATCCTACCAAAGAGGCTTTCAGAATTATGTTTCTTTTCAAATTATGAGTCTACAGCCAACAACTTTACCTTTCAGTTCAAGCAGATACCTTAGGTACCAGTCTGGCTGTTTTATACATAAAGGGATAATGTATTTTGTTCTTCTTCCTGCACCCCTAGGCATGTGTACACGCGTGTGCATGCACACTCTCCCATGCCAGCATTCTATTCCTCTAACAGTCATTCCTCTTTAGATTATCTTTGTCTGAGATAATGTTGTAAGGCTAGTCAGCCAGCTCCTCGGTCTATTATTCACTGAAATTAAAGCACAGGAGGCCTTCCACAAAGGCGGCTGGCTAATGACTCTCTTGGTGGACGTTAGGGGAGAGAGATGCATTTGTGACATGAGTGGCAGCTGTGCAGACACCATTTTATGCGATTCAGTACAGCTATTTCATTAATTGCGTTTCATGGTTCATTTCTTCAGATTACACTCAAAATAAATAAATAAATAAATAACAAAAAAAGCTGCTGTGTTCGCTCAGCCATTCACCAAACAAAACAAAGGAGGAAAGAAAACCCTTACCTTAATCGGCTTCCTATACCCTCCTGGATCATATGTGCCTTTTAAAATGTAAAGTTCAAATTGGAAAAAAAAACCCCAGATTTATTCAGCCAGCTAGTTACCAATTCAGCTTTCCACAGAACCTTCCAAATTTATGAAGGCCCCCTACTGTGAGGAAGCATCTTTTAATGAAAGCAAAAGTTTTGTGGTTGTTCACCTCTGATGTCACATCTACGTCTGCTTTACAGTTTTGTATGATTAAAGTTGGTGGGCCAACCTCTACACTGAGCAGTCTGTAATCACTGTGTAGCCCCAGAAAATCAAAGACCTAGTCTGGCCCAGAATCTGCCACTGCATATAGGTTGGCCAAGAGTTACCATATGTACTTGTGCAGCATACACAGCAAACATTAATGAGGCAATTAATGCACCTTTCACTGAAGGATCTCAAAGGGTTTTACAAATATTAATTAAGCCTATTAGAGCCCTATGATGTAAGCTATTATAAAAACCATTCAACAGATAGTTAAACAGCCATTGAGAGGTGACTTGCCCAGCATCATAAAATCAGTGGTAGCAATGGAAACACAAAACAGATGTCTAGCCTCCCAGATCAAAACAAGAACTACATAATACTCCTTTGTATACACTGCACAGATACAGCAGACACCCTTCTCAGTATTTTGCTGCTGCTCCTGCTAAGCCTCAAGCATTTCTCTAGTTGCATTTTCACAATGAAGCTCTCTTGCACTTCCTGGACAGATGGCCATTCACACTTCAGCGCTCATTTAAACACATGTGTTCAACAATGACAGGACATTTCAGCTGAGAACAAACAATATAATCTTCCAGATTTATGGCTATCCATCACTGTTGTTGGTTATATACAATCAGAGATGGGTGAAACCAGGACTTTCACATTTGGCAAGCTAGAGCAAGAACAGAAAATTCTACTTGGCTTGTTGTCCTCATGAAACTTATTCAAGGCTATTTACAATTATCTGAACGGCTTGGAAAAGCTGACCTTTTCTGATCAGTGGACAGCTGTTCTCCAGTTCTGACAGAGAAAGAGAGAAGTTGCTGTCAGCTTTTTAAAGGGTGTTCACATTCATCAATTATCTTGGAAAAGGTGGGTAAGTAGAAGGCTCAGTGGCCTGCAATAGGAACTGTCTATTACAGTTCTAGTTTTCCAGTTCAGTGTTGGGAATGAACAAAAAATTGTTACTATCTGACAGCTCTTCAGTGTTTTCTGAAAGCAAGGGACAAGTATCCATAGAATCATAGAACCATAGGGTTAGAAGAGACCTCATGAGGTCATCTAGTCCAATCCCCTGCCAAAAAAGCAGGACCATGCTCACTAAATTATTCCAGCTAGGGTTTTGTCTAACCAAGCCTTAAATATCTCCAAAGATGGAGATTCCACCACTTCCCTAGGTAGCCCATTCCAATGCTTTACTACCCTCCTAGTAAGAAAGAATTTCCTAATATCGAACCTCGACCTTCCCAGCTGCAACTTGAAACAATTGCTCCTTGTTCTGTCCTGTGTTACTGCTGAGAACAGTCGAGCTCCATCCTCCTTGGAGCGTCTCTTCAAGTAGTTAAAGGTTGCTATCAAATCCCCCCTCAGTCTTCTCTTCTGCAAGCTAAATAAGCCTAGTTTCTTCAGTCTGTCTTCATAGCTCTTGTGCTCCAGCCCCTTGATCATTTTTGTTGCCCTCCGCTGCACTCCTTCTAATTTGTCCACTTCCTTTTTGTAGTGGGGAGCCCAAAACTGGGCACAGTATTCCAGATGCCCCCTCACCAGTGCCAAATAGAGGGGAACAATCACATCCCTCGATCTGCTGGCAACACTTCTACTGATGCAGACCAGAATGCCATTGGCCTTTTTGGCAGCAAGAACGCACAGTTGACTCATATCCAGCTTCCCATCCACAGTAACCCCCAGGTCCTTTTCTACAGTGCTGCTACTTTGCTGGTTGCTCCCCAGCCGGTAGCAGTGCATTGTGTTTTTCCATCCCAATTGCAGGACTTTGCACTTGTCTTTGTTGAACCTTATGAGATTTCTATTGGCCCACTACTCCAATTTGTCAAGGTTTCCCTGAATCCTGTCCCTGCCCTCCAGTGTGCCTACTGTTCCCCCCAGCTTGGTGTCATCTGCAAAATTATTGAGTGTGCAATCTATCCCATCATCCAGATCATTAATGAAAATGTTGAACAGAACCAGCCCCAGGACTGACCCATGGGGCACACCCCTCATTACTGGTTGTCAACTAGACATGGAGCCATTGATTCCTACTCGCTGAAACTGTTCATCTAGCCAGTTCTTTATCCACCTTACAGTCCACATATCAAGCCCATACTTCCTTAACTTACCAAC
Source organism: Podocnemis expansa (assembly GCA_007922195.1). Classification (NCBI taxonomy): domain Eukaryota; kingdom Metazoa; phylum Chordata; order Testudines; family Podocnemididae; genus Podocnemis; species Podocnemis expansa. Next base: position 18,639,971 of record ML682016.1, read on the forward strand.
AAGAATGCTTTGGGAAACCGTATCAAAAGCCTGGCTATATTACAAAAGACACAGCCATGTTACTAAAGACACAGCTACACTGGCCACACAGACCAAAGGCTGACTGATAATGGAGGGTGACCTATATTTTGGACTTTGCAGGTATGGTCCCTTCAGGTAAATGGAAGCAAGGAGGCTCAATGGATCAGGCAGTATGGCATATACTGTGGATACGTACACAAATTATTTTTCTATAGCTGCCAGGTCAGCACTTTTCAAAAATATATTTGGTATTTTTTTAAAATATCATTGCGTTACAAGGGAGTGGGCTCTGTTTCAGGCACAAAAGTCTGAAGTATCAAAATATTGTGAGAAAGCCTGTTACCACCACACTTCTGGTGGCTGCCAGGAGCAGAAAGTTCTCAAATCCTGGCAAGAATGTCTGGATTGATGTGATTTTCACTCTCATTCACAGATCCAAGAAGTTTAGCTAGTTCAGATTAACTTCAGGCAATCAGTACGTGGCTGGACAAGAAAAACACATGGGACATTTAAGAGCATTTATATCTGATCAGGCACTTATTATCAATGTGGTTATAGGAGTGTGGCATAGCAAAATATAGATGGATAACATTCTGGCTATATAGGACATTACTGCTCTCAGTAACAGGGTCATCTGCCTCCTGAGTTCCCATCTTCTTGCCAGAGTGGCCCTGCAGAGCTGTGACTCACTTTCCATTCATGCTCAGGGCCCCTTAACAAGTCTTCAGACTTCATTACTCAAAAGACATCTTTGGCAACAGCCTGTGTCTTACCTTTTTAAATTATCCCACAGGTTTTCAGAATCAAGTTGATCATTTTCAGAAACATGCTTAAGCACACATTGAAACTAAAGCTTACTACAACATTTAGGAGTCATGGTTCCCACCATACATTATGCACTAGTTTTACCAGAGTGACTGAGAATTTCACTGTAGCCTACTATAGTCTTTTTGGGAAGGGGGATTTGAAATAAAAATAAAATGTTCCTTTAGTTCAATACAACCTTGCCATTGGCTTCCCAAGGCTCACTTTACATTTGACATAACTAGTTTTTCCTGTAAATGAGAAATTGTTACTACATGCTGACAGCTAGAGAAAAGGCCCTCCTGAAAAGGAGGTGCAAAATACACCAGTCACCAGATTGACCATGCCTCCCTAGAAGAATGAAGAGGACTAGTTAGATCTCTTTCCATTATCTCTGAAGAGGGTACATCTTCACTGTCATGGTGGCAGGCATCAATGCAACAACATCTATTGATCGGGTCTGTGTAGACCCACTCTGTTGATTGACAAACACACTCTGGTTGACTGAATTAATCCACCACCCTGAAAGGAGTAAGGTTGCATTGATGGGAGGGTGTCTGCCATTGATGCAGTACCATGAAGATGCCACGCTACATGAATATAACTACATCAACAGGAAATAGGCATGCTATGTTAGGTAGCACGCCTATTTCCCATTGACAACTGCTGCAAGTGTAGAACAGCCCTAAGATTTCCTCTGTGCCATCTAGTACTAACGTTTTGTTTGTTTACCATTCTGATATGTCATTCATCATCTTGACAGTTAGAGATGACTCACCATCTCTCTCATATTAACTAAATATGAATAGATTATTATGCTACCTCTAGCAACAAAGGTTTATGGTCACTATAGGGTTATATGAAATATACATCAAATGACACACCCTTCTTCAGTGTAGATGATAAAAGTGTCAGACCTCTCTGTGCCTTGATAATATAATTAAATATGATACAGAATTATTGAATTTTATCACCTCCATATAATTTAAATTGATGGCTTTTTTTTTAACTGAACTTGAGACTGCTATAGCATTTGACATGACTGACAAGAGCGGTGAATTTCATCTTGCAAGGTTATTGTTCTTGATATTATACAGTATAAACCCATGAAATCTACAAATCTAAATAAAGCCCCAGATCCAGCTTTCCATAAAGTGACCATTGCTATGGTGCACTGTAACATGAAATGTGCTTATTGACTAGCAATAGTCAGTAACATTTAGCAATCTAGGTTCAAATTGGCTGTACATATATAATTTCTCTTTAGCATTCATATTTGCATCAACTCAAAAGTTCAAATTTTTTGCTAATTCATAATGACATTAACTAATGATACTGACAGTGTAAGACCTCAGAGTTTTGTAAGGTCTATTTGTCTCGCAATACCTAGTCTAGTAATGCTTCATTTTATTTTATTCACTGAAGATTGTAGTTAATTTAGAGAGATGTTAGGAGAATTCATAATGATGGCTATGGTTAAGATTATAAAAACAAAGGATTTAGTCGTGTCTTTCATTAAAAATAATGGAAATACGTAACTATATCACCTGAATGGCTTTGAAAATTTCACCTTAGGATAGCTGTCAAATAGATTAAAGCAGTTAGAAAAAAGGAGAACCGGCCCCAGTATGAAACTAACCAGTTAATTTAGCTTATAGTCAGTTCACTTCCCTACCTGCTATCTGGGAACAGGTTTTTCTCTAGTACCTGAAAATCCATTGCAGGACAGGAATAGGATAGAAAACCTCCATTAGTTCTCATCATTAATATTATTGCCTAGGTGACTAGTAACCTCAATCATGGAACAGCACCCATTGTGCTAAGTACTTTACAGACAAGAGATAGAACCTGCCCCAAGTGCTCCTATTCTACACTCTTCAGATTTTGTGAAGTACAGAAGTTCCCAAAGTCTGGGAGTGAGGGAGTAGATACCCAAGGGGGTGTTCTTGATTAAAAGAAGCCTCACAGGTCACAAGGGAGGTTGGAAAGATGGCAGAGGAAGACAGGTGATGAAGAAAAGGAGGGTGAAAGGCCCTTTTTCTGGCGAAGTTCAGATAAGCATGTACATTGAAAGGTGAGGAAAGGCAGGGCTTATCAAAAAGCAAACCTTCATGATTTTTGAGGTTCTCTTCCTATTACTAGCTAGGGTACTGGATGGATTGTCGAGTACCCATATGAAATATGTCAGAAGTGTGAAAGAGAATCTGGTTTTGGTGAAACCTGTCTCTCACAAAGCCTAGTTCTAATCTTACAGCTGTCTTAGTTCTATAAAGCACACTATTACTTGATTATAAGACATACATGCCAAGTCATAAATTAATATTAAAATCAGCAATGGGACTTGAACCTTGGTCTTCTGGCTTCCCAGGTGAGTGTTCTACACTAGAGGTAACAGAGTAATTAGATAGTTTATTTTTCCTCTGAAGGATAATTGCTAATACATGCTGACTGCTGGAGAGCAAGTCCTCCTGAGGAGCTGGTACAAGTCTCCTTCTTCATTAAATGAAAAACTTTACTTGTTCAGCTGTTAGCAGTGAACATATTCAAGTGTTTAGTGTATTAGCTAAATGGAGACACTCCTCTGAGTATCACACACTTAAATACAGCAGACGAGGGGGAGATTGCATTAAAGTTCTGACACAGATCCAGAGTAAATGCTGCCAACTTACCCAGATTGTGTAAGAGTAATATGGAACACTGGAATCCAATGGCAAAGGACAAGTTTTATATATCTACTGATCATGACAATAAAGCCACTAGATCCTCAGCAAGTGTGTAAATATTCTATGCTTTTTCTATGGTCTTACAGGCTTTGGTATGGAGTGTCCAGAGAGAGCATCCCAAGGGGGATACTTATGCCACTGGTGTATCAGTTTACAGTCTTTGTGTTTGGGATTAAAAGAAGACTTTGACCATTCTTTCCAATCTAGTGTAGCCATAAAAGGAAAGGACCCAGGCCAGCTCCTTAATTTGTATTCTTCTTTTCGCATCTACTTAGATAGTTTAAGATGGTACTTGGTCCTGCCATGAGTGCAGGGGAGTGGACTCGATGACCTCTCATGGGGTATGTCTACCCTAGGGGCTTAAGTCAATTTAAGCAACTCCCTGGCCACATTTGGAATTTATTAAGACAACTTAAGCGTCTACTTAAATCTACTTAACTCCCACTTGTTCAGTCAACTTAATTTTTAAGTCAACGTTATTAAGTCAACGTAGTCTGGCATTAGGCTTATGTTGAGTTAACTGGCCTCCAAGCATCAGGAAATTTTCCTGGCAACAAGGAAGTGCCTGCCCTGGCCAATCTCAGGGCAGGATAAAGCCCTGCCCACCCTGCCCCACAGCCAGAGATAACCAGGACTCCATCTGTGTTGCAGGCATAGCCAAGGGCAGAGCCGGTCATGCCAGGAAGCAGGCCCCACCCTGGACCCACCAGGAGATCCAGAACACAGCTCCCGCCCTGGACAGCACCACCCTGGAGCTCATCAGTGGAACCAGGAGGAGGCGCTCCCCACCCCGGACAAGGAGACATTGCAATGGGATCCTGTTGCATGTACTGGTGAATGCTTCCTCCCTGTGGGCATGGTGGGGCAGGCGCGTGGGACAGAGATGGAAAGGGACAGGGCCCAGGAACAGGCTGGGTCCCAGAGGGTGGGCAGAGGCACTCCCATGGAGGCACTAGGGCGGGGGCCTGACAGGACATGGGGTGGGGGCACTGTTGGTGCAACAGCCATGGCCAGGCAGCATGTGCCCACCACCATTGGCATGTGGCCTCAGGAGAGACCCCCCAGGACAGGGCTGCCTGGGGCTCACCATCCTGGGCACTGAACCCCCCATGTGCAGCAGAACATGGCAGCATATACCAAGGAGTCCCTGTCCCACAGGACAGATGGAGTGGGGAAGCAGGGGGATGGTCATGGGACAGCAGGTGCAGTCATCCTGCACCCCCTAATACCTAATGGGGTTAACCCCTGTTCTTTGCTCTTGTCCTGCAGCCCCTTGGACCCTGACACAAGTCACTCCTGGGGGGCACCCAGCCTTGACCAGGAGCAGGAGAGGGCATTGCTCCAGGGAAGAAACCCTGGGAGGCCACCTCCAGGTGGCCAAATGAGCCGAGGCCAATCTCTGAGCCCGGTGGGTGTGACAGATGCAGAAGGAGGCTGGCCACTGCAGGCCTGAGAAGGCCCAGATGGACTGCCTGCTCAACCTGCTGGAACGCCAGACCCAGGCCATGGAGTAACAGGCATGGGGCTGGGGCTCTCATTGGGCCAAGGATGCCCCTGCCCAGGATCCCAGCACCAGCCCTCCCTGCCAGAGGCCCAGGACTTGGGGTGGCCTGCCAGCCCTAGGTCACTCGGTTCCCACCCCCATCCTCCTCCCCCCAAACCTCCTCACTCTGTCCAACCCCCCCAACCCTCACAGCTCCCACCCCTCAAAATCCCTACTGGCTCCCCCCTGTAAATATTGCCATCATTCTGTGTGCAGTCCATTCTTTTATTGTGTTGGGGACAGGGAAGAGATGGGTGGGAGGAGGTTGGGGGAAGGAATGGGCAGCTGGGGATGGTGACAGCAGCTGGAGGAAGGTACTCTTTCTTAGCATCAGGTTCCACAGACAGTGGTCATCATTCTAAGTGGAGAAAGCAATCCGGTGCCACTAATAATTTCTGGTTTCCCATGCTTAGATGTGCAGATGCACTGAGGGCACCCAACTTGTGCAAGCTCCCAGGGAGGGCGAGGGGATCGGCCCGCTGTGGCCTGCCCCTGTACTGGCAGTTGCCCTGCAGCGCCTGGTCCAGAGCCGGATGAGTCTGTGCAATGCATGGAGGGTTTGGAATACTGTGCTGGCACATTACTGGGACATGTCAGGCTCCCTGACCTCCTCGGGCTCCCTGTTGCCATGCACAGTATGGAGGTTGATGTGATCACTTACTTCCTGTAGTAAAGGAGTAGCCAGGAGAAAGGAGCACTTCTGCTGTGGTATACTGTGAGCCAGCTACTCACAGTGCACCATTCCTAGCAGCTGCCAGTGTGGATGTGGGTAGTCCCCTGGCATTTTGAGTATGGATTTTCTAAGCCAACTTAATAAAGTCTACTTTAAACCAGCTTAAAGTAGATTTTATTATGGAGGCTTAACAGAGCCCTCTAGTGTAGACATAGCCATGGTTCCTTCCAGTTTCTATGGCTCATCAAGCCTATTTTGTATATCTAAAGATATATCACATTAGGTCTTTAAACTGGAGAAATGAATGAAAATGAAGTGAACCTTATAGAGACATCAAATATAATGGAGCCTAACAGAGTTGAGCTATTTACAAGTTTCTTTTGAACAAGGCTTTTTGTACAGCCAGTGAATGTAAAATCAAAACAATTATTTAGGGGACCCAGTCCTACTATTTTGAAATCAAACACGGTTTTCCCCTTGACTTCAATGGAGGCACAATCAGATTCCATAATTCTCTGGGCCTCATTCTCCATTGCCTTGCTTGTTATGTAGTCACTAACACCTGTGCAGAGAAAGTGTAAAGTCAGTATAAAATGCTGTTACTAGTGTGTTTGATCTTGTGGTGCTCAGTAACAATATTTCTGTTATCCTTCTGACTGATTCATTCCCCAGGAGAACTTCAGACTGATTCACTTCCCTGGAGACTGATGCAATGTTAACACAAGTTCATGTGTTGGAAATTCCAGCCTTTCCAAACCCTGCTCAATAGCTGGTTTCCCAAGTTCAATTCTGACATGCATCAGCTTAATTTTAAATCTAAACCGTAGAACACAGTGAAATTACTGTCTGATATCTGCCTCTTAAATTGAACTTGCCTAACAAACAGCTTTTCACAGGTCACACATATATTTGCAGTCCCATGTATTTTATGATCATGGAATTTTCTGCAGAATTCACAACTGCTACCCAAAATACCCCTCCCCCCCCAAAAAAACCTTGTCAATGTGAACCAAGCACAAAATGTACCTCTGAGTGTGCAGATAGGCTAAAACAATGGATCTGGGAGGTGTAGACTCAATTGTGACATTTTCCCAATGTGCCATGGAATTCAGCATGTTCACACAGAATCCATCATTTTGTTGCAGCTGAAGGCCTGTCATTTTGTTCTCTGCCTCTACTTGCTAGGACGTACCTATAGCAGTCTTTTGCTCTGTACCTTTTTCCCTAGGAGGGAGATAATTACATTACAGCGTACATTCCCTGTTGTGTTCCACTGAGTCAAATAGCAGGAAGTCTGGCAAGCAGAGCTGGAGTCCAGCTAGTACTAGGGACCAGTGGACCCTAACGAGGTAAGTAGGCCACTTAGGCTGCCTGATGAACAGCATCTTAGTCCTGGGGAAATGGGAAGATGAGCTATTGAGGCTACTTACCAAGCTATTGCTTTGCCAACACACATGGTGCAAAGACACACATAGGCCATCTTAACATTGTGATTGCAGAGGCCATAAACTGTGGAGGCCCGAAAGTCTGGGGAAACACTTTAGAAAAATGCCATCAGCAAAAATAATCAGTGAACATATTCAATGATAAACTGTACTTCATATATGTTCCACCCTAAAACATATTATGTGTACACTTAGGGGACAGAGGGAAAGCTAGTCTATAGAGATGAAATATGTTAACATTGCCATTGAATTTAGAGGTGCTTGCTGCAGAATGTGTCCCATTTTACCATGAAATATCATGTACATGTACATGCACAGACTCATGCAGTGGGGTCTGGATAGTGAAGACACAGGACTCTGGTAGGTGAGGAGAATGGTGGTAATTTAATTTGGTAATATCTGTGTTACTTCTGGGTTATTTGAGCTTGGGATACCTGATGGACAATAAATTATTATACTAAAATAAGCAGGAGGCATTACCGTCTGGTAATCAGAGCTGCGTGGCCAGAGGTAGATTAGGGGCCACAGGGCTCCTGCACTGCCCTCTCTGGTACCCCCCTTCCAGCCCATTGTCCTGACCGGTTCTCTGTGGGCAGGCCAGAGGCCAGCACTGTCCTGGCTGGTTGGCCCCCAGGGGTGGCAGGGATGACAGGTGCATGAGGCGCAAAGAGTGGCCCAGGGGCAGGGTGGTAATGTAGAGCCAAGCCTCTAGGTTGACTGGCCCTGATGCTAGGGGCAAAACACCTGGCCCAAGGGTGGGGTGGGAGCCTCTGTACCAGTACCCCCCAGTGCTGGCAGGTTGGAGGGCCCCCACATTGTGGTGGGCTCCTGGCCAAAGGCCCTGTAGGCCTGTGCAGTAATCCGCCACTGTATTTGGCACTTACTGCTAAAAATTCATCATTGGAACACACCAATTCATGAAAAGTTAAACTTTGTGGGAAGGGGTCAGTTTCAATGAGCTTCCCATTTAAACAAAGTTATTGAGAAAGTTTCAAAATTGTAGCAACATCCAATTTTGAAAACAAAACACCAGCGATTGTTTTTGGTTCAAAATGACTGTCTTATTGTTTAAGTTAATTTAAGGTAAAAATTGTTTTAAAAAAGGTTGAAGTCTAAACAAAATATTTCAAAATTACTTTTTCAATCAACCCAATCTGAATTTTTGAAACATGTTTGGTTCATGAAGTTTGAGATTTTTAATTTTTGTTCCCATCTGGGGAGACAAAAAATATTGAAATCTGAATTGTCATGGGACAGAGAAACCATTTCTCACTCAAGTCTAATTACAGATTAATTACTACTAATCAGTTTCTAATCTGCAATTATAGAGATGGGTACACTACAGCAATATAGATAATTAACTGAGGCAGACCTTTACCATATACTGACAAGATATCACTGAATGCTGCCACACATCAGTTAATGAGAGGTGTAGCTCATTCTCAGCACTTTGAGTAAGTTACTTATCTGAATACCATATAAATCACAGAGAGAAATTTGGCATGCTGGGTCAATCAGTTTCTCTCTCATCATATGTGTGATTGCTTCTCCACAGTGCATTTGTTTAGTTCAGTTTTAAATCTGTCTGAGTCTTATAAAAGTTAGTCATCCTGCAACACCTATGAAGACACGTCAACTGTCCATCCCATTAAGTGTGAGTATTGGTCTTTGCCCTGCTCTCTGTCCAGCTCATGGGCACTTATTTTTTAGCATGCCATTTCCCCCTTCTATTCTGCTTTTTTTTTTTTTTGGTCAAATATTCTGTCGAATATGTGCATTTTACAGTACAAAAGCAGAGATGGTAAGAATCTTTCTGACATCCTTTGATGCAACTGGCTCAAATATCCACTAGCACATGCTCATCTCTAAACACATGAGGAAGTCCCATGGTGAATTAAATCCTACAGCATTTAAGTATATAAATATCCACTTAGCTTTAAGTAAACTGGGGTTTAAAGGAGCTGAATATGTGCACTGAAGTTAATTGTCAAATAAAGGAAGGCATCTTTTGACCAATATTTGAGAGTTTACCACCAACAGAGACATCCTTTTTGGGACATCTGACAGGGAAATCCACTTCATTAAGCATGCAGGAACAACACGGGGTTACCTGTGGCTGATCCAGGTACAGCATGTTATGACAAGGCATAGGTTACTGTGGCGGGCAAATAGTGAACTTCTGTGAGCTGTTACTCTGAATAAGAGTGACATGAATGACTACAGCTGAATTTCAGAGCTAACTTGAAATGGGTTTTAGCTACAGTATGTCCCTTCCCTAATCCCATCATGTACACATTTCCTATACTCTGTCTGTTCTTACACCACACCATGCTCAACTAGCAGCAACTCTTGTCAATCAGGAAGAGGTAGAGCTGCTTCAGGAAAGGCTGAGTTATTAGCATGGCAGCCTTAGCACTGGAGGGATGGGTGGCATGTTGGCAGCAATGGAAGGAACCCTACAAACTGTGTTGAGAATAAAGGACAGTGCTACTGACCATTTGGAACTGCATATAAGTCTCTAATGAGTCTTTGGTTATGATTCTAGATAGCATGGGAGTTTTCATAAAATATAACAAAGTAATTGAATTTCACTTTGTTCTCAGGGCATATTTTTTCCCACTGTTGCAGTTAACAATATCCATCCGTAGTATTTCTAAGGCACCTACAACATAATATGCTTCCATTTATGTATAAATGTCAGGATGAGATGTAAAATTGAGGTGCTGACCATTCACAGTTATTAAAAATCCCTCAGCACTTTTCACAGATGTAGACAAGTAAACCCTTGGGTACTGTTTAAATCCCAGTAATCATGGTACTTACTTTGAACCTGTAACTTCACCTGGAGTCATTTTCTTAATTCATTTCCCTTCTTAAAACTGTTGTGTGGTGCTGCTGTGTGCTGTTAAACTGATGTTTCGTTTCAGTTGAAAGAAATAATTCCCACACACGCTAGGTACTTACGTGAACTCCATCACCATAGCATCTGAACTCCCTGACCAGTGGACCATTCTTTTTCCCTGCAGAAGGCCTTGTTCACAAAAGCAGGTACTTAAATTGTGCTGAACAACGTTCATGTGCAGCGTTGGTACCACAAGTCCACACTCTTCATGTTTAAATAGATATATAAACATGCAAAAAGTGTAATTTATCCGCACACTAAGTAGTCAATGGTTTTATAGGCATGGCTGCTTGTCTAACTAATACATGCTAAGAGATATTTGGCATGTTATTTGCTTAAGTTTCTGCACAAGCACTTAATATTTTATTTTTGGATCAAGCTCTGGAGAAACTATTAGCATCTTAAATCAGTATAAATACACATTTTTTTTGTGATTTTGCCAAAGACAATTTTTTCCAGGGGTCTGAGACCTGAAAGGAAATTTTAGATGGTATTCTATCATGGGTCTGTCTTCATTTGCTTCAGCCATTTTCCAACCACATTATTCAGTGTCATGGTTCATACAAGGATTTTAATTTCTACTACAGTATCACATCAGAAAGCATTTTGCTTGTGGTTTTATTTCAAAGACTTGTTGAAAGGAACATTTTAAACAATTTCTTATCAATTTAGAAGAACTTGGATACTTAAAGGATCAAATAGCTATGCTTGTGGCTTGCCAGCTTTCTTTTAAATTTGTTTCCACTTTTTAAAATCTGAAAGATGAGATGATAGAATAGGTACGATGCATTTGACATAAGGAACCCTTCATAGTCAAAGATTCAGTTACAAAGTTGGTGCTGGGATAGGATCTCAGGATGACAGCATGACAAAGGGAAACAGAATAGATTCTGAATTAAGTCAAGGGCTTTATAACCATGTTATGATCATTTTTATATATCTGAAATCACAGATACAATGGATCCATGAAAAAAGGGACATGGCATTTCTTAGTTTCTGGTAATGTTATTACTGGACAGTGATTTCTCTAGATGTGGCCGTAGAGGTTGTATTTTTCACATTTTTAGCCACATAGTTGTGTAACAGAAGTAGCTCTTTGGGATGCTCATTTCTCATCCATTTTTGTGAACTTGGAAACAGAGTCAAAAAGTATTACAAACCTTGAGGAACTATGAAATATTTGTCACACTAACCTTTACTGCTGAGTAACTAGGAGTTTTTAACCATCATTAGACACAAAAGGTTTTTTGTTTGGTTGGTTTTTGAAGATGGTCATGAATTCGTTACTTTAAAAAAATTCTTTTCCTTATAGCTACACTCTATCTATTTCCAGCTTGTTCCATAGTTTCCTTAATTGATCCTCTACAACAAACAAAAAATTTAAGATACTCATAATCCTGTGCTAGAGTCTACATTATTTAAATCCAGAGTAACTAAAGATATTTTTGTTGTCATTAGCACCTGACACTTTTCATAAGGAGAAGGGTTAAACTTCAGGCCTTGTTGATTATACTTCCAGTAATTGCAGTTGTCTACATCCATCCCGACCCATCCCTTTGCTCTTTCAAATGGACATAATGGACAAACTGGGCATAATGCTTTGGTCCAAACTATGGTTTCACATTTTGCCTGGGAGGAATACTGGAAGTGCCTTGAGAATACCTAGGAAGAATTCTGTAATTTTGACTTGAAGGTTTAGTTGTTGCAATACTTGTAATGAACAGCAAAGATGCTATAGAAACTCCAACTTCTGCAAAACACAAGAGCCTGCCCTCTGACAAAACTGGGTTAAAAGGACAACACTACTCTTGTTTGGAGATGAAGAATATCAGACGAAGTTTTAGGCCCTGATATTTATCACAGAGACTGATGGTGGGCTGGGTTCAAGGTATATCAGAAACTATAAAGATATTTCAAATTGGGCCCATAAGACTCCTAAGCCATTTACCTGTGGAGTGGAAACTATGCTTCTACCTCCTGGCTGTGTCCTCCCACCGTCCTCCATATTGATTGTATTTGAGCTAGTTTTCACTTAAGGGAAAATTCAGAGTTTTGTGTGATTACAACATGGTTTTTTGATAAAAGCATTGATCAACTCTTAGACAGACACTTCTCCAGTTAGCTTTCCACAGCTGTTATAAATATTAAAATACAATGGAATGAGAAAAATAACTGCTATCTTCAATATACTACAATTGTCTCCTACGTATTTTCAAATATGCCTTGTTACAAGTACAGCTCTCCTATCCATTGTAAATAAGGTCCATCCCATTTATGTCAACATCCCTATCTTTCCAGTGGCTAATGCTTCTAACACTTGCAAGGAAACTGATGGCACTTAAAGACTAACATGTTTATTAATCACATGAGCTTTTGTGGGAGAAAATCCTTGTTTTTGCAGAGCTAGATTAACATGGCTACCCCCTTAGAACTTTCTAACACTCAGTTTCATTATCTGGATTTTTACACAAATGAGACAGGGCACCATCATTCACTGTGAGATTTGAGATTCATTCCTATGGCACCCAAAACAAAAATGAAGTCAAGGAAGCTTACTAAAAAAAAAAAAAAAAAAAAAAAAAAAAAGAAAGAAAATGGCAGGATCAGGTCCTGAGAGATTACTGTGAAACTTATAGCTCTTTGCTGGAGCTTTTAATGCAATACCTGGGACCAAAGTAACTAGACTGCCACTTTTATATACACATTGGCCTTGTTCTTCAGTTTTACCAATCTGTGTCTGGCACACCCCAGTGAAGGTAGGATAAGATGTAAAGATGTAAGGTATTGTATTCCACTTCTTCTGCTCCCCAGTTTACCTAGGGACTGATCTAACTGTGATATAATATGGAGCAACCACAGGCTGACCTGAAATTATGCTCATTTATACAGAGTGATACATGGTATTATCCCAGCCAGCAGTAACTGAAGTGTCAGTAAGCTGTTGAGGAAAAAGGATACAGCTGGCTACAAAACTTGGCAGACACAGAGGGGCCACAGCAGAGATCAGGATCTGGCTCAGTCATATCTGCAAACTTACTTCACAGTTTCCCCCTTCTTGTATATATGAAGCTCAATCTACTTAACTTCCACAAGATAGAACAACATTCATGGAAACTGGACACATTCTCAAAGAACCCAATGGTCTCTCCATCTGCTACTTATGATCCTTGCTTATGCAGTTAATTATTAATGCCTAGAGCTTGGTATGATCCTAGATCCCAAATTAATTTCCAAAGTATCTAGCCATTGAGTTTCAAAACCTATCATGTTACTTCTTGAAATCATTTGTTAAATTCATCAAATCTTGTTCAAAAAGGATGCTGAAATACTGATTGCCAGTTTCATTATTTCTTGGTTGAACTATTTTAATGTACTTTATTTTTTGTCTTCCCATATTCCCTGTGAAATGTTTGTAATGATCAAGAATTCAGCAACCGACTTTCTTATCTGTTATAGGTTCTGCTCCTTCACTCATTAATTCTTTACTTTTCCTGATTACTTGTGTGATATTGGATTACACACCAGAGGCCAAATTTATCCCCCATCTAACACTATGGATGTCAATGGCATTATATCAGGAATGAAATTTGCCCAGGTTTCAATTTTGATATATAAGGATGGAATTTCAGCCCTCAGCTACCACTTTATCATGCAAACTCAGGTCCGTATTAGCATGCTCTGCGCCTTCCTTTCATGCTGTTCTTTTACCCCTGTAGCCTATGATCACATGTACCTGTTAGCATTTACACTAGCAAATTATTTTTGTATTCCATATTTGCTAGCTGGAATAATAGCCTTTGAGGGACTGTTATAAGACAGAATAATTTTAAGGCAGCCCTGTAGCTGCTCCATGTTACTAGGGTCAAATCAGTCCCTGGCTGAGATGAAGAATTCCATCAATTGCTTCTGTGCGAGTGTTAGTTCCTGCAAAGTGCTGGCATAACTTTGTGCAGTTTTAAAAAAAGAGGTTAGGAAAAGTTCTAGCTGGAAATTGACAACGTGCTCAGTTTTACAACTTCTATGCCCATATTCTTCCCAAAATTTATAAGTAAATGGATTTGAACAATGTTGTAAAGTTGTATCACAGCAACTTAACAATTTATACCAAGAATGTTTCCTTTTCTGGTTGTCTTACCACTTACCCAGTTTATGTTTGCAACCTGCCTACAATTTGTATTTTCATGCTTTATTCACATCAGTTGTTGGATTAATTTTGCCCTCTATAATTTTATAAATTTCTTGGAAGTTCTTAATGAAATTGAATTGATTCATCCAGTAATTTGAATCTAGTAATTATCAGATCACAGAAGCTGGCTGGAATGCATTCAGACTGCCCACCACTGGTGCCGGCAGTAGTTATACACCAACCTTCTAAGTAGATTATTCTTAATAAAAAGCCCCCCAATCAGCTTCAGCTGAAAGTGAAATACTATATCTGTTTCATTTGAAGGCTGAACTGCATGACTCTTCTGTTACACAATAAAGAGCAGATGGAAATTCTAGAGTGCTTTTGATAAACTCAAGTTCATGAAAGCAAGTCAAACCAGTTCATATCTGTCAGTCTTTTCTTTAGCAAGAGATAATACTTACCCACCTCATTCCCCTCTCACAGCTGCCATCCAATTGACTAGCTAATTTTGGCTCCCTACCAAAAATTACAGAGCCTAGGAGGATCTGTTCACAGCCACATCATTCAGTTGTTATTACCTTATCAGTACCATTGCTGACCCCATTTACCTGGCACTGTAGCTGATTATTTACCAGTAGAAAAAAATATCCAAATAAATAAACCTTATTAATTACAAGGGAATATGAGACAGTTATCTTTACTTTAATAATATTTGTCCTGTTAAATACATATATAAAAGAGGGTGTGCCAAACTGGTATCAGACAATGGTTGTCTCTATCCAAAAGCAAAGGGCATACTTCACACAAACAATCCCCTAACCATCCCCCTACCCTACCCTCACCCCCCCCCCCAAATCAGGAAAATTAATGGACTTTTCATCATGCCTTAATGGACAGCAGAATCAGGATCTGTTGGATTAGTGGGGAGAGTCAATTCCAGAGCGCCAAACCGCTTCCACTAATGACGACCTGCAGTCAAACTCCACACATTTTAAACTAAAAACTGTCTGCTTGATTACTGCCCTGACTATAGTCCTGTTCAACAATCAGACCCATACAATTGGGTCTTACATCTGTGCAGAAAAGCAATGAAATCAGTAAGTTTCTGCACAGACTTAGAGATCTGACTGCATGGATCCAATTGCAAGATCAGGACTTCAGGCCTTCACAGCCAACCACCATTATGACTGAACTGAGCATGAAGGACATTCTCTTCCCACTTCCAGATTTGGAAAGGGCTGTGCAGTAGACTGTATTACCTTGTATTCCACCTATGAGGGGCAATAACCAGGGTTCTGCCCAGTGACAGAATCACCAGCCACTGATCCCACATGACTCCCAAAAGAGCTAGATCACAAATCTGCAACCAAGACCCTGTCCATTTTCATTCTCACCATACTGCCATCATGGGATCCTCACACTGATGCTGCTGTATAAATGCAGGGTAATATTATTGCTAGAATAAAGAATCTGTTTCAAACTATACTACTTCTTTATCTGGTTCTAAAGGCAACATAGTCTCAACAGAAAATAATGTATTAGTGTATTTGTACAGGTGATATAAAATTTATATGCCTCTCCCACAACTAGAGCCTGTTAAGGACTGCAGGTAATAGACAAATATGATCAATCCTATTGCCTGAAAATGCAGAATAATTAATATATTTTATTGCCTTACTTCCTTATTTAATTCCAGTATAGTTATAAAGTTATGATCTGGAGTGCTTATAAAAACAACTACAAGAATTAGCATGCTGCTCACCTGAAAAAGGATGTTCTTCCTCTGATTATTCAGCTAAGGGGCCTGAAAAATGAACTAAGGTTTTATTTATAGTTTGATGGAAGGAACAATTCAACAAAATTTGGATACATCTGTAGATTTAGGAACCTTAGGGGAGACTACTCCATCTAGGTGCAATAAATCTTACTCTGTGCTACCTTCAGGGCTCTGTATCCTTTAACTATACTTGATTCAACTTTTTTTTCCCCCTTTCATTAAAAGAGAGTACTGCAGCACAAGGTAATTCCCTACCTAAGGAAAAATCTGAAAATACTGCCACTCAGCTACAGAAGGACAGAGGAGAGTAAGGATACTTTCTCCCTCCGTGCAAAATAGCTCTGATCCATGAACTTCAATGCAGAATCTAAAGTCCATCTTCTTGACGAGCTATCTGGAGTGGGTTGAGTCAGACAAGAACATCAGTGTGAAGAGTGAGAGAGTTTGATGTGTATTATTCATGCTTCCTGGTTGTTGGGGTGGGTGGGGGAGGTATGAAAAATGTGCTGTTGTTTTGGAACTTTCTTTAATTGCAATGTTTAATTAATGGTAAAGGTACCTAGAGCCCAGGACAGATGGTGTGCAGCATTTATTGCTTTAAAATCTAAATAAATTAATAAACATAATGAAACAAACATGGCAAGTTTTAAAATATCACAGGAGCTCAGGATGGAACCTTGGCTCATAAGGGTATTCATGGAGAAGGAATGAAAGAAAGCAGGAGCGCTTGCTGCATGCTTCCTTTTTTTTATCCATATAAGATGCTTGAAGTACTCCAAGAATAAAAATCTTATGTGAACTCTGCATTTTTCTGAGTCCACTCAGAGAACAGACGACACTCTGGAATAAATGAAAAGCAACACTTGGAGTGCTGACCATTAAGGCACTGGCACTTCACACAATGGGCAGGTTTTGAGCCATGTTGATTTTTTTTGCTGCCATATTGCTAGAGCCCTTGTAAGGGGGGGGGGGATGGTGCATCTAGTGTAAAAAACTAATTATCTGACTAAAAAGAGATATTTTTCTCCCAACTTGCAAAAAGACTGACACTACTAGCTAACAACTAGTTAGGTAAAAACGCAGAACTAGCACAATGCACCGAGAGGCTCGAGGACACTGCAAAGGTTCTGTCTTACTGCCATGGGAGGAAGCAATTAAGACACAGCTGGGGAAGAGGGAGACAAGGTCATCTAGAGTGCAGGTGCAGAACAAAGGACACTATTAGTTATGAGTTCCAGCTCTCATTTGCGTGCATCAAGAGTGGAATCCATGAAGACAATCCTTGAAGAACCCCCAACAATTCTCAAACTATGGTCTGTGGACCACTGGTGATCCATAGAGAATTTGCAAGAGAGTATGACTGGTTTACACAGCCCTGGTTCTCTTCACTTCCAGTTCTTAAATCACATTCAAATAAAGATGAAAAGACATGCAATGTTTTCCTAACATTACTTTAAAAGCTAACCACATGCTATAGCTACCAGAAGACTTTTAAGGGGCCATGACTGAGGTAGATGGATAGTTTTAGGGTGATCAGATGTCTCATTTTTATAGGGAGAGTCCCAATATTAGGGGCTTTTTCTTTTACAGGGTCCTCTTCGTTCCAGCCTGTGTCCTGATTTTTCACACTTGCTATCTGGTCAACCCAATGATGCTTTGTTCTTGTCTAATATTTACTTTCTGGCAGTGCCAAAAAGCCAAATGGATTCAGGTCCCATTCTGCTGAACAAATGTACAGTAAGTGACATTCTCTGCCCCAGTGATGCAATAAATGAATGGTGCAGACAAGCAGGATTGAGTGTGGGTGACAAAGTAAAAAATCAAAATGATATGCTTAAATCTTGGTTATCTGGGAGCAGTAATTACAAGATGGCATCTGATCAGACTATTGGGTTTTGTATGCATATATATCTAGTATACAAGCAGTCTCTTGCCATTTGATTCACACTATGCAAAGATTTGAAAGTTCCTGTCAAACAGCAATGCAAAATCAAATACCAGGCAAGAGTCCGTATTTTATAAAGCCATTGTAGCTGACAGTCTACAATAACCACTTTCTTTGATGGCTGCATGTTGCAGCTATCATAAAAGTAGCACCATTTTTGACAGCAGATATATGAATAGTATTTAGACCGAGAACAAGTGAATAAGCAAGCTTGAGTTCATCTTTGACCAGTAGCTCCATTTTCAGTGTAATGAACACATTCCAGATTTCAGCATGGAAAAAGCCAGATCAGGCTCTTTGTTTATGAAGAATGAAAAGGTTAGAAAAATGTTTCACTACCAATGCAGAATTTTTGGTAGTTCAATGGAGCTGTTCAGGACCTGAATTCTGGGGATATTATCAGAGTCAGTTATAGAAGAAACACTGCAGAGGATTTAACAGTAGGAAAAGCATAAGGATTATATAGACTTGAACTATGAATGAGGTTGAAGTGCATTCAAGAAAGCAATAAAAACTAGTGAACCAGAAGCATCCTGTTCACTTATGATAAAATATCTAGTTAATACCAAAGAAAAGATTCAAATAGACTTTTTTTTCTGGTTCTTTAGAAAGTCACTATAAAATAATACCTATATTCTTTGTATAAGTACTCTCACAAATAAAGAGGGTTTTTGTTTTTTTTTAAAAAAAAGGGATTGAACTTGGTAAGTAAGCAGCTTAAGATGTAAAAAATTGTATAATAAATTTATTTCTTAACTTGCAAAAATGTTGAATTCTGGTCCAAAGCCCCTTTTCAGAAACCTATATGAAATTACAACACATTTCTATATCATGCACTAGGAATTTAACTCCCTGTATTTTGCATGTGAGACAAAAACCAAGAGGGTAATTTGATCTAAAATGTCATTACAAAAAGACCCTAGGTGGATAAACTATCTTTTAGTGTATCAAATTCTACTGGCTAAAGAGACAGGCTTTAGAGCTACAACACTGCACAGTAAGGAAAAAAAAAAGTAATTAATGCTGTAGTGCTAACACTGCTTCATCAGTTTTTTAGACTCATTGTCATTTCCTTGAATGGTAGGGAATTTCACAACTAACGTATTCTGCTTTTACTGGTAGATCTGCAAAGTGTGAAAAAAAAACAAGAAACAAAGCACCACACGCCACTCCAAATAAAAAACATCTTTAAATTAAATGGATTATATGGAATATAATCTGACTAGCCAAAATAAGAGATTAAAATGCATAAAATGTTTTCACCTCAATTAACTTTTACTTCACCTGAATAGAGTCAAGCTCTGCACCTTTTGGAGGAGAATAGCACAGTATACTAAAACTGCCTTGTATTGTTTATGGGGGAAATATTACTAGAACTATAAGAGTCAGGGAAATTATACAAGAAATAAAAACACATTCTAGCATCAAACATTTTAAGCATTGTTACAAAACTCAGCTTTTCTCCATCTGTTACTAGTTCAAAATGTGATTCTCACCAATTTTGAATGTGAAGCAAATTTTGATAAATCAGCCATTCTCTGTGTTACTGTTGAGGGAGTATTTTGTTTTTTCCTCTTCAACAAGAGTTCTTAAACTGGAGATTAAGATTCCTGTTCCCGCTAAGGTATGTGCAGTATTACCCATCGATTATAAAAGATTTCACAATAAACTAGGCACAAAAACAAAGCCTGGAATCTTTAACCTCTTTAAAGCTGTGAGTCTCTCTTGATACATCTAGAAACTATGCTTATAAGTGCAAGCAAAAAGATACTGCTAAACTCATACAGATGCACAATTATGGTCCACCAAACTATTTCTAGGTACAGCATCCCCCCTTCATTGTCTGCGCCAGCACATTTGCAAAGCTCATTAGCAACTCATTAGGAACGCTAGGCATGTTACATAAACAAGCTTCCTGTGGGAGAGAGGATTACAGAGTCTGTACTGCTAAACTGTATGGGAAACTTGCACACACTCAAAAATGATAGTTCAGAGTACATCCCGATAATTAAGCAAAAATGATAAATTGTTGATTTAGCACTGCATATAAAAGGAAAAATTATATATACCATTTTAACAATCAAAAGGTTAAAATGAAAGGGAATCATTGTCAGTGTGAAGTGCTCATTTATCTTCAGATCTGTGAAGGGATAACAGGAAGAAAAATATTATAGTATATATCTAGTGCCTTTAGGAGACATTGATTTTATCTGAGGTCAGTCAATGGTTCTTTCTATCAAGGAAAGACTTCTTTTCTGTGGATTATAGAAGTTTGGTGACTTTTCTTTTCTTTTCCTATTACTCATTTTGGTTTTTTTTTTAAAACACCATTTATTTTATACCTATTACAGATGACAGAAATGTCTGTTCATAATGAGCTCCATCCTGCTTGGGAATTCAATGGCAAAATTCTTCTTGAATTCTATGAGAGTAGCATATGACCCAAGTGATCTAACATACAATTTACACTTTATCCGCTGAGGGAAAAAGGTCCTCTTAAATAGAGAATGTCAGGAGGCCCACAGTCTGAAAGATGACAAACATTTTGGGCTAGGCTTATACACAAGTACAAAAGCAAAATGCCTACTTGAAGTTAACCTGTGAGACTTTTGCTTGGATGAGCACTACAGAAATGGTTTAGTTGAGCTGAGCTGGATTTGGGGGTTCTGGTGGAAAAGATTAGGTGTTGGGAATCGTCATGCCTCTTCTGCATGTACGGTGAATGGTTCATTGAAATGCAACATATACTCACAGGTGCCTCAAAAGTGAGCACGGGAGAATTACTAACTTGTTACTGCAGGATATGAAAACTATCGTCTTTTGTTGTCTTCAAATTTTGTTTCTACAGGTGAAGTCTTTACATTTGAAAACCAAATTCACCTTTGACCTATCTACTATGTTATCCTCAATTTTTCTCCCACTGCTGTATTACACAGGTGTCCCTCCATTGACTTCAAAGCTATTTACATCAGCATGAATGAGGAGAGAACTTGGGCCGTTCACCTCAAAAGGCTGCACAGGATATAAATCTGAGTACACAGTGGATTTTCATGCATTATCATGGTTTTTGTGCTATCTCTAACTGCTCCTCCATATAAATTCAACAGGATACTTTTGATCTGAACTGAGTCTCGATAAACATTTGACCCATTAAAATAAACAAACACAAAACCAACATATAACAGGGAGAAACTTCTGAGCGCATCCATGGAGTTATAGTTGCCATGGAAACCACTGTTGCACACACATAGTGAGTACATTTATCTCACTTTGCCTTTGGTTCTCTGAGGACTAGCAACTGCAGTGTTGGGTCAGGAAAAAATAAATAAAAATGAACAGCTAAATGTGTAAAACTATTAAGAAATATCCAAATTCATTAATTTAAAAATTTCTCTGTTCTACTGGGACACTCAGACTGGTAGTAAAAACCACCAGAAATGCCCTCTATCCTGCTTTCCTAACCTCATCCCTACCTCTGTGTTTCCAGTTGTCATCTTTAGGATAAGATGCTAAGTGATACCCCAGAAAGACAAGGTTTTTGTTTTTTGGACTAACTCCTGCTAGTGAAGAGAAGAAAAATAATTGAGAACATATGAGGTTAATATTAGGAGCATCACGTGAACACCGCGAAAACAGAGGATTCTCTATAGCAACAAACTTTGGTTCAGATCCTGCCATCCTTATTCCTACTGAGTAGTATCTTTAATCTTCAAATAATCCCACTGACTCTTCGAGGAGTAAAGCACTACACGCTGTGACTAAGGATGGCCCATTTTAGATCTGAATCTGATATTTAAATTCCATGTCAGAAATCTAATAGGATTCTGAATGTGGAGTCAATTGCCTGTCACATATTCAAATTTAGAAAATGAGAATACGGCTCATAAATGGTTTCTTCAAGGCAGATAAGCATTCAGAAATGAAGGAGTAGTGAGATGTGTTTCTCTCACTCCAATCCTACATATACACATACTAATATATCCTCACTGTATTTCTCCACTTACATAATGAATTGTGGATGTAGATCTCAACAGTCATACCTCTACCTACTTCCAAAAGATTTGCACTTGATGCAAATCAATATCAATCAAAAACTTAGGTGTCATAACAAATATTGAGAGTATGACCATTCAAGTTACCATCTTGATTCTAAATACATCAGGACTTATGCATAATAATAGCCAATCCCACAAGAAAGAAAGGAAGAAAGCCAAACAGCAAGCAAGCAAGCAAGTCTGATTAGGTACTACCTCCTTCTTATACATATTTAAATACTATTCTTCTTATAAATGCTATTGTGGTAGACAAAACATGTCCATGAGGTTGGAAAGATTTCTATGACCTGATCTAAATGTTTTCTTTTAATGAATATCTGATTGTCAATAGCCATAATATCAAATTTAGATTCCTAGTAGCTGGCTGATATAAAGGACTTTAATTCAGAGCAGAACTGAGTTACTACTGGGGGAAAAAAAATTCCTTGTGGAAATTCATTCCAGTCATTTTTATTCTACTTGTGTTCATTTTCCAGAAAAGTTTTTGAAAAAAAATATTATCAGAAAACATTTGCCAAAATAAGATTAAAATAAATACTGCAACAAATTAATAAGTTAATTTCCAGAGATGTAGCCATGTTAGTCTGCATACGGTAAAAATAATGAGAGTCCTTTGGCACCTTAAAGACTAACAAATTTCTTTGGACGTAAGCTTTTGTGGGCTCCAATCCACTTGGTCACCTGTTGGAGCCCACAAAAGCTTATGGCTGAAGAAATTTGTTAGTCTTTAAGGTGCCACAGGACTCTCGATGTTTTATAAGAAGTTAATGTTTACAATCTGAACAGCTTGAATTCTAAATTTTACACACTGATAAATGTGAAAAAAAAGTCACTTACAGAAAAAATTCAGCAAACAATTAGATGATTGGATACATTCAAGAAAATCACAATCTGCTCTCAGAAAATTCATGATGTGAAAAAAAACCCGAAACTGAAATAAATAATCCATTGACAATTATTAGCTGAGCTCTAAATAAAATTGAACTTAAAAAAAATTGGAGCAGAGCTATTGAGCTAGACAGAGGTGGAAATGTATTAGTTCTTTTGAAAACACAAAAGCTTTAAGAAAGCATTCAATGAGGATTAAAAGCTCTCCCAAACATTTAGAAAGGAAATAAGCTCTCATGCTTCAGGGCATACACTATTGTCTAAGTAGATCAAGAAGAAATTTTGCCTATGGCCAGGTTATTCTTTAATTGCCCTCTTCAGGGTTTCTTGAACCTTCCTCTGAAGCACCAGGTTTCTTCCACAGTTGGAGACAGAATACTGGAGGGATGGACAAGAGGTGTGATACAATATAGCAATTCCTAACATCTTATGGTAATTTTGAGGAGAGTATCATATGAAGATGAATATCATTGCGTGAAAATCTTTTCCTTGTACAAATATGAATGCAATATTCTTGAGCCTTCCTTGGAAGAAGTTACAGGATTTGCAATGCATTAATGCCCCGTTTTTTCACACTGTTGCTACACTTACACTTAAGCAATTATGCATATTTCTTACCATGCAGGTTTTACTTTGCATACATTACTTTAATTTTAATAAAAAGTCCCTCAGCTTCCAAAATAACATATATTCAAATCTCCATTTATAGATTCTGTTTTCTTTAGTTCCCATGACTTCTTTATCCTTATATAGAACCCACCTTTCTACCCAACACACAAAATTATCTGGATTCTTCAGGAGATATCTGCCAGCATTGATTGCTCTATGTTCATTACATTAATGCTATATTGAAGCTCATGCGAAAAATCAGTCTTAAAGTGCCACGTGACTCCTTGTTGTTGTTGTTTTTTTTTTTTTTGCTGGACTAGACTAACACGGCTATCCCTTTAGAAATTAATGATATAGCCATAACTCTTCCTTTTTTCCAGTTGCGTTTCTGTTTCCCTGATGTCAAAATTTTCACAACTACACCTTAATCTGTGAACCACCATTTCCTCACCCCCATCTGAAACATCAGTGTTTCCTTCACCTCTTTTCTGTGATAATGGTACAGCTGTTGGTTTGGTTTGGTTGAGTTTTGTTTTTAGAATAAGTTAATTCAATAAAAATACAATGAGCTTTATGCTTGGGCTTTGCTAACCATTTTCTGAAAACTTATTTTTACAAGCCTATTTTGTGAATGTAGAGTTCTTGTGTGAGTGTTCGCCAGTCTAGATTCTACCACCCTAACTCTCACTGGATCATAATTTAGTCTGTGTGTAGCCTCTACTTATTTGTGGGGTACTGATCTCTCTCAGCTGCTGCATGTGGACATTGAGAAGGCCAAGCATATCACAGGAGGCTCTCAGCACCTCTTTGAACCTAGCCCTTAGTGCTTATCTCAGGTCTGGAGACTGAAGTTTATTTATTCATGAAACAGATGCAACATGAGTAGCAGCTAGAGTGTAGAATATGGTATGTGTAGGGAAGGGAGTACCACCTATGTTTTTTGTATGCTAATTTAAATTCAGCCCAGTTCACTACTATTCTGTCCTTACTTTCAAAGGAGAATTGAGATTCACTGAGCTTGAGCTTTACCAGCAAGACTACTCAGTTTATTTCAAATAATAAATAATAAATTCAACTTTAATATTAACACATTGGTAATTGGCACTATATCTCTTAGTCCCATTAGGTCATTCAGTCAAAGTCCACAAGCAATACCACATGACTTAGAGACATAGCACCCATACATAAAGAGTATAACAAAGAGAAGACAGGAAATTACAGACCAATCAGTCTAGCTTCCATATCTGGAAAGATTTTGGAGCAAATCATCAAATAATCTGCAACCGCTCCAGGAGAATTGGTGGGTAAGTAACAGCCAAAATGGATATCAAGAACAAATCATGTCAAACCAACCTAGTCTCTTTCTTTGACAGGGATACTGACTTAATGGATGGGAGTCACAGTGGGTGTGATTTACTGTCCCATATTTGCATAAGCAAATATGGGAAATGTGGTAGTGATGAAATTACTATGAAGTGAGTGCACAACTGGTTGAAAGACCACACTCAAAGAGGTATCAATGGTTCACCATCAAACTGGAAGGATATGTCTAGTGGTGTCCCCAAGAGGATCAGTCTTAGATCTCGCACTTTTTAATATTTTAATTAATGACTCAGATAATTGAGCAGAGATACACTAATACAATCTGCAAATGACACTACACTGGGAGGCATTGCAAACACTTTAGTGGATAGAGTTAGAATTCAAAAGAACCTTAATAAAATAGAGAACTGGCCTGAAATCAACAAGGTGAAATACAGAAAAGGCTAAAAAAATTCACCCGGAGAAAAGAGGTCTGAAGGGGACCCTGATTACAATCTTCAAGTATGTTAAAGGTTATAAAAAGAATACGATCAATTGTTCTCCATTTCTACCTATGATAGGACAAGATGCAATTAGCTTCATCTGTAATAAAAGGAGATTTAGATTAGACACAAGGCAAAACTTTCTAGTTATAGTTAATAACTAGAACAGATTTCCAAGGAAGGTCTTATAATCTCTGTCAATTTCCAAAGGATAGTCGTGTTAGTCTCATCCAGGAAAAAAAAAAAAAAGAGGAGTCATGTGGCACTTAAAGAGTAACAGATTTATTTTTTGCATGAGCTTTCATGAGAGAAAAATCTCACTTTGTCAGATGCTTCGAAGATGGGTGAACTTACAGAATGGAATGAAAATAAATGCAAGGGAGTGTAAGACACAGGGTCAAGTCATACAGTCACTGAACATTTTTAAGAACAAGATAGAAAACCTGTCAGAGATTGTGTATTTGGTCCTACCTCAGCTGGTAAAGAGAGTGGTCTAGATGACCTTTCAAGGTGTCCTTTAACCCTACATCCATGATTCTATGACTTAAGTAATGCAATTTTAATTCTGAAGTCTGGGTATAGAACATTAGCAGGGAAATTTCTGAACACCATTAAAGAGGAAAATAAATGACCAGAAAGGACTGCAAGGAATTCTGAATTCCAAAGAAATTGGAGCTGTTTGTGGTCAGATGAGACAAAATTCATAAGGAGGCAAAAAGATGCTAATAAATCTTTCACTCAGGTTTAACAGTGCTATCTTGCCACTCGTCAGGGGTAAGAACTCTGACTTGTAACTCAGAGCTTAACTGCCCAGCAGGCTTCTTTGACTCACTGACCAACTGGCAAAGGAGACCAGAAGACCTGCTGTTAATACCACCACCAGCAGCAGTGTGCTGGCTGCTCAAACCTTTCATCCAGAGCTGCAATAGTTCTTCTGCCTGTGTGTTCTCAGCCTTCCTCCCAGCTTAGACCCCACCTTTCTTCACAGTGATTAACCTAGCTCTGACTGTCAATGCTGACATCTGGCCTCTGATTCCTGTTCTGACCCTGGCTACCAGCTCCCACCCCAACCACTTGCTCTGACCAACCACATCCCCGTCTCTTGATACTAGCAGGCTAAGATATCTCAAACTTGCACTGAAAGGGCTGTGCAAGCTCCTCACTTAGTATAAACCAGCATAGTTCTGTCTGCTTCAATGGAGCTACAGTAATTTAATCTGAAGACCTAGGCTGCCTTCTCAGGAAGTGAGGTATTAATTTTCATTCCTAATCTATCACTTTCCTCTGTAATGAGTCTGCTACAAAAAAGAACTCTAAACATTAACTTACACAGTCCCTTCTGTTCAGAAAACCCATTTTCCTTACTTCAAAACTGCATCTTACAACATCTATTTCTTCGGATCACAGATATAATTCTTTGTACCGTGTAAAGTTTTCTAATGTAGTTATTTGAACAGAAAATTTTGTCACCCTTTTCTTATTTAGAGGTTAAACTTCAAAGTATAATTTACAATAGGAAACCTCACCATGCTTTATCTATTCACTTTCAGTCTGATTTGGGTAGGTCTTCCCTGTTCAAGGCTGCAAATATCTTAGTAAATTGTTTCTTGCTGGTTATTCTATCTGAATGCACATTTACATTGGACTCATCACCACTATATTATTCCAACTAAGTGCCTGACAGGGAACAGCTCCATTGGGTTATATTTTCATCCTTTTCAAACCACCATTATCTACAGTAAATAGCATCACACAATGCTATATACATTTTTTCTTCAAAAGAGATTTAATAACCATAAACAAATCTTTCCACAAATTCAAGCCAGATTTTCTTCAGTAACGCCAACATCTTGGCTCTGAACTCTTAACCTTTCTTTACAAGATAGAGTTTTTAATTCCTCTAAACCCTATTTCAGCTTCTCTCACAAAAGACTCTTTAGTACTTAAGTAAAAAATGACGGCAAAATATCATCTCTGTTAAATTACTTTTTCAATAGTAGATGATTTATAGTTGATTAGGTAATTAAATCAAATACAAGTGGCTGAAAGTAAATCTATTTTTATCATCCCTGTAAATTAAAAGTTCCGCATCATAAAAAATCATGACCATCTTGAAAATGACTAGTCAAGTGCTTTTTATAGGCAAGCAGGATTTATTGTCAATTAACGTATTGAACTGTATAGTCAGCATAACCCTGTGCTCAAGACTTTTTAAATTATTGGCTTCCGCTCTCAAGCTGCTCCATAGCACAGTAATGAAATGTATCTACCTATTCACATATTGAACAATTCCTTAGGTTGGGTTTATATCTCACTATAACAACATTTCATTTTATTATTATCTCCTATCCTCTGTAATGGATACAAATACATTCCCTTTTTCTATCATGGGTATATCAATTTTCATTGATTTGCCTGTAATGAATACAGTCAGGATAAAAAAAAAAAAAAAAAGGTAGGGCAATCCTATCTATTAAGGTGTTTTTAAGTTCAAAAGTTTTTTTTTCCTGTAGCATTGTTTAATTAAAAAGAAGAGAAAGTCATCAGCAAACTAATTAAAAAGACACATTAGTTTAGCTCCTGCTTGTATAATGAAGTCAATTATTACATAAAGGGATTTGGGAGTCCTTATTTCTATATAATGTTTGCATTTGCATTTTTCCTTCAGCAGACTTTAAAAATTAAAAATGACAAATTTTCATGAAATATTTCTATTGCAGATAGATGATCTACCATTACAAAGGCATAATGCACCTCATTTTTCCTCAGTCAATAAAGGTCAACAAGAGTAATAAAATTGAAAATGCAGTTTATGGTGCAATGTGCCAATTTCTAAAACCTGTTTCACATGAAGCATGTGTGCACATGGACTCTATTACACATGCTCAGGGCTTTGTCTTGGCAAGTAATAAACACCCACCACTTCTGAGGAGAAGCTGCACTGTGTTACAGATTTCGGACTTCAATTTAAAAAAAAAACAAACTTGGGCCCTGGTTAAGCATAATGATGGACAAAACCATAAATAAATAAAGCTCCAGTCACAGAAATAAATTTAGAATTCTTGAGATTCACATTCTCTCTCTATAGAAGTTTGATACTGAATCCGAACTTTTTGATGAAAACACAAATAGTGTTTGTGACATTTTATTGCACCATAACCATTGCATCTGCTTCTGTTTAGCAATTACATCATTATGTGATAATGTAATTTGCTCTAAAACAAAGTGATACGATAACAATCCTGGCTTTAATTCAGATGCAGCAAAAATTCATGGAACATGTAAGGCCAACTTTATCTACTCAAGAATTACTGAGAGCAGATTCTCTCCTGCTGTATTTGTTCAATGTAATTAGGTAGGGCAATGTGACTATACAAAAGAACAACAAAAAATAAGAATATTTAGAAACTGAACTGGTATGTTACTTTTTAAGAAACAACATCCATTTCAATAGGCTGGGTACTTCACACTGAAACAGATACATAGATGATCCAATTTTGTACAAAGAGATACACTTTAGACTGCCTGGTATAGTCATCCTAGAGAATGCGCTGCTGCAGGAGATCATAGTCAAATACTGTAGCTGGATTTTAAAAAGGGATGGGTAAATTTTATGACCAATAATAAAAGACATATGCATACTAAAACAAGGGGAATGAAATGTCATGCATTAAAACATAAGCACATCATTGATTATTTATTATTTGTATTTCAGGAATAGCCAAATGTTCCAACCAGGCTCAGAGCCCTAAGGTGTGAAGTCCTGCACAGCCTCTTCCCTTGTGGATTGTATGCCAATTGACTACCTATATCAAGCTTTTTCTACCTTTCTCTGAAGCACCAAGTGCTGTCAAGAGAGAGGGAAGAAAGAATAGAAGACCCATCTTGAGATAAAAGTCTACTCCAGTATAGCAAATCCCAAGGTGAGTGAGAAATTCAATGTTTCTTCTCCTAAATCCACCCCCACAGAAGACTCTCCCCAAGTCAGAGACCTCCCTTACAGAAAGACCAGCTACCTCCCCAGCAACTTCCTCCACCAAATCCTGTGTAGCACTCTTTAGCCCTGCAACTCCATGCATGGAGAGACTGCTGGAACAGTAATGCTCAGAAAGGAGGATAAAACACCCCTCAATAGGGTTCCACTCAAAGGCTATGTCTACACACACATCATTATTTCGAAATAAGGATTTCGAAATGAGTTACTTTGAAATAAAGTCCTTATTTCAAAATAAGTTAATTCAAATTAAGGGAAAGCCTGCAACTGAAACGGCTGTTATTTTGAAATGGTTATTTCGAAATAAGGCCATTTGGACATGTTTCGAAACAGTTGTTTTGAAACAATGGTGTTGTTTTGAAACAACATGTCCAAACAGCCTTATTTCGAAATAACCATTTTGAAATAACAGCAATTTCGAAACAATCGGGGTTTAACCTGTTTCGAAGCAACAGTTCTTATTCGAAAGGATGGGATCCGTCCTTTCGAAATAAGAAAACGTCATGTGGACCAAATATCTTTTATTTCGAAATAACCAGTGGTATTTCAAAATAAAAGTGCTGTGTAGACATACCCAAAGGTAACACAGCCTCACAGTTGGGTGTGAGAACAAACCATCTCTCTCAGAATAAACAAGGAAAAGCTGGGATGGAACACCAACATCGTCTGCAACAAAGGAAGATGCAAGTAGCAGTCTTTGGCAAAACAGGCACTTGAGGGCTTTGGTTGCTAAACTCTGTCAAATTTAAGGGTCATTTGCAGAAAAGCTCGCCAGGGAAAAAAAGTTAGTTTGGACTGAAGTCTCAAAGGTGGCCCCAAGGAGAAAGGGCTGCCCCTGATTATTGCATATCATTGCCGCCACATCACAAGCGGTAATACCCTTAAAACACTGTAGGTCATGCCTGACATGCTTCTCCCAGATATTGATGTTTTGTGAAATGGAAATGGGCAGGACAAAGACAGCCTGAAAAATAATTTCAGAACATGCCTTTTCCTGAAATTACCAGTTGAGATCCACAAAATTGACAAGTAATGTTAATATGTACAGAAAATGAAAGCCATTTAGTAAAATATCTTTTCTTTCTTTTGAACAATGTCAGTATATTGGCAAGCCCACTCCCTCTGTTCCTGTTGAGCATCTTGTGTCTTGGGATATTTTCTCTGGTAAGTTTGGAGAGTCAATTTCTAGAGGCACCCTGTAAAGCAGGTTTCTGAAAAAAGCTTAATTTCCATTTCTAGAAAAAGGCTCTATGGAAATTTGGTGTCCAGACCCCATTGAAATTCCTTCTGTTAGGTGTCTAACTCTCCACAGCCTTCTTTAAAAGTCCCAGCCTTGAACATTACAGCTATTTCAACAAACATTAGACAAATTATTTTATACCTTATATCTCCTGTCATTTCATGAGCTTCACAAAACTGTATTAACTGTATTAAATAAAAGATTTAATCTGAAGATCTGAAAGGAAATTTCTCCTCTAATAACCACATATGTCATACAGAATGTCAAAGTAATGCCTTCTAACAGTTAAGGGAACTCAGAGGGATTGCTTGCATGAGTAAAGTTGTTCACATGCACAAGATCTCAGCCTTCTTACACGTGCCATCTGGGCAGACCCTATTCTTATTTCACTTGGACTCTGCACAGAAAAAACCGCTTGCAGGATCAGAGCTTTGTAGAACACTGTCCTTTCTGCAACAGAGGCAAGCATCTAATTTTTCCAGCCCCTTAATACAACATGTGTAGGTTTAATGTTACATTAGATTAAGGTTACATTAATCCAAAATATTTGGGTGGGAGGAAGCACTAGGTAAACTTATCTAAAATACTATAAAGATAAGCATGAAAAAAAAGTATGAAAATAGTTTAAAAGTCCCAACAGCATCAGACATTGGCAATAATCTGGAGATATTATTCTGCCCATTTAGAAAATGTAGAAATTAAAACCTTTCAGGTCTGTTAGGAGGAGTTCCCATCACTAACAGTCAGCAAAGCCATTTTGTAAATTACTTGTTTTTGTCCCTGGTGGTATTGCAAATGGCATTTCTTGCTGTACACTGAAAAGGATCCTTCCAGATATTCCTTGAAGAGTGAGGCTACAATATTTGTATGACCACTATTTTCAGAATGGAATTGTGTTACTGTGACACATTGAATGGAATTGAATCATAGTGTTGGAAGGGAGCTCATGAGATCGTAATTAGAAATAAGCTTGAAATGCAAACTTTGGTTTCAGACCCAAATTTTACCCAAGTCGCCATGGTGTTTACATTTGGGGCTTTCTATCTGGACCTCTTTTGAGGACACCAGCATGCACCCACTAAAGTCAGTCATGGGACAAAGTGAGAAGGGCCTTCAATTTCTTCCTCCATATCTAGATTGCTATCTGAGCTGCACTGCAGAGGCAGACAATAAGAAGAGGCCACTGAAAAAAATCTGCTACTCCAGGCAAAACTTCAGTGTGCCACACAATTTCTCATAGGTCTTTGGTGGCAGATCTGGACCAGATGCTTCAGGAAGCTGCCTAATTAGATTATAGGTAGAACAACTCCAATAGAAAGTTTTACAGTCCCAGAAATACTACTGCTATGTCAGACTAGGAAGGAAGGAAAATATTACTATGGGGGATATTTGAACCAATCTGGATACAATGACATCCAGCATGGAACCTTTGCCCAAAAGTCAAACTGAACTTTGTGTGTTGTGACAGGGGCAAACTAGATGGGTATAGGAGTGTGGTGAAAGGGATATATATTAGCCCCAGGCTTAGTAAAGCCCTGTTTCCTGGGCTAAGCTAGCCAGGACTATACAAGGGTAATTGGTTCCATGTGTCTCAATTATCAAACCTGCTGCCAGGGGCGTCACTGGTGCCTGGCACATGGGGCACGTGCCCCGAGTCTCAGCGCCAGTGCCCCGAGTGTCCAGGCCAGCCGGAGACCTGGGCTGGGGTGCCCTCCACTGCGCCCGCCTCTCCCGGCCAGGACGGCTGCAGCGGTGCCCATTTCTCCCAGCACAGGATCAAGGCCAGATGCCTGCAGTGGCGCCCACCTCTCCCAGCCCCGAACCCGGCTGGCAGCTGGAGATCTGGGGCCAGCATAGAGGTGGCAGGAGCCCAATGAACGATCAGGGCGGGGGCGCCAGATCGTGGACTGGGCACATGGCCTGGGCCCAGGAGGTGGGGCCTGAGCTCATGCCCGAGGTCTTTCCCCAGGGCAGCGACGTTCCTGCCTGCTGCGCTTCTTAAAAGCCTCCTTCTCAGGCAGGGCAAGGCAGCTGAAGGGAGGCCAGAGGGGAGTAGAGCTGCTGCAGAACAGGTGGAAAAATTTTGTCTGCAGTTTTGCCACAACACCCAAAAAGGTGCAGAGGGAGTGGGAGAACTCTTACAAGCAAGGCTGTTAGGCCCTGCAGCTTGAAGGAGGACTTGATTTACTTCAGGAATTGAGCAAGGGAGTGAAGGTAGGGAACCCCACCCTAAACAAAGAAAGGACCACAGAGACTCAGGCTTGAGACCAGGAGGCTGTGAGTCCTTCTCAGCCCTAGAGGGTGGTACAGGAACTGTAGGACCACACCTTAGTGACCCAGGAAAAACAGTAGCCTCCTGGTCTTTGTGTGAAGGCTGATGCTCAAAGGTTCCCTGGGTCGGGGCCCGGGAAAGAGGGCGGGACCGGGCTGCCCCCCCCCATTTCTCCAGGAGTGCAACCCCACAAATGGGGGTGTGGAACAGAGAAAGAAGCCCCAGTGAGAGGGACCAACCGGACTTTGCCAGCTCACAAGATAAATGCGCAGGACCTCCAGGAGGCAGACTAGGTCTAACTTCACCACAGTGTGGATTGTATAAAACTTTCCACCATGCCACCTCCACTCCAGTCCCTTCTACCCTCCCCCAGTCACGACACCCTCTTTATTTCTCTTTCCTCCTCACACAACGTTTCTCATTTTCATAAATCTTTCCTATTCCTAGTAATGGAATTGCTGAAACACACTGATAATTACAGTATTTTCAGCCAAACAGAAATATGCAGATTCAAGTGGTCTGAATGATTTGAACAGGTATCTGAGATATTAGCTGCTTATACTAACCATGGAACACTTTGCTATTATTATTTTAATTTATTTATTTAATTCCTAGGAGGACCCAATGTACTCCATGCTGCATAAAAAACAAGTAAAGACATGGTCCCTATTCTCATCTGGTTGATTCTAATCTAAATAGCTTCAACTAGCACCCTTATTACTATAGTAATGCATTAAGTGACACAACTAACTGGAAAGCATTTAAAACCTTACACATCTTCTGAAGTTCACCCATCAGAAGCCATGAACTCAAGTTGGACAAAAGTTGATAAGTAAGTGAGGTCCTTTTGTTGTAATGAGGAGGCCTGGTAGAAAAGAAGATAGTATTTGAATGACCTAGAGCAAGATAGAATCACATCCTGAGGGGGTTAACTGGGTCCTTACCCAGACAAATGAATAAGTTGTTGGAATCCAGGGGTTAAAAGTAAGCCAGAACACCTTCCAGGGCCCACAAATTTGATGGGCCAGAGTTCCAGAATCCAGCAAGATTGGGCCTACGCATGCATGAAGGGGGCCCAGACAATACAGAAGGGGGGGGGCAGAGATTAGGAATGTTCCAGGGCCCCTCAAATTATACTTTAACCACTTTCGGAATCAGAACAACTAAGTCAGGGCCTCACGAGATGGTGGCACTTGAAATCTAAGATCCCTTGGCAATAGCCACTTCTAATGAGGCTTCATACCCCCATGCAAGCCTGGAAGAGGTTCCCTTTGTAACTTCTGAGGAGGGAGGCTAGCCCTTAAATTTCACCTAAACTGCCAGGAGTAGGTCCTTAAGAGACTGGGGAAGAAGTGGTGCAACAGATCCCTGGAAACATCTTGTTCTTCAAATCACATGCCACACAAATGGTGGAGAGACTGAGTCATACAATGTTTTAACAGCATGCATTGTCTGACCAACCCTGCACTCCTATATATCCTACCACACTATTACAAACACATAAAAATTCAGTTGTTCTGAGCCTTTGTGCTTCACTGCCTCCTGAAGTTTTACTACACACTTCTAAACAGGCAGCTAAACACAAATGTGCTAAGAATGTCAGGAAACGAGGGTAAAGACAACAAAGCAGACTAGTTTACACTGTATGGGTCAAGGGTGCTGATGCCACAGAACACCATCATATCCTATGCCCTGAACAGCCTGCCCACCTTCAAACACTTTACAAGACACCTCAATAAAATAACCTCTCAAATCTCTTCATTTTAAAATCGATAACTTTCAAGCTTCCTTGGCCTCCTTGAAGACAAAGGTAAATAAAATTGAGGGAATGCTGGAGGGAGTTGAGAAGCGAATGGAGTCAATTGAGGCTCAAACAACAAAGAGAGAAATTGTGTAATAAAAACCACAAAGGAGAGAATACTGGTGTTTAAACATTACACAGCTCCTGAAAGAAGATTAGAGCCTTTGGAAAATCAACAGGGTAGTCACAATAAGGGTTGTGGGCACTCTCACAGAGGGTCAGGATGATATGAATTCATTAAAAAGGCCTATGCACAAATAGTGGGGAAAAATCATATTAGCCTAGAATGGTAGTACCATAGCTACATGAGTCCTCTAGGCACAGAGATCATGATGATCATAAAGAGCAAGTAACTTGGAACAGACTATCAGGAGCAGTCTCTCTCACACACACACAAACACACACCCACACCCAGAATAAAAATGGGAACAGGACAAACGCTTGTTCTTCTTCCCCAGACTTGAGTTCTGTAACCCATGGCAAGAGATAAGAATTAACCACAGTTGGGAAGGGAAAAAAAAAACAAAACAAAACAAAAACCCCTCTACTCTTCAACTGAATATGCCTACATCAATCCTCTAGCCTGCCAAACTTATTTAAACATACATTTTCTGGGAAGCAAAGGCAGCAGAGACTGTTGGATAAAGGGAAAAAGAGAAAATGAAGTAGGAGGTTGAAACAGGCAAGGCTGTTTAAAATACATTCTTGACCAGCCCACCAGAATATGTCTGTGTATGTTATGTTTTTCAGTATAGCTATACTTTCCAGTAAAGATTTATATGCCTTGCAAAATTCTGCTTATCACTTGGTTCAAGGTGAGTGGCTTTAACAGTTCTCTTCTTACCAACAGTAGCATAAAACACAAACACATTGCAAGTAACTAATGAAGTTACACTGGTGTAAATCTCATTATTTCCATTAATAGTAATCAAGGAGATTTTGTGCCTGGGCTGGTAAATGAATAAATATTGCTTTGGTTATTAGTCAAATAGTCTCATCCCTCAAATTACATGCTTCCCATGTGACTGATTACCATTTGCATTGTGGTAATACACCATGGTTACTATCAGAATTTAGACCTCATTGTTCTAGGCATGGTTAGTACAAACTTTAAACTGTCACTCACTGCCCCAAATGGCTTACCACATTAGTCCTCTACCCTGCACTGAGCTCCAAATGGGCAAACACTCTAAACTGTATTAGTAGTGAATTTGAAATCCCGTCTGGTGTACTTTCACCCCCATTATTAATTATTATTATTATTATTATTATTATTATTATTATTATTATTATTATAACTACTGAATTAGCATTGTTTGGGTTTATGATATTTTCAGAGTGACAGTCTTTTCATATATTCCAGGTTTACACTGTTGTAAACCCACAGACGTAAGAATTACTTGAAAAAATTATACCTGTGTATATAAAAGGAGAATCTGGCCTATTTAATAGTTTCAAAATATAGTGACACTGTCTTGCATCTGTGCAGAAGTTAAATACTTGACTGCATGAATCATAACAGAAAACAAACCAATGAACAACAAACAGAAGGTTTAAAATAAAATTCACCATAGGTACTAATGTAAATTTCTGATTTAGGAAGGCTATTTGGAGTTTTCACGGACGGCCACCAACATTGCAAATACCTATTGTAATGCAGAGCTCTATATTACTAATTAGGTTTCTCCTGAATCTATAAAGGATAAAAGCAAAATAGAAAAGGAAAAATAGAACAAACAAAGAAACCTGAATCCAGTCTTCCTAAGCCAAAGTAACACCCATTAGGAGATGGAGCAGGAGTGAAATGATCTACCTTTGCTTTAACCTTATGTCATTGGCTTAAGTGAAGTCTGCATCTTTGATACCCTAGAGTGTAAATGTCCTTGCATGTCTGACTTAGAATTTTTGTTTCTGCTGAACTGAGATAAGCTAGTATGTTGTGCCCAAAGGGAATATATGAAGTACACATGGTAATGACAGCACTAAGAAAAGATTGTCTAGAAAGTGTACGTGTACAGAAGGAGAAGACATGCTCAAAGACAAGCTTAAGCTCAAGTAGCAGTGGTGAGGGTGGCCACTCCAGCTATTGTATTATACACTGGGCAGAGTATGAAGTCTGTGGTTTGTGATTTGTATCTCACCTAGCCAAAATATCACAAGCCACCATTTCCCAGCTATAATCGAGGCCTCAGCAAGCAAGTGGTTACCACCTCGAACACTCTGATAAGGTGACTCCTGAGTGTGGTATATGGACATGGAAACCAGGCAGCTTTTTGAGGCACAA
Organism: Podocnemis expansa; assembly: GCA_007922195.1. NCBI lineage: Eukaryota > Metazoa > Chordata > Testudines > Podocnemididae > Podocnemis > Podocnemis expansa. Next base: position 18,676,881 of record ML682016.1, read on the forward strand.
TTAGCTAGACCAAGATTTGAGCCCCACATGGCACAACATTCTTCAGACTTTCTGGCATTGCATTTCACAGCTGGAGACCGTGGATTGGGACATCTAAATCAAATCACAATTTGCCCTGTACAGATAAATAAAAAATAATATGCAGAAGGTATTTTGTAGCTTTTGGGAATTCTTGGTTGGGCTGAGCCTGGTTTGGCTGGGCAGACAAGCAGCTCTTGCTAAAAGGTGTGACTTGAGTTTCTGCGCACAAATACTGTTGCCTGCTATGGAAAACTCAGTGGACTGATGAAGCAACAGCCTGACAGCAGCTAGTTTAAATCTGCACACTCCAGTGACTTCATTGTGCCTATGCCAATTTATATCAGCCAAAGAAAAAAGACTGAGCCCAAAATTTTTAGACTAGTAATCATCTGCTCAGTACCCATGATTTCAGAACAGACTGTAACGAAACTCCTTTCTTTTTCTTTTGTCTTATTGAAAAGGAATATCTGCAACATCATTATATTCAACCGATTTCTGCACCCTCTCACTTCTCTCATTGAGGGTCTGTGACAGTGCCCTACCAAAATCTGGTCTGGTGCGCTGCTGTGACCCACCTCCCCAGATCTCTTTTCCTGAACCCCAACTTACCCCACTTTGCCAGGTGACCACCACTGTTCCCTCTAATCTGTGTGTATGTGTGTGTGCGCACAGGTCATGAAACCCACGCACACAACAAAATAAAGTGCACACAAAAAAATTCAACAGTGCTAATACTGGTGCTCAGAAAAAATATTTTTGTGCACACAAAGAAATTTTTTGTGCACACAGCCTACGAATAATTAAAGGAAACATTGGTGACCACTCACTCCTGAGTCAGTGCACACCAGCCTCCTGCATGTAACTGGTCCCAGGCAGCGGTTATGTGCCCCCTGGCCACTCAGGTGATGATTCCCAAGTGAGCATCCCCAACCCCAGATATCACACTGGGAATTTCCATCCTACAGGGATTGGGACCCAGTCACCATAGACAGGGCCCAATTCTTCCTGTAGATGCAAGATCCTTCCTATTGATTTCAAGATGAAGAATCCCTGGCAAAAAGCCAAAATCTCCTCTCTGTCTCAAAGCTTTTGCATTTCTTTTCATTTCCTCCTCAGCCTCACTTCCTTGTGGGCTGCTGTGATCTCCTTTCTTCTACCTGAGCCAGAAAGGTCAATTTGCATCATCTTTGTCATACAGCTCTCCAGTCTTTGTGCTAGAGATTGTCCTGAGGGTCTGTGCTATGTAACGTCCTTTACATCCATACACATACATGATGCTGCAGGAAACATGATACCGTAACAATACCATACAGCATTCAAAAAGGAACCATAAATGGCATAATGGACATAAAATCATGCAATTACAGTGCAAAAGTGAACAGAAAAACCACACAAATCATAACACACTGGGCATCACCTGACAGGATCACATTACAGTACAATGGTTGGTGTATCTCCACTGATTTCCAGGGAGTTTACTGATTTTCACTGCTCTAAATGAAAGGAGGATCAGGAATCCTTTTGTGTGCAGAAATTAGTTTAACCACCACAGGCCCCATTGCCTTCTAATCTACATGACTGTAAACAAGGATTAGCTCCGTTCAGGTAAAATAGATGTACACTAGTGTACAGCCATGGCTAATCAGAGAGTCGGGTCTCACAAATGGAATCACCTCTTTGGATGGGACAGAACCGTTTCCTAACAGCACAAAGCTATACTACAGAATAGCTCAAGACAGAAAGTGAAGAATAATATTGTATCTCATTGAAACTGCAGAGAGAATATTTACTTAGGGGATGTGTAATTAGCACATATGGTTGGAAATTTAAAAACACTCCTTGAAAAAAAATTAATTCAAAGACTTTCGCTTGGTTTTTTTCTTCTTAAGTAAAAGTGTCAGGAAACAAATGATTTTTTTTTCATTGTCTACTTTTTTTTGGACACTGAATGCAGATGAACGAATGATGTCCTGGGCCCTGACCTTGTACGCATTTATACATAGACTTAACTTTACTACCAGTAGTAGTCCAATTTATTTCAGAGGAGGCACTCATGATAGTAAAATTTAACACATAGACAGGTATTTGTAGGATTAGAACCCAGATTATAGAACAGCAAAAGGAAAAAAAAAACTGTAGCTCTATATTTTTACCACTCTAACTTTTCTAATGTTGGAGAAGTTATGAAATGTTTCAAAGTGAGGAGAAAAAGACAGACATGGAGGAGGGAATCCTCATTGTTGGATATTCATATTATCAAATTCATCCAAAAAAAGGTTCAGTTAGAAAATTGTCATTGATAAAGTTTGTCAAAAACATTTTCTCCTAAAGAATGTGTGTTTTTGACACTTCCTCCCCCATTTTTTTTGGCATAAAAGATTTTTAATGGAAAAATTTCAACTAGTTCCAGTAATCAGTGATTTTGAGTTTTGACCAATGCACCAGCAGTAACACTTCAGAAAGCTTTTGGGGATCTTTCATGGTTATGCATTTTCAGGTCAATCAGCTACACTGCAAAATGACCCTAAAACCAGGGGGAGAAACTAGTAATGTAACAGATTTTATTGAGGAGTTTTACAAACCAAGTCATTGATGCTGTGCCCTGCAATGTCGGAGAATGCTTCAGTCTTCTATCTTAACACCCTGTACTGATCTCCCAGATTGTGACACCTGTCTTGTACAACCAAAAATCCTGTAGCAACAGAACAACATCCTAGACTATAAGGATTCAAACCTGGAATACTAAAATCCAGCTCCAGCCCTTAAATTGTGATTTAAAAATACTATGAGGTCTTTTTCTAAAAAAAGAAGATAATCACAGTGGTACATTTCTTATCTGTCATCAGAGAAATACCATCTTTTCCTTTTTAGTAGGGACCAGTAAATGTGTACAGTTATGATATGATCTCCTTTCTAGACTATGAAGCCCTAAATGGAACTCTCTCAAGAAAGCAACATGACTATCATGGTTTTTATTACTTACTGTTGGCCCGTGCTTATGAGCTGGCTTTATTTCAGTTTCTTCACTACAGTTGTGGGTGGGTTCTGTTGGCTTGTTTGTGGTTCTTTGTCTCTGTTTTCTTCATCTTCCTTTACATATTTTTAATGAATACTGCAAATAGGAAATCTGTAAATTCATCTTGAGAAGAGGGTCTCCCCTCCTGTGCTTTTGATTCACTGCCTCATTTGCAAGATTGTTGCTTATTCACAAATTAATTATGCAATGGCATCTTTAGCTAATAAAGTCTAAACAAAAAACATTTAATCCAATTCATAGTTTTCTCTCAATCAAACGTAGGCTGTCAAACATAATTACATTACACATGCAAAGCAGGAACGAGCCAAACATGTGCCACACCTGCTTAGCACTTCTTCAGGCAGACGATATACAGTACGAGAGCAGTTGGCAGCACAGATGGCAAAGCAAGGAAGACTTGTGAAACATCTAGGTGCCAAGCTTGGTTTGGTGCTTTTATTCATAGAAGGAGCCAGATAGCAGCTTTGGCTTATGGCAAATATACATTTACCATCCTGGTGAGTTGAGACTTGACGCTTACAATATTGGGGAGGCAAGCCCCAGTCCCACAATGATCTCTGTGCTTACAGAGTTTTGTAACCAATTCAGTCTCTTTGTTGGATTCATAGATTTTAAGGTCAAAAGAGACCAATATGATCATTTAGTCTGAATCCTGAACAATGCAGGCCACAGAACTTCTTGCATACCTCTGCAATAAACACCTAAGCTATGACTGAGTCATTGAAGTCCCCAAATCGTTGACTAATGATGATGAATATGCCAATGGCCTAAGAAAAGAGGGTAGATGGGGTGGGTTCTGAGTTATTGTAGAGAATTGTTTCTTGGGTGACTGGCTGGTGAGACTTGTCCATGTGCTTAGAGTTTAACTGACTGCCATATTTGGGGTCAGGAAGGAATTTTCCCCCTGGGACTGATTGGCTAGGGCCCTGGGGTTTTTTTTTTTGGCCTTTCTCGGTAGCAAGGGGCATGGCTCACCTGCCAATGAATTCTCTGCATCTTAAAGTCCTTAAATCATTATTTGAGAACTTAAAACAACTCAGTCACAGGTTAGAGGCTTATTGCTAGAGTGGGTGTGTGCAGTTTTGAGGCCTGCATTGTGTAGGAGGTCAGACTAGATGATCCTTTCGGTCCCTTCTGACCTTAGAGTCTATGAGTGTATCACAGCTTAAGGACATCAAGACACAGAGAAACCATCAACAAGTGATCTATGCCTCACACTAGGGGGCAAGGCAACCCCCTCACCCCCACATATCCAGAGCCTCTGCCAATCTGTCTTGTGGGAAAATTTCCTCCTGACCCCAAATTTGGTGATCAGTTAATTCCTGAGCATGTGGGCAAGATTCATCAGCCAGCCCCTCAAAAAGAATTCCCTGTACCAACTCAGAATCCAAGCCATCTAATATCCCATCACAGGCCCCTGGTATATTTACCACCGGTAGTCAAAGCTCAGATAACTGACAAATTAAGCGGACCCCTCATACCATACCCTCAATAAATTTATCCAGCTCAGTTTTGAAGCCAGTTAGGTTTCTTGCCCCCCCTACTCCCCTCAGAAGGCTATTCCAGAATTTTACTCCTGTGATGGTTAGAAATCTATGCCTCATTTCAAGTCTAAACTCCCTGAGTCAGTTCATATCCATTTGTTCTTGTGCGCAGACTGGCGCTGACCTTAAGTAATTGCTCTCCCTCCTTGGAATTTATCCCTCAGCTATGATGAAACAATACATCATTGTCTACATTGATGGAGCCAGGCTGATGAATATACCATTATTATTAGTAACAGTAGTAGCAGTATCATCATATCACTGAGCAGCTCTAGCCATGAACCAGAACCCTATTGCTCTATGTACTGGTCAAATACAAGGCAACAAGGCAGATCCTGCCACAAATAGTTTAAAATGCACCATTATAAATACAACCACTTATACCACCAGGGGTGCCCCTTTATCTGGTTACAAACAATTGCATTTTTTTCATATTTAAAGCATAAGCAATGAGTCTTATCAACAGTTAGTGCAAACTGATGAACCACCATTGACTACAATGGAGCTATGTCAATTTACAAGTAAGCTAACTATTGTACTGTGTCTGGTTCCAAAATATGCTGATGTTGTATGTGACCCAAGCACTCAAGTATTCACACCCTATATACTACTGTAATAATCTTTTTACAAAATGTCTTGAGATATCATTTGAAAATTAACAACTTGCTCATCAATAATATCAAAGTGAAATGTATGTGTCAACATGATATATAAAGTGATGAATTTCCCTTGGATGATGGCATTAGCACATATTCAAACCCTGTCTAAATGAAGATGTTAAACAATTCTATTTTAAACAAAGGAATGTGTTTATACCTCAGTTTACATATAAGTAGTAAACAGGATCAAGACAATAGTGTAAGTCAGGAAATAGAACAATTTGCATTTCAACAAACACAACTGAGGGAAAAAAGACCATGAAGTTTCCTTCACCACAAGAGTCCATGTTGCCATACTTACATCTTCAATAAACTTTACTTTGAAGGGTATGCTTCAGAAGATTTCACTTCAAAGAGTTAATGGATTATAAAAGAAAAGGACTGAGAACCCCAAGTTCTCTCTTTCACCCTAGGACAAAGGCATCAGCACCTTTGGGTCTCAGGAAGATATCATGACCAAGAAGAAGGTCAGATACCCCCCTCCCTAGAAGACTAAGGATAAGAAAAGTCACCCTGAATGAAGTTGTGAATCAAACTTGCTAGACTAAATTTTAAGCTTTTCAATATATGTCTTCAGTTTTATATAATTAACACCATATCTAACTTTCTTTTTTATACCTGAACTCACCTTAGGGATGGTCTACATTGGTGACAGCAGCTGACAGCAGATATGTCACCTACATTATAGTAGGAAGCATATCTGCCATTGATGTACTTATTTTGACATATTATGGTGTTGCGTCAATGGGAAATGACTTCCTGTGCAGATGCAGCCTTATTCCTTTTGGGGAGGTGGACTATTCGAGTCGATCAGAAAGCACACTCCAATTGACTGAATAGATCTACATAGAGCTGCTGAGTCGATGCCGTTGCATCAATCCTTGATGCAGCAACAGTTTTCACATGCTCTTAGAATCCAAATAATTTCTTGTCAATAAAATTGCTTTTCTATTAATCTAAACCAACAGTGGTGTTTGTACTAAAGTGAATCTCAACTCCAGTTAATGTGGCAAATTTATGTTTTGTCCCCTTACAGGAGACAACAGATTTTGTTATTTCTCTAAATGTTGCAGGAAAGGGATGGACCTATCAGAAGTCTTAACCGCCATTTTACATATCCTGTATATATTATTGTGTAAATTTTACACCATATCCAGCATATGAGACTAATTATTTAACTAGGCTAACAGAAATAGAAAAGGCATCCAGAGCAATCACTGGGAGCTTTTGAATAAAGTTGCAGGATTCATGGTCTTGCTCTATCCCTTTCTTTCATTTCTGATATTAACACTTCAGATATAAAGAAAAAGATTTTTACGGAGTGAGTGCACATACCTCAGGCTATGTCTACATGTAGCAGTTGTTTCAAATTAACTACTTTGATTTTAATTCAAAGTTATTAATTCGAATTAGAGAGTCTTCACTAGACTCTTAGTTCAAATTAAAGTAGGATTTATTAATTTGAGTTACACTGTATATGTTAGACACTCTAACTCAAACTGGGAGAGCTGCAGCTTCAAGGCAACCATGGCTCCCAGGCTAGAGGAGTCCCAGCTCCTGTGGACAAGGGGAGCCCCAGCTCCTGGGAAGCAGGGAGCCTCAGCTCCCATGACCCCAGGACCCAAAGCTCTGTGGCAAGAAGGAAGCCACCAATCCCTGAGAGAGGGGAGCCCAAGAAGAGTGACTTCTGGGGCTCCCCTGTCCAGGAACCCCTGGAGAAGTAGCACCTAGGGCTCCCCTGTTGGGGGAGCCCTGTGGAAGACAGCCACCAGCACTCCCAGACAGGGGAGTCCCTGGCCGGTGGGCTACTTTCCCCTCCATGGGTAGGGATCCCCTGGCAGGCTGCCTTCCCCACAGGCCAGCATGCCGATCTGGCCCCCAGCCCCTCTCTGCAGGCTGTGGCGGGCTAGGAGCTGGCTGGGAGCCCAAGCTGGCTCTGAGCTGCTTGTGCTGCTGTGCAAGCAGTTCAAAGACTGGTCAATTTCAGAGATGTGAAACTGATCAGGCTGTGAGCTGCTTGCATGATGGTACAAGAGGCTCAAAGCCAGACCGAGCTCCCAGCCAGCTTCTAGCCCAACGCAGCCTGCAGAGAGGGGCTGGGGGCCAGATCAGCATGCAGGCCAGTGGGGAAGGCAGCCTGCCAGGGGACCCCTACCCATGGAGGGGAGAGCAGCCCACCAGCCAGGGATGCCCCTGTCTGGGAGTGCTGGTGACTGTCTTCCGTGGGGCTCCCCCAACAGGGGAGCCCCGGCAGCTACTTCTCATGGGAGCCCTGGGGGCTCCCTCCTCCCAGGGAACAGCAGCTTCCCACCAGAAGGGAACTATGTGTGGCTCCCCTCTGCTGGAGAGCCATGAAGGGCTGCTGTGAGTCCTTTCTCCAGGTGGTCCTGGGGAGAAGGGAGCATAATGCCCTTCTTGCTGAGAGCCCCAGGTCCACAGCAAAGGGAGGTGCAGGAGCCCTGCATGACTCCCCAAGAACAGGAAGGCAGGAGGGGCTCCCTTGTTCCCAGCCAGGAAGCCCATTTAATTCAAAGTAACCCTACCTCCCAGCTAAAATAGGGCTACTTTGAATTAATAACTTTGAATTAAGAATTAATTCAAAGTAAAAGGAGGTTTTATTAAGTTGAATTAATGCTTCCTTATTTCTAATTAAGGAAATGCTTAATTTGACTTAATGAAATGCCTCCATGTCCAGGGAGTAGGTTATTTCTGATTATGGCTCCTTAATTCAAAATAACAAGTGAATGTAGATGCACCCTCCATGAGACACTACAGCTTTACCTAAACTAATGTTTTTGCACACTTAGCATTTTAAACAATAGGTTAGTAAATATCGTGGTAAGTATGCCAGCTCTTGGCTACACTACCATTTCTATCATAGATAGCACCTGTAGAGCTGCTAAACTATTGCTAAACAAATGGTATGAAAAATCCTACAGAAAATAAGCATTATAATCTCCCCAATGCAAACCATGAAACAGCAATCTCAGCTCCAGTGCAATAGCCCTGGTGACACCAGATAACAATTTATACGCAGTGATGTCACAAAGGGAGGAAGAACCAATACACTAATTCATTTATTAGCAAAACTAATAAACTAACCTCAGGCCAGTTCGAACCAACCTGGACTTTTTAGTTCAAACTAGCCGCACATTCTAGTTCAGATCAACATTTTAGTTCAACTATAATGTGTGTCTAGTTTGAACTAATGGCTTAGTTCGGGTCTTGTCCATGCTTAGTTCAAACTAAAGTTTGAACTAAGCATGGAAGTCCAAACTAACCCTTGGTACTTATTAGTTTGGACTAAGCTTTACCTAGTTTGAATTAAGAAATTTCTTAGTTCAAACTAGGCAAAGCCTAATGTACCCAAGGGCTAAATTAGTCTAGACTAAAGTTCCTTAGTCCAGACTAATTTGGCAGTTTAGACATAGCCCTAGAGTCAAAAGCATATCCAACGTGAAACAGAGTTCCATATGTGGGGCAGCATTGAGCACCCATACCCGTTAACCATGGAGCAAGAATGTTCTCAGTGAATTACTGACTGGGGATTTTAATTTTTGGCCTTCTGATATACAGTCTTCAGTGCTTTCATTTTCTCCCTGAACTGAGGTCCTTTCAGATGAATTCTCTCTCCTGTCAACTTCTTTGACAGTTCTTCAAAGACCTCAAAATTTAGGGTACACATTTTGCATCTTAAATGATCTCATATCAGCATCTGACCAGCTGGTAGCAGTCTAGAAGGATGACTTCCTGGATGGCATTTCTGTTTAAGTTCCCTGGAAGTGCAGTTGACACAGAGAAGGCTGCGTAGAGGTTTAAATGATGACCCAAAAATACTGACTAGTAGGTCACTTCTAGTGCAGAAGAAGGGAGCAAGCAGAGGGCAAGAAAAGATTTTGGAGAATTATCATCACTTAAATTAATTAGTCTGCATCCACATTGCAAAGTGGGTGGGTAATCAGTCTGAGTGGAAAACAAACAAACAAACAAACAAACAAACAAACAAACAAACAAACAAACAAAAAACCTCAAGTCATTTGACTCTATAAGCCAGGGCAATTAGCCAGGATTTAGAGCACCAAAAATCTCAGGTGAACGGTTTTATTGCTTATGTGGATAGTAGAAAGGCTAGAAGCAACATCTAAGTAAGAGCTGGATAAACACAAGTTTGGGAAAGTTACGAATGTTAGTGGAAGAGGTGACCAGGGCTTTGAATACTTAGGATTCAAAAGGAATGACTAATCCAAGAATTATTTCAACAAGCATGGTTTTTGATTCCCCCTGGGCTGTCTTTGCTTCCTGAATTGTTTGCTACATGATAATTCTGCTAATTGTTTGTTTACTATGGGCTTAATTTTCAATACGCTATGCTATGAGCAGGTAGTGGTATATATAGGACACAGGGAGCACAGCATCTCCCAGCATATATATAGCATATATATCCAATATTCTGTCTCTACAAGTATGCAACTTTCTTCCGTCCTGCTGCACCAGGTGAGAGTGGAATGAATGAGATCATTGTTCTGTCACTTCACTGTTCCTTAGGTCACTACACTCCTGCACAGACATAAAGAGAAAGCAATTGCAGTGCTCCTTAAGAACAGGGACTGCAATTTTGCCTTACAGCTAAAGGGTCTGAGCAAGGGTGAGGGTGGGGGAAGATTCTTTGGTCCTCCCTCATACTTCCCACTATGCTTATATGGAACTAACAAGAATATTCTGATCTTAAATTTGTAAGAACTGTAAAATGATCTGATCGACAATGTTGGTCTTGTTAATTATGAAACCATAACAACATTCTTTTGACTCAGTTATAAGCCCTAAACTTCAATGTGGCCCAAAATGTTTCCTTTTGACATGGATACAATGTTAAGCAGCAAAACAGAAGGGGAAGGAAAAAAATATCTAACAACACAAAAAGAAGACGGAAAGGACTTTATCCTGGATGTTATAAGAATTACAGTGATGGACATCCCAGAGGCTCATTCTCCACAGTAATGTTACTTTAAACAATCAATCAATCAAACAAACAAAAACTGTTTTCCAACGTATGTGACCAAAATACTAAAAAGAATCTTGTACAGTATTTCCCAACAGTGTTTATACTAAACAGAGATTCTGCTGTATCAAGGGCCAGGAAAATGGTATATGTTCAAATAACTCCTGTTATTCCCTTGAATAGTAAACTTCTGAATCCAAAGTGGACTTCCCTGTTTGAAACTATTCTAGAATATTGTGTCTGCTCTTCTCCAGTGAGATTTGTCCAGAGGTCTATTAGCAAGACCTGGAAAGCTGCCAGCAGAACTACAAAAATAGTAAAGAAAAAAGCAAACAAATGGAAATGTAACTCTACAACCCATATTTCAGGAAAGGAGTGGAAAATATTCAAAAGAAAACACAGTAGGATTTAATTTACACAAAGTTTAAAGAAATTTACAAAACTGTATTCAGCAAACAAATATCCTGTGATGGTCCCTGTTTCTGACCAAGTCAGAATTAATTCAGAAGCAAGGAGTATATATGTTTTTTCTTCTGAGGAGAAATTCCAGTATCATCCTAAATTCTAAAATAAAAATAACCAGAGAACCCCATCTCTGCAGTGTTATAAAACCACAAAACCAAGCAAATAAATACAATGGCCATCTTCTGTTTTAGAAATCATCAAAGCACAGTGATCCATAAAACCCTGAAGAGGAACCTGTACTTCCCCTAAAGACTGGAAGGAATAGCTTCCTGTTTAACAGTTCTCTTGCTTGCTGAAATATCACCTGGGAGGTAAAATTCTCATTAGCAGACAGAAACTCAATTACTCTTGAGCCATCTGCTTACTTGGGCTCTGAGTAAAGTAAGCTGCAAAAACCAGTGTATGTTTGTGTAGCACTGTATTTTTAAAAAATCATAGCTTTCAGCTATCATATCTAGTTTTGAAATACAGTGTCTCTGTTGTGCACCATTCCACCACTTTAGCAAAGCCATTCTCAAAGTCATTAAGTAAGGCTCTATTTGCAGGTATCGCCCATTTTCATACAAAAATATAGCTCACCTAAAACCAGAAAATGACAGTTTCCAATCCACTGCAAATCAATACATGATGAAAGAGTACTAAAATAATTTAATGCATTTCTACTCTATTTCATGAATTAATTTTTAAATGAAGCATCAAAATTTTAGATATCAAACTAAGGCACAACTTGGCAACAAAATCAGATTCCTTTGGAAAGGGTTTTTGTTGTTGTTGTTGTTTTTCTTTTTGGCCATTATGATTGCATCTATACCAGGTCTTTTGCTGACACAGCTGCCAATTAAGAGGTAATTTTTTCACACTCCTAACTGACATACCTATGTGGGCAAATGTTATTGCTAGGGCAGGCTTAAGTTATGCAGAGATAGAAACCTGATATTACTATATAAGGAAGATGATGCAAACTTAAATGTACACATTTATGAATAAATCTGGCAACTGAGTGTTTTGACAAGGCTGCTAATATGAAGGTCCACCACAAATATGCCATAAGCTACAAATCCTTAGGAAAAGAAGATCAAGAATAATATATACATACATGTAACCTATCACATTAGGGAGAAGATGGAGACAAATGTGACCTACCAGTGTGCTCAGACTGTTTTAAATGTGGAAGCAGCTGGATGCTGTTTAGGCAAAAAAAAAAACCCTTAAATGTGTTGGAAAACGATGCCTTAAAAAGATTTGAACTGACAGAAGTCTTTCTACATCAACAAAGCAATATATGTGGGTATATCTTCAACTCAGAAAGACACACACAGTGAACCTCTGCACATGGGTCAACCAATGAGGGGCTTGCGCTACATGGCAAAACGCATAGACATTTGGTCTCAGGGTGAATCCTGCGGTCTTAAACCCATCTCCCTTGCTAGATTCAAGAGTCCAGATTCTAGGGTAGGTGCAAACATCTGTGGTGCTGTGTTTCACCCCATAGCACAAGCCCTGCACAAGACAATCCAGGCTAAAAGACTCACTGTGCATCTCTCTCAGGTGTATAGATGTATTTAAATATACTGTTTTATTGGTATATAGAACAACTTCCTTGTGTCAATATGCTGTTGTTTTAAGTCCTATAGCACAAACCTAGTTAGCTGACCAGACCTCCTTTTTTGCAGTATAGAAATATCTTTCAGGGTTGGCAGCATACCAAAGAAACAAGACAGAGTATAAGAAATGGTAATCTTGAAGAAAAATTCCTTACAGTTTAGCTTGCCAGGAAACTTTTGAGAGCTAATCTTGCATGACAAAATCCTTACACTGTTAAAGAAAAACTGAATCACTTGAGATTCACAGGTAGCATTGTTTGGCTCTCTGAAATTAGGAAGGAGATATCGGTCTGGATACGCTAATGGGAATAGCAATCTGAAAGCACAAGAGTTAGTTTAACATTGAACTGGGATAAGACGAAAGGGGCCCTTTCTTTTTGACCAATCAATATGCCAAGTTAGAGAGATTATTGTTGAGGATTTTGCTGGAGAAAATAGATGACTTTGTAAGCTTTGGAAGAGGAAAGCAACATGTACTGTGGAATGAAAACAATTAAAAACAATGACAAGATGATCAAAGTTGGTTAAAAAAATACCCACATGGTGCTTAGAAAGATTGATCTGTATTTTGTGGAGAAGAGCTAGTAAATACTGACTTCTATTCTCCACTATCTGTTATGTCACATATCTTTGGTAATTTGAAAATTGGTTCACAATTCAGGCACATTTAAATGCAAACAGCTTGGTTCTCTACTGTCTTACACCTTCTATAAGAATTTAATATGTGGATAGTGCATGCAAAATGGAGGTAATATGGAAATAAGTATTATAGTCCTTACATCTGTGCAAAGCTTCCATGGATTGACTGACATTTTAGGGGAGGAGAATCATAACCTATGAATTTACTTTCCAACTGGTTGAATGTATCACACCCGCCTTTAGAGAAAAAGAAAGGTTATGAAATATTTTAAAATCTGTATATTCAGTTTGTGATTTTCACACATACTTTCATTCACAAAATCTTTGCTTGTCAAAGGTCTCATAACTGACTATCTTTTAAAAACTCAAAAGGTAGATTATAAATGTACTTAATTCACATTATTTTCAAGGCTTTGGGCAAAAAAGTATGACAAACACAGCTAAAAAAGCTTTGAGGACTTGGTAAATAATAAAATTATAATTCTTGGCACTAGTATAGAACTCTTCATCTATAGTTCCTGAAGTGTTTTGACTTGGGAGTCACAAGGGGCGTGGATTGTCCTCATCATGCAAAGGATTTTCTGTCATACCCCCAATCTCTTTTAGGCAGTTTTCTCATCACAAACTTACACAATGCAAATCAAAACAGTTTTTCAGATCACCCTAGGCCATATCTCCTAGGGGATCCCCCCACCCCATTACCTTGCAGGCTCTCCACTCTGCCTCACCTGGAACTCTGCCAGTCCTCCTGCAATTCCCCAGTTCTGACTCACGTATTACCCAAACCTGGGTGTTTTCTCTTAAAGCCTAAGATGGGCCAACTGGTGCAAGAAAGTGCACTGAATCTGCTCCCTCTTAAAGGGCCAGTTTTGCTGAAAGACAGTGAATTTTTAAAGTCCCCAAATTGTGTGACATGATTTCTAAATGGAAACTTGATCTGATGGCTTCAGTTACAGGACCGCTTTTTAACTGAATCCTAAAGGCAAAAATAAAACAAACATTATTAGGTAAGGCCTCTCAGAGTTACTACTGATTATCCACTTTCTGATTTTCTTGTTAATACATTTAGCCAATAATGCTTTTTTCATTCATGAGCTACTTGCAGCAGAGGAACATTGTTACTGCCGAAGGCAGCAGACAGAAGACACAAAAGGCTCAAGTAGCATAGGAAAGCATGGGACAATGGATATTAGGAAAGAGCCCCCAAAGTGTCATTGAGTGAGGATGAGTGGTCCAAAAATTTCTAATACCACTGGCAGTAAGCATGAGGAAAGATAGTTTCATGCAACAAGCAGCATCATTTCATGTACCAGAATGAACAGGTGATGGCAAATAGGACCTCTGTCTCTCAACTACGATCAAATTACTATCTGCATAGAATCTGTACAGTGTTCATGACAAAGGGAAGCAAGTTTTCTGCCTCCCACATTAAAAAAAAAAGCTGCTAAAACATCCCCCTGTAAAGGAGAATCCATTAAATTATTGGCTTAAGCTTTGCCTAGCAAGTGTCCCCTATCTGAAAAACATCAAAGGCCATCTGCATCTGTGTCATATCCGTACATCAGCGAGTGACTGGCAATTTCCATATCAGCTGACAAATGTTTAAAAAGACATTGTGTGAAAATGTCCAGGCTTTAAATGTCTCTGAAATTTTATTACCAGACCAGAAAATGAAACAGCTCCATAGTATCAACAAAGCAATAAAGTGACACAAAGTCACCATTTTCCTAGACTGGTGACAATAGTGGTTGCTGTCGTTAGCTGCAGTGCTTTGCAGCTGCTTGTTGTCAGAGCTGAGAGTGAGCATTTCTCTTCTTTTATGTACTACGGATGGTTGCGCAGCACATCACGATAATTGACTCATCTTGGCTCAGGCATAACCTCAATCAACTGGGCCATCTCATTTCTCCCCCAGCCAAGACATTCTGTAGTTATCAATGCTAAGACAGTAGTCAGCCCAGTTTCAGTCCCACGTTTAGGGGTCAGGTTTTAACTAGAACTTGCTGCAAAATAATCTCCCTTCCGTGCAATGAAAAAGTTCAGGAGTTAGCCAAAAATCTAAATATAATTTTGTCAAAGAAAATACTTCATTAAAATTTCCTTTTCTAGACTAACCCATTTTTTAAATAAACCCAATTAAAAAAATTCACTAGTTCTGATTTTAATCCAATCATTGCCAAGTATTGAGTGAAGAATTTACTACACAGTTATTTTGACTTAAATTTTCAGGTGTAAAGTTAGAAACCTAGATCCATAATTAAGTACCTATTTAAGTGGACCAGTTTTCAGAAGTACAGAGCTCCCATTAACTTCAATGCTAACAAAGCACTTCTGAAAAGCATTTCACTTTTAAATAAGTACCCTTATTACAGACTTAGTGGTGAGTAGTCATTAGTCAGAGTGGGTGATTTTTGAAGATCAGGTCCCCTCTTCTGCATCTCAGACTGAGTACACAAAAAATTCAGGTGCCCACTTGCCACTTTTTAAAATGTGATGCAAAGTGCTTACATCTCAGCATCCAATCTAGACTTTTAGCATGTATCATCTCTAGGAAATTGAATGAGCTTTCATAACAAACAGCCTCTTCTAAAAACAAGTGAGAATACACAGAAGTGATAGGGAACAATTCTGTATTTTCTCTTTTTGATCTAATAAATCTTTTCTATATTTATTTTTTTTCACATTTCTGCCATTTCCTATAAAATTTACCACTTAAAAGTTTTCTCTTTTCAGCTCATGATATCAAACACAGCTAAGCAGTGGATTCAGATCCTGGGTGAAACATCTTTATGTCACTATAAAACAGTTCTCTCCATGTTAGGTATTTGAGGATTTCATCACCCAAGTGCCATTATTTGCAAATCATAGAATTGGAAAGGACCTCATGAGGTCATCTAGTCCAACCCCCTGCTAAAAGCAGGACCACTCCCATTCAATCATCCCAGCCAGGGTTTGTCTAACCAGGCCTTAAATGTCTCCAGAGATGGAGTTTCCACTATCTTCCTAGGTAACCCATTCGAATGCTTCACCATCCTCCTACTGAGAAAGTGATTCTTAATATCCAATCTCAAACTCCCCAGCTGCAACTTGAAACCATTGCTCATTTTTCTGGTCCTCTGTTATTACTGAGAACAACCTAGCACCCTCATCTTTGGAGCACCCCTTCAAGTAGTTGAAAGTTGCTATCAAAGTCTCCCTCGGTCTTCTCTTCTGCAGACTAAATAAACCTAGCTCCTTCAGTCTCTCCTCATAAGTCACGTGCCCCAACACCCTAATCATTTTTGTTGCCCTCCGCAAGGCTCTTTCTAATTTGTCAAAATCCTTTCTGTAGGCCCACTTTGCCTTGAAAGAAAAAAAAAATATAATCCTTCCTTTCTGTGTAATTACAAACCTAAATCGGCAACACTAGCAAAATATAATTATAAAACATTAAGATACTCAGTTATAAGCACAGCAGTTACCTCAGTATTAGATGGTGATGAAACTTGATGGTTTAGATTCTCAGTAGGCTTACAAGAGAATCACTGTTTAAAATTTCTGAGGTTTAGTTTTGGATTTCACACTAAAACACCAGTGAAGTTAATCTCAACCCAACAAATTATTCCTAGTTCCAGATTTTTCTGAAAGCACTAAATGGCTCATGATTTCAAGTCAAAACCACTATTTTGCCCTGCCCCTTCCAGGCCCCGCCCCATTGTAGGACCTGCTGCCTTAGCAGCAGTCACGGCACTGGGGCCTACTGTCCCCACATCCCCAGCAGCGCCGCCACCCAGTGAGTGCGGGGGCGGCTGGCTCATGCTGGCGGGAATTGGGGGCAGCGGTGGGATACTGGCATGGAGGGGTGGCAGGAGGTGGGGTCCGGAGGGGCCCACTGGCGCCGGAGTGTTCCGGGGCCCCCCAAATTATAGTTTAACCCCTGAGTGGGAGAACAGTCCCTGATTGTGTGTGGTGCAAATGATACTGCCATGAGGAATGGTTAGGGTTCTAATGTTAATTTGGAGATTTTGCTAAAATTTTCTACTGATGAGTTCCCATGGTCTTTGGCTTTAGTGGATGGTTTATATTTGCTGTAACAGACCTATACAACCACAGAGTTGGTGGTGAAAAAGAGAGATCATCACTTGGGGTATTCCTAGAACAAAAGCAATATTTTTTTTAAAAAAAACCTTAACTCCCAGGAGAATTAGCTGCTACCCCTGCTGCTTATTTTTGTTGCTGAGAGGGAGGAAGAGGAGAAATTGCAATGTTGGCCATTACAAATGATGATGTTTCACAGCAGCCATTGCTAACATAAGCCCTGACACTCCCTTGGCTGCTTCAGTAGCTCCTAATATAAGTGCTGTAGATTCTGTCCCTGCCTTTTTCTTTGCTTATTGGTTATTAAAGTATCTGTACATGAGGTCTTGGATACTCTTGGCAGAGGGACCTGTGAATCCTAGCCCTAGAATCCTTTACCTTTCTCCCCTTTTCTCTTTTTTTTTTTTATTGGTACAAGACACAAAACTATCCATTCATTTAAGATTATCCCTCAGAAATCATATTTCTTTGTAACCAAAGACCCCATAAAAAGATAAATAATGCTAAAATAGATGTTCACATTCCTTCTTGAACACAGCTTTTTCCAATATATTTTTCTTTCCTTTCTCCACTGTCTGCATTTTCTATCTCTTTTTCTTTCCTTCACTCTAGTCCCTCACTTCAAGCTTCCCACATAAATCTCATAAAGATAATCCATATAAACTTGCTGAACACATTGGTAAAATTCAGTCTGTAAAATCGTTTTCTGGCATCCTGAATTTATCCTTTCATCTGAAGTACTTCATCTGTTTTTGTGATGCATGGGTTTTCTCCTTGCACAGGTTTTCACCTATCAATGTCATATGCACCAGAAGAGAGGTCTGCACTGAGAGGACTAAAGTTGCAATGCTGAAAATACAGAATCAGCTACCTGAAACTTGCATGAGGGTGGTCGTTAAGAGCAGGCAGTGATCCATGTCACCTTAGCAGCAAAGCCAATCAGTGATTAGATGGAATCAATGACCTAACTGAAGAATTATTTGGAACTCTATAGAACTGCTTCAGATACACCAGTTACCCCATAAATCCCACCTTCACTACTGAAAAGGCTCACAAAAACCTCATAATTTTCAATTCTGTCTCTGCTGTGAACTCTAGCTGTAAAAATATGGGACTAGAGCTGGTTGGCAGTCTACTTTTCTCCTGATCTTCCCTGGCTTTGCCCTCTGGCCACATCACAAAGTTCAGTCCCTTTCTGAGGTGACAAAAGGCCCAATTGAAAGTCCAAATAATAATCCTTCCACCACTCTAGAGATCCACTTAAGTGTTTATTGGCCCTTCCTCAGGACTTCCTCCAAACAGGCACCTAACCTGGTTTTGTAATGTTCCTCCTCTGTTACTGCCTGAAGTATAGCTACTGGCCTGTCTTAAAGGCCTCCCCCACAGCAGCCTAATCTGCTTCTGTGACTGCACTTCTATGACCCTTTTTAAGAGGCTGATAGGGGGACACAGGAGCAGCTTCTGCTCTGGGTTCTAGATTGGGGATCCTGTATTAAGCAGGTAGATCTGCTTCTTCAGAAGTTCTGCTGTTTCCCTATGCTGCTTCCTACCTCTAAGACTGTCATGGGATGCACATTTGTGCACCCCTCAGTTATAATCTATATGATTTTTCTGTTCATTATACACTGTGATTGTATGACTTGATGCAAATTATGCCCTGCAAGTTTCTTTTCTGAATGTTCATAAACTATTCTCCTTGATCAGTGCAGCAGCATGTATGTGCACAGATGTATAGCATATTTTGCATGGCTCAGGAGGGTGAGAGATGGACCAAACTCTCTTCCAGCAACATGTAAACAACCAAAGCTGTGAGAAAGCAAGTACCTGGAGAAGGTAACAAAGAATATGCAAACTGAGTTCCCTGGCTCAGACCAGACAAAGAGATCACCTCTGCCCAGAAGGTGGGGGTCCAGCGGGGTTGGAAACAAAGAAAAACACTTAAGGGGATTTGGGGTTTTGCCTTGGAATCTCCATCTTGAAACAACTTCAAGAGAGATCTGGGCCTTGCCTGGTCTCAAACAGAGACTGGCTGTACAAACATCTGACAGCTGAAGCTGAACATCTTGAGCATAGATTTGGACTATGAGGTCAGTTTAGGTAGAGATATTAGGTTTGTATCCATTTTTTGCCTTTTATTTCCTTGTGGTCACTCCTGACTCAATTATATTACGATTCTGACTTGATTGGCCATGCTTTCATTTAGCATTGTAATCTAATCAATCAACTAGCATCTATTTTATCTAAAGTTGTGTGGTCTTTAGAGGGTGTGAGTGAAGAGGGCTGGGTATGATCCATTTCTTTGTTAAACGGATGGACCTGAATGTACAGTGATTGGGAGTAGGTCCCAGTCCCTGTAAGACAGTGGCTCCTGGGCTATGTCTACACTACAGGGCTCAGTTAAGTTGACTTAATAAGTTCTACTTAAAATCGACTTTAAGTAGACCTCATTAAGTCTAATTAGTGAGGCCACATTGCAATAAGTCGACTTTATAAAGTTGACTTAAGCGGGGGGACCCATTTAAAGTCAACTTAATAAAGTCAACTTTAAATGGGTCCCCCTGGCTTAAGTCAACTTTATAAAGTCAACTTAAATGGCCACACTACACTAAGCCGACTTTATTAAGTTGATTTTAATCGGCCACACTGTATTAAGTCGACTTAATAAAGTTGACTTAACCCTTAAAGTTGACTTTAAGGGCAGAGTTATTAAGTCGACTTAAGGAAGCCCTTAAGTCAACTTAATGAACCCTAAATGGGGCCAGGTCTTTGCTTAAGTCAATGTAAGCCTGTAGTGTAAATATACACCCTTATGATGTAACTGGAGCCGGGGTTGCTTGCTTGGGGACATTACTTTGAGTAGCCAGAGGGCTTACACCCACTGCTTGGGACTGGCTGCATGCCACAGGCTGGAGGTACTGAATCAGGAGTGAGTGATCACCTGGCAAAACACGGTAAATTAGGGTCCAGGAGTGAGTGAGAATGGGGTGTGGGGGGATCACAGCAGCACACTGGACCAGATTTGGGGAGCAGCCTGTCACAAAGCCCTCTTATGCTAATTCCTCACAGCCCTTGCTTAACACACCATCCCTTTGGTTCTCAGGCTCCAAGCTGACCCTTCTCTACTGATATAATAAGTCCTTGTCCTCTCTCAGGTCCCACTAACTTTTCCCGACCCTACCTCATGGCCTCCTTCCCACAACACTGACCTTCTCCCTATGAGCCCTGCTACCTGCAGGAGCATCCTGCTTGCTCCATGCTCTTCCCAGGGAGAAATTAATCTCCCACCTCTTCTCTCCAGAGTCTTCTATGCAGACTCTTCCTCTAGACTGAGTTCCCAGCTCTATGTAAGTTAGCCCTTCCTGACTCCTTGCAGCTGGATCACTAATTATGGGTATGAATTATGAATAAGTTGCCATTTCACCATCAGCAGCTAGGTCACAGGCAGGCTGAGCCTAGGTTGCCTTAAAGGGACAGCCAGCCTGTAACACATCTCTTATTGCCTTAGTAGAAATCATGAATCTGGCCATTCATTTGGGATCCACATTACTTATGGGCCAATGTACAGCTGAAGACTGGAAATAAGGAGCCTCCCCAACTTCTAAAGGGGTAGCTGTGTTAGTCTAGTCCAGCAAAACAAACAAGAAATCTTGTGGAACTTTTAAAGATTAACAAATTTATTTATCGCATGAGCTTTTGTGGATTTTCTGCCACAAAATCTCATGCGATAACTACATCTGTTAGCCTTTAAAAGTGCCAGATTCCTTATTTGTTCTCCCAAACTTCTGTCTACCTCATACAAGCTCAGGCCTCACTGCAGTCCCTCTACCCACAGGAACAGAGCGACTCCTTCATCGTTATGCCCATAGGGCACACAGTTCATTAAAATGATCCACAGCTCCACCCAATCCACCTGCTGTGAAGCTCACTAGCTGTGTACCAAGCTACATGCTGCTACACTGAGAAAGGACCAGAGTAATGAATGCACCATCTTTGTGAAACAGAGGGCTGAAGAAGATAGTCTTTGAGGCACTCAGATGCAGTGAGTGTGTGTGTAACGTATACATATACATTCACACACACTCTAATATACAGACATACACAAACATATACAGGTATATATTTTGGAATGCAGGGAATGTCCTATAAATGGGAAAGGGGGACAGAAAGGAAGAAGAGTGAGTGCTGCTCAGATGGATACCAGTGGTGAAAACAGCCAGCTCCAGGTTGGGAAGAAATGTCTTGAGAGCTCCTACTACAGTTCCTATGGCAGGTCCTAGGTGGCTGGTGCTCTCTTCCCCGTCCTGCCTCCCACCGCATCCTGGCAGCTAGGGCCATGTGTACTAACACCTCTATGTGCCCCCAAACAAGTGCTGGTCCCCCAGTGACTTGTAACATACTTTTGCCTCTCTCCAGGATTGGGGGTCTCCTCCAAGATCTGCAGTAGGTGGTAGGTTGGGCCAGGCTGGAGAGTTGCACCTGCTGCCCAGTGACCAGCCCAGTTTTGTGCCACGGTAGCCACTCCAGCCATTCCTCCCTGACTGCTGTTCTCCCTGTCCCATCTCCCCTCCTCCCCACCTATGCATGTGCCTGCAGTGAGGGAAAACATAGACACGTACCACTTTTGCTTCCATGACAGGTGGAAGCTTGGAAAACATTAGAAAGAAACACAAACCCAGACACATGCCCCCCTCCATTATTTCTATTATGGCTGTGCTAGCTCCTCCCCACCCCCCATCTCCACAGTTCTGCCATCCCTACTTTCAAAAACAATTTAACGGGTGTTTTCTTCCTATAAGCCACAGAAGTTGACATTATTTCCACTTAATCAGTACAAAATCATTATAGCTTTCCTATGAAAATGAAACAACCCCAATTGCCCAAAATACTTCACAACACAGGCACATCAGAACACACAGTGAGTGCTGCATAGCAAGATTTGTAAGCCTGCCAGCAAAATCACAAACTTGCTCAGCTCTGATTTGTCTAGGAACAAGGGATGTTTAATTGCTGTGCATAATAAACGCACAAACATCAGAGAGCAGCCATGGATAACATGCACAAGGAGATTCCATCTGTAAGGCTACCGCAGCATAAACATGATTTATTTCATACCTTGATCTTAAGCCAAATAAATGGCATTAAAAATAAAGGGGCCAGACTTTCCAAACCATTCAGCACCCAGCAGCTCCCATTGTTCTGAGTGCTGAATTCTTTTGCAAAAATAGCCACTTAACTGAGGAGTCTAAAGAACAGCTCAAGTCATAAAAAAGTCTGGCCGCTTACTGTGGTGCCAATGGGGAACTGCTGGGTGCTGAGCTTTTCTGAAAATCTGGCCAGAAATTCAGGCCAGTGCTGTCCACAGTTCCACCCAATAAAATGTCAATAGGTACATCTACACTGGAACCTTAGGTCAACTTAAGGAAAGTTAAGACAACCTACAGACTCCTAAGGCCACACTGAGCTTTTTATTATGTCTACTTAAGAGCTTTCTTAAGTTGACTTAATAACACCACCTCTTAAGGTCAACTTAACGCTTGAGTTGATCTTATTAAGTCTACTTAAGCCAGTGTAGATGGGGAAGGCCCTTAAGTCGACCTACCTGACTTTGAGACCCCTTCCCAGAGTTCCTGGCCACCAGGAAGGGTCGACCTAGCACTTGCCAGTGTTGACACAGGCAGTCGCCAGGAGTTTTCAGTGTGGACTCTCTACATTGACTTAACAAGGTTGACTTAAAAGAGGCTCCAGTGTAGACATACCCAATGAGAGGTGTGCACACACACATTAAGGCAGAATTATGCCAACCATATTTATAGCTGTACATAAAAGGTTTAGGGAATACCTCAGTAGGACCCCCCTGCACATCAGAGACATGATGCCTTCCATTTTCCCCCCTGCTGGAGGTGTGGACAAGGGAGTAGTAATTTACTGCTGGCCTACTGTACAAACAAAGAATTATGATGGTCCCCCCACCCATGAGGATTCAGCACTAGTTGCAGTAAGTTGATTCTGCCAAGGTGCTACCTACTTTCTGCCTCTCCCCATAAATCAGGGTTGGAGGCTGCAATAGATCCCCAAACTGTACAGTATGCAAGTGGGAGTTCTTCCTCTCCCTCACTCCCTTGCCTACATATGCTTTCAAAGTTACAATCTAGCTCCTAGTGAACACAATTCTAGTTGAAGGATATTTAAAATACCCCCTTTTCCCGAGTGCATTTCATGCAAGCTAATTTGCTTAAAATGTGCATTTAAACAGTGAGATTTTTCTTCCCCTGTCTGAAAGTATAAAATATTACTTTCTTGATCTTAAGGCATTAAAAATTTTATTGAATCTGTACTTCAAACCTGATAAATCATGTATTGGCAGTTGATATTTTTCCTTGAAGGGAACTTCAAAATAAATATTCTTTTCTTTATTATCTTTTTTTTTCCCTCCTGCCAGGTAAGCCTCAAAGAAAAGTCATCCTTTTCTCTGATTAGATTACAAATCACTTTCTACAAATGACTAAAGAGGATGATGTAGTTTTTTTACAGGATTTTTGGCCAGATTTTACATTCCTGATCATTCTTTATAAAAGTCACATGTTTGTACCAGCCACAACTACCCTTTCCATGTTGCATGGGATTTCTGTTAGTGTAGTCCAATATTAAGAACATAAGAATGGATAATATTGGCTCAGACTAGTATTCTATTTAGCCATGTACTCTGCCTTCTGACAGTGGCCAATGACAGATGCTTCAGATGGAATGAACAGAACAGGTCAGTCATTAAGTGATATATCCCACATCATCCAGTCCCAACATTTGTCAGTTAGAGGCTTAGGGATATTTGGCACATGGGATTGCATCCATGCCCTGTTGGCTAATAGCCATTGATGGTCCTGTCATCCATGAACTTATCTAATTGCTTTTTCAATCCAATTACAGTTTTGGCCTTCACAATATCCCCTGGCAATGAGTTCCAGTGGCTGATTGTTCACTGTGTGAAGATATATAGTACTTCCTTTTGTTTTAAACATGCTGCCTATTAATTTAATTGTGGGATCCCTGGTTCTTGTGTTACGTGACAGCATAAACGACACTTCTTTATTCACTTTCACCGCAACATTTATGACTTGATAGCCCTTCAGCATACCTCTCCTTAGCTATCTCTTTTCCATGCTGAAAAGACTCAGTCTTTTTAATCTCTCCAGATATAGAAACTGTTCCATACCTCTAAATTTTTATTGCCCCTTTCTGTACCTTTTCCATTTCTAATACATCTTCCTTAAGAAAGTTCAACCAGCACTGCACACAGTATTCAAGTTTATGAAGGAGTTATATAGAGACATTATGATATTTATTGTCATATTGCTTATCCCTTTCACAATGGTTTCTAACATTCTGTCAGCTTTTTTGATTTCTTGATGCACACTAAGCAGATGTTTTCAGAGAACTATCCAGAATGACTCAAAGATCTTGAGTGGTAACAGCTAATTTAGAGCCCATCATTTTGTATATATAGTTGGGATTATGTTTTCCAGTGTTCACTACTTTGCATTTGTCAACAAATTTCATCTGCCATTTTTGTTACCCAGTCACCCAGTTTTTTAAGATCTCTTTGTAACTCTTTGCATTCTGTTTTGGACTTAACTAGCTTGAATAATTTTGTATCCTCTACAGAGTTTGCCACGTCACTTTTAAACATTTTTCCACATCATTTATGAATATGTTGAACAGCCCATGCAACCCTGTGGGTACACCGCTATCTACCTCTCTCCATTCTGATAAAAGACCATTCACTTCTATCCTTTTTTTTTCTTGTCTTTTAGCCAATTTGTGGTGTGAAAGAAGACTTTCCTTCTTGTCTCATGACTGCTTTCTGTGCTTAAGAGTCTTCGATGAATAACCTTATCAAAATATTTCTGAAAGTCCTAGAATATTATATCCACTGGGTCACCCTTGTTCACATGTTTGTTGACCTGCCACATAGGATTCTAACAGATTGGTGAGACATCATTTCTCTATAAATGCTATGTGGATTCTTTCCTAACAAATCATATCCATCTGTCTGAGAATTTTGTTCTCTACTATAGTTTCAACCAATTTTCCAGGAACTGACGTTCAGCTTACCAATCTGTAATTGCCAAGATCGCAAGTGGAACTCTTTTCTTTTTTACATGCCTTACATATCTGGCGTTGACTGCTGCCAAAAAGCCCTGTAAGTACAGATTAGGGCAAAGAATTCATTTAGCCTTTTTGTAATGGCCTTTTTGTCCTTATGTGCTCTGTTAGTACCTCAGTCATTCAATGGCCACAATGATTGTTCAGCAGACCTCCAGCTTCTAATATGAAATACAATAAAATAAAAAATTACTGGTAGTTTTTGATTTTTTTCTTAGTTGCTCTTTAAATTCTTTTTCAGCCTGCCTAATTACACTTTTAGACTTAACTTGCCAAAGTTTAGCCTTCTTTCTTTTCTCTTCAGTAGCATTTAACTTCCAATTTTTAAAGGATGTCTTTCTGCTTCTAATAGCCTCTATTATTCTATTTAGCTATGGCAGTATTTTTTGTTTTGTTCTGTTTTTGTCATCTTACTATTCTTTTTAATTTAAGTTATACATTTTAATTTGAGCCTCTATTATGGTGCTTTAAAAAGGTTTCCATACAGCTTGCAGGCATTTCGCTTTTGTAACTGATTGTCTTAATTTCAGTTTAACTAACTTCCATATTTTTGTGCACTCTCTCTTTTGTAAAATAAAGGCTACTGTTGTAGGCTTCTTTGGTACTTTTCCCTACAAGAGTGATAAATTTAATTATATTATGGTTGCTATTACTGAGCAGTTCAGCTATATTCACCTATAGGACCAGACCTGTGTTTCACTTATAATTAAATCAAGAATTGCCTATTCCCTTGTGGGTCCCAGGAATAACTGCTCGAAGAAGCACTCATTAATGCGTCTAGAAAATTTATTTTGCATCCTGTTCTTTGGTGACTTGTACATAGTCAATATGGTGACATTTGAAATCCCTCATTATTGTTGAGTTTTCTATTTTTATAGCCTCTCTGAACTCCCTGAGCATTTCATAATCACCTTTGCCATCCTGGTCAGGCAGTCAGCAGTATATTCCTATACTGCTCACTATACTGCTAAATAATACAGACTTAGATCTCTAACATTGCTATGCTGCATACCATCCCCCTCCAAAATGAATAACTCAGTCAATTAAGCTGAATCTTCTGTGATTTTTCTTCTAATTATCTATAGCATCAGATTTTATGTGAGAATTAGACTACTGTTTACTTGATTCAGACTCTGAACTGGTTACTTACAGGAAGTCCAAAATCATCACCACAAAACAAATATGAATGGGAAAGATTCTGTGCTCATTAACTCAGCAGACCTCAGTTTGCAGAGAACTTCAAAGTCATTTAAAATAAAAATAAAAAAGTGAAATACTTGATTTTAATTTGCAGCTTATTTTATTAGTGAGAGAAACAACAGATTGGACACGAATTCACACAACATTTTTCTCTACCTAAACCTTATGTTTTGGAGGAAAAAGTTTTGTCTGAAAAAAAAAATTCACTCAGCTCTACTTTGAAGGTTGTTTTCTAAAATTATTTATTTTAAGTGCTGCAGACTTTTTACTTAAGCTGTATCAGAATGCAGTATCTACATATATGTATCAATATCAAAGATGTTTCTCCAGCCAGGCAACCACAGATGTGTGCGGCAATGAAAGAAAACTGCATCTCAACATGGAGTACACATTCATAAAATTCTTCCAATGCTCAAGGGAGGGGAATGGCATAAGGAGAAACATGTAATATTTTGTAGTAAATAATAGGTACACATTAACAATTGTGAGAATGCTACACAGAGCTAACTTTTCTTCAAGTGTAGTAAACAATAGTTTTTATTAGGTTTCCCTTTTGATCATAGGCTCAAGTTCATGTGTAAATGTATTTTGGAGTTCTCTGCTTCTGGTGCAAACTGCTGTTTGTTGGCAAAAATCCCAACACATACACACATTTTTTGTTCTGAAGTTGAATCTTTTTTTATATTCTCAATGGCAAATTCTTGTTACTGGAACTATGAACAGATTATCATAAAGGACAAAAAAAATCACTCAAGAACTGCACCATTCAACTGTTAATCTTTTTTTAAAAAGAAAATCCCGCTTAGGTTGCCTGTTGCCACGAAATCTGGGTCTCATTCTGTCACCTTCTCTCACACGAAATAGGACCTGGCTCTGACTGGAAGTTGTAATACTAGCTATTTCACCATTTTAATATTGACAAAAATAGGGCTGCTCATGTGAGATTACAGACTTTGACTGAAAGAATCAACTACTACTTTATGGTTAATGTGAAAATCATATTTGGGATAATTATTTTCAGATAATATCACAAATGAAGTCTCTGATGAGGATCATTATTATGGCAAGGAGTGCAGACTGCAAAGGTAAGTAGAAACCATGTCTTCCTGATCTTCTATATGGAAGGAAGTGGACAGTGAGTAGACACCCAAAGAGTGAAACTGTCCAGTTATAAAACTACTCATACAAAATATTTACAGCAAATAATCATCAGTTGATCAGCAGTAGCACAAATCCCATATCAGAAGCAGGCTGGAAAATGGGGGAAATGTTCCTGAAAATGTTCAAGGAAATCTCCATTTTTTGATGAAACCTCGGGGGTGGGGGTCTAAGCAGCTAAAATGCTGACAAGGAAATGAAAATATTTTGGTGAAAAATTTTGCAAGAAAAAACTGTTTTCTTAAAATCTTCTGACTAGCACTAGTCACATCCCTAAGAACAACTGCATAAACTTAGAAGTGATAACACTTCAGTTTTTAAAAGTACACTTCAATACCTTAAAAGAAAACAACATATTGGTAACAACAATTTTAACAATTTTATGATCCATATGCGAGTTTGAAAAGGACATGTGCAGTTTCTATTCCCTGTAATCTGATTCGGTTGAGCTTTGCACACTCCACAGACCACCCGCAATTGTAATGAGCTGTAAGGGACATTACGGGCGAGGAAGTTCAAGCAGTAGGGATGCAGTCTATGTATTTTAGACTGTATCCCAAGTCACTCACAGTCTTGCTCATCTTGAAAGAAATCATCATGCTGGTACATCTATTCGAGCAGATGGAACGATGGGATTGTGTGATGGGGCAAAATACGAGTACTAAGAAGGTAAAAAACAACCACTCTGATCATTGGCAAAAACTGAAAAAGACACACTTTTGTAATGCTACTTAAACTATGAACAGACGAAATACTTCAGACTCACAGCCAAGAGGATATTCTGAACCACTCTAGGTTGTACGGTCAAAACCACGGAGGACTGGAAGTCTCCTAATTACTTTAAGTCATCTTAAAACCATTCAGTTGAGATGGCCTTTTCAGAATAATGGGTTCTAAAGCATCTCTCTTCAGCACAGATCTATCTATTATATTATACAGTACATCCAAATCTTTGAGAAGTGATCAAGGACAGATTAAACCACTTCACAATAGGTTAAACTATTGCTTCAGCTTGCCTTCTTAAATGGAGTGCTATCAAGATCATCTTGAAGCACCCTGCTTTAATATTTAGATTCTTTAGTACCTAGAGTACCCCTTTAAGTTTATCAGATTTACTACAAAAGAGAGCAGAGAGATTTACTAAGTAAGTACTGCTTGCTAAACGACATTTCTCAGGCTGAATTACCAGCACATTATGCTTTATAAATTAAACTGGACTGTCAAGATAAATGCATGGGCAATACACTGTGATTTGTAAGCAAATGCCTCTCTAGTTTAAATAGGTTCTTACAGACCAAGGGCCTGAGTCTCTTCTCCCTGACAACATGATAAATCTGGAATAATCCCACTTAAGTCATTAGAATGAGAGAATTGTCAGGCCCAAAGAACACATAAATGAAGCATGTATCATGCCATCTTATCTAAGACAGTATTAAGTCTAATCAAGTGAAGCTTTTTCTTGACATTACAACCAGCAGCTTCATACAGAACATATGCATAATTTTAAATAAATAAGACAGAACATCAGTTTACATAGGCCTTAATATGGACAGCATCTATAGTTTTGTGCCTGGCTTTGCTTCCCCCAGAGAAAACTGTGAAAAGGATTGCCCTAAACTATTTTTCTTTTGCTAAAAACCCATTACAAAATATTGGAGTCTATTGGCAAAAGACTCCCTAAGCAGGCACAGTCCTCATTTAGCTAGGTAGGGCAGCATGTTAGCATGGTTTACGCTTTCAACACCCCCCATAACCCCACTTCAAGTCAAACAGTATTAAATTAACTGCATTCATAGACTGCAGAAGCACTGATCAGTCCTGGCACCATGGAGGAGAAAGGTGCAACAGCATGTGAACTGCATGGTAGTGGATCCAACAATTCTGCCCCTGCATGGCTATCATCCAGTCCCATCCACCCAAAAACAGTGCTGCAAAGAAACACTCGTAAGAACCTATGTTGACCAGCACTCTGTAGTGTGCAGATCAACATCACTGATGCCTCATATTCTGCCCCCATGTCATTCCATGCAGCAGAACCACCCCAGTTACACAGCAGGGTGGGCTTTCCCTGACAGCAGAGCTGTTCAGGGTTTATTATTGCCCATTTACTGGAACACAGCAGTTGATATGCTTCTCAATCTAGAAATGCCAAATGATCTCAGCCATAGAAATGAGTGGTAAAAAAAGGTGAGTCTTTCCAGGTACATTTTAAAAACACAAAAATAACATTTTTCAAATACAGAGTAACTGCACAAAAATGTCAAAGTGCCTGTTCAGATTCTCCATGATGGGAGTAGCTGTTGCACAGTCAATGATTTTTTTCTCTGGCACTCAGTACCATTCAAAAGCAAATCCACAGAGCATGTGTGCAGGCTCTAGCAGACACACAAAGACGTAGGTAAAATCGATAACACAGCACTGTTGTACGCTTGGCAAGTCAGTATAGATTGGCAGTGGATAACATTAGCTGTAGCTTGATGCAGCACATCCTACATTATGAAGCAATAAAAATGCAAGTTATGGAATCTATAAAATGAAATACAATCTAAAACAAATCCGGTCTTAAAAGCCTGTGGAGTGATAGGATAAGACTCTGTCAAAAATGGAGCACAAAACTTACATGGCTGCAATTGTTCAAATGGTAGCTTTTTGGAAGTTTTATGGGGTTAGTTATTTAAATGTTACATCAAAAATTGCCACAGACTACATAAGACCTTAACATCCAAGCAAAAAGACATGTGGAAAGAAAGCAGGCCCGTTTTACAGATGTGCCCTATGAAAATTCAGTGCACTTCTTTTACAAAATGAGCTGACAAGTTTACCTAAATAACACTGCCACACAAATTGTCTGTTGTGCGGAAGCCATGGCAAAAAAAGTGAATTTTACGTTTGCAATTGCTTATAAAAGAGAATACTCACTATTAACTGAGCCACCCAAATCAAATGTAGAAGACACTGTCTTTTGCACTACTCCTCTTTTACGGTTCCCAAAGCTTTGCTAAGATTGCCATAAGAATTTATAATTGGGATTATGAGTGCTATGGAGTAAGACAGAATGTTTGCTTTCATATCCTTTGTTTTTAGAATGCCCTGACAAAAGGGAAACAATGGAAAGAAAATGTTAATGTGTACACCAGACACAGCTGTCATTCTTACTCTGACAAAACTCCCATGGTTGCTCTCTTAATCCCAGGTAAGAATTAGATTAAAAGTCTGCTAGAGATATCACATGTTAATGAAAAGTCAGATGAGGTTATTCTTTAGCTTCCGGAGAATCCTATGCCAAGAATCATAGAATCATAGAATCATAGGGTTGGAAGGGACCCCACGAGGTCATCTAGTCCAACCCCCTGCCAAAAAAAGCAGGACCACTCCCATTAGATCATCCCAGTCAGTGTTTTGTCCAGCTGGGACTTGAACACCTCCAGAGATGGAGATTCCACCACCTCCCTAGGCAGCTTATTCCAATGCTTCACCACTCGCCTAGTAAGGAAGTTTTTCCTAATATCCAGCCTGGACCGCCCCAGCTGTAACTTGGAACCATTGCTTCTCGTTCTGCCCTCTGTTACTACCGAGAACAGTCGAGCTCCCTCCTCCTTGGAGCAACCCTTCAAGTAGTTGAAGGTTGCTATCAAATCCCCCCTCAGTCTTCTCTTCTGCAGGCTAAATAAGCCTAGTTCCTTTAGTCTTTCTTCATAGGGCTTGTGCTCCAGCCCTTTGATCATTTTGGTTGCCCTCCTCTGGACTCTCTCTAATTTGTCCATGTCCTTTTTGTAGTGGGGAGCCCAAAACTGGACACAGTATTCCAGATGTGGCCTCACTAGTGCAGAATAGAGGGGAATGATCACATCCCTTGATCTGCTGGTAACACTTCTTCTGATGCAGCCCAGTATGCCATTGGCCTTTTTGGCAGCAAGAGCACAGTGCTGACTCATGTCCAGCTTCCCATCCACCATGACTCCCAGGTCCTTTTCTCCAGTGCTGCTATTTAGCTGATCACTCCCCAGCCTGTAGCAGTACATGGGGTTTTTTCGTCCCAAGTGCAGGATTTTACACTTATCCTTGTTGAACCTCATGAGATTCCTCTTGGCCCACTGCTCCAATTTGTCTAGGTCTCCCTGAATCCTGTCCCTGCCCTCTAGGGTGTCTACCGTTCCCCCCCATTTGGTATCTTCTGCAAACTTACTAAGTGTGCAATCTATCCCATCATCCAGATCATTAATGAAAACATTGAACAGAACTGAGTTAGATCTGAGTTAGAACTGGCAATTGCAGATGTCGCTACCACTGTGGCGCAGTGTGAGACAGAGCAAATAAATCCATGGGACATTATTTGCCTGTTATAGTGAGACTGAAATTTTATAATAAAATAATGCTGTTCTGAGCAATTTGCAACATAACAATAGCAGTTGTTCTAGTGATTATTACAAACCATTAGTGTTGTACATGAGTGGCCTGGCAAAAAAAGGCAGTATTGTCTCATTTAGATTCAGATTTTGTACACGAGGAAAGTGGTAGTCCATTTTCTCCTGTCTCTTCTGCCCCAGTTCTTGTAGGTCTACATAACACTTGAGAAGTCACACTATGCAATTTCTTATTGATTCACTTGGATTAGAGGCAGCAGTTAGAATAGTGGAAGATTGCTGCAGAAGCTACTACTGAATCAGAAATCTATTATTATTAATTATTATTATTATTATTATTATTATTATTTTACTGCACAAACAATGAGAAAAATAAATACATAAGATTCTTGCCCTGAAGAACGTATTATCTGCATATGTATATGGAGCAGAAACTGGCTCAAGTCTAAGTGTCACAGGACTCCTTGTTTGTCGTTTGTTTGCTTTATTGGACTAGACTAACACAGCTGCCCCTTTGGATCTTGGCTCAAGTCTGAACACTTGGTCCAAACACCCATGAGCCATTTACAAAATTGATATTAATATGAACTGTGAAGTATTAGTGTGGAATAAATACACTTTTTAATCTCATAAACTTCAAGAAATCATTAGGCACTGTAGACAAGTTGCAACTGATTGACTTATAATGTGGCCAAAAAAACAGGGTTTAAGATTACTGTACTTGTAGTTTTAATTACCATAGCTCAGTCCATCAACCTGGCTATCACTGTTTGCCAATAACACAAAGGTAAAGTGTTACTATGTCTATCTACTTTGATGCAGGCTGAGGGAGAATTGTATATGCTCTGCAGCAAATTTTCTAAAAGTTGGCCTTTCTTTTAAAGCCGTAATTTGCTGTTGCAAAATTGGTACACCAAGTTCAGTTGCAGGCCCTAATTTAGGTACTAATATCTTTGTCTGCCCATGAGTGCAAATCAGCTAGGCAGAATTTCAAATACTCCAGTTTGTGTCATACTTCATATACAAGGAGGGAACAGTCATATACACACATCCCAGAAAGGCTCTCTGTACCTGTAAAATGGGGGGACAAAGCTCTCATCTTTAAAAACCTCTGTGTATTCCTTGTCTCTAAAGAGTTATTATCTTTCCAGATACATTGTTGAAGTTGAAAACAAATGTTTTTCTTATTAAATGAGAATTCCACATTCTGGTAAGGGGAGAAGTGAAAAGTCCTTACTGGCTTGACTGAAGATTGAAATGAGTTTCTGTTACCAAACGGAGAGGGTCTCAAAAGACAAAATTTTCATCTGGCAACTAAAGAGCAGATTTATTTTAATTTGTCATTTTGGACATTTCATCAGGAAAGTGATCTTTTCATTTTCTATTCTTTTTGTTTCTACTGTCAATAATGAGTGAGGTGCACAATGAACATAAAACAATTGTGTATTTCCTTAGTCTTAATAGCAGTTAGAATAAGCCTGTTTTAATCAAGTCATTTTCACCCAGTACATAACTCCCTCAGTAGTAATTCTGGTTATAAAAGAGACAAGATGAGTGGTCCCTTCTACGTTCATAATGATCTGTGGAGATGTCACTTTTTTGTATATTGCCCTTTGAAAAGGAAGTATAGATTTCCCATTCACCTGATTAAAACTGAGTGATTGAATAATCTTTTAATAATCATCTCATTTATTCCTCCCAAAATGCTTACCTACTGCATCATAACATGAGGTCCCTTCCAGCCCTATGACTTGACTTGACTTGACTTGATAACAAGCAAGGAGTCCTGTGGGACTTAAAGACTAAAATTTATTTATCACATGAGCTTTTGTGGGACAAAATCCCACTTCCTCAGATGCTTTGAAGATGGATGAGCTTCCAAACATGAGGAAAATAAATGCAGGGGAGTGTAAGTCATGGGATCAGGTCACACCGTAACAGCAAATCAAAGCAGTCGCTAAGAGTCAAACACTGGGAAACAGCACACAGAGGAAGGTGAGGTCAAATGACCTGTTGTAATGGGGAAAGAAGCCATAGTCACAATTTAATCCTGCTTTAACACAACTGAATTTGCATATCAGTTCCAATTCTGCAATTTCTCTTTGCAGTCTTGATGTCTTACTGACTTGCTTGAGCACAGTTGTTAACAAAAAATCAACAGAGTGATCAGGAAGATTGAAGTGCTCAGCAACTGGTTTTTGAATGTTATGATTTCTTAGGTCAGTTTTGTGCCCGTTTGTTCTTCTGCACAGAGATTGCCCTGTTCGTCCAATGTATATGGTGTTGATGAACAGGTGAATGAGCCCTTGATGGTTTTAATAAAGCCTGATAGAGATCCTGAAGGTGTCTGTCTCTGTTACAGGGATCAGTGCAAATCCAGTTATATCTTAGGCTTGGCTGTGGACAATGGATTGCGTGGTGTGTTTTGGATGAAAGGTTGAGGGAATGTAGGTAACTACACTGATCAATAGGTTTTCGGTATATGGTGGTGGTAATGTGTCCATTTCTAATCTGTACTGTAGTGTCCAGAAAGTGAATCTCCTGTGTGGAGCATTCTAAGCTAAGTTTGATCTTGGAGTGGAGATTCTTAAAAACTGCAAGAGCATCCCTACCAGGGTCCAGATGGTGAAGATGTCATCAAGGTAAACAGACACTCACCAGCAATTACAGACCTAACAGAAACATTAAAGCAGACACATATCCCTGCAACAAACCACATTGCCAACTTTGCCCACCTATCTGCCCAAAAGACACCATCACAGGACCTAATCAGTCCAGCTGCTCCATGAAGGGCTCATTCACCTGCTCATCCACTAATGTGATTTGTGCCATCATGTGCCAGAAATGCCCCTCACACATCAGGTGTGACCTGATCCCATGACTTACACTCCCTTGAATTTATTTTGCTCTCATTCTGTAAGTTCCCCCATCTTCAAAGTGTTTGATGAAGTGAGATTTTCTCCCACAAAAGCTCATAAAATAAATTAATTTGTTAGTCTTTAAGTGCCACAGGATGCCATGCTTGTTTTGCTGAACTAAACTAACACAGCCAGCCCTTTGGAACTGCTGCATCATAATTAAAATAAGGAAAAGGAGTCATTTTTGTTATGATGTTTTGTAAATTGCCTGCTCTGCCATGTTTAAATTACACTTAACATACACAGGGGTGGGCAAAATATGGCCTATGGGCTGGTTCCAGCCCCCCCCCCCATGATACCTGGCTAGAATTCCCACCACTGCACCCGTCACAGGGCCCTTCACAGCGACCCCTGACCAGGTCTCCTCTGCCATGCTGGTCTCCCTGGCTCTAGGGCCAGCTCTCCACCACTGGCCTGGCTGACCCCGCAGCCAGCTCTCCATCTCCCTCCCCAACCCCAGGCCCACCTGTGAAAATTGTTGCCCACTCATGACATATGCAGTAGCCTGTCTCTGTCTTTGTTTTTTCCTATGCAAAGGCTTCTTAAGGGAAAAAATCCTTTATACCTTAGAGTCAACATTACAATTTGCTAGAGAAAAAGACAGAGATTTTTAAAATGCTTCCCAAATCATTTTAAGCAGACCTGGGATGCCAATCTTACATTTCACTCATTGTGGCACAGAAAGTATATAGATGGACATTGACATAGTTTTCCCCACGTAAATTCTACACAATTGAATAAGATACATTGTTACTAAATAATGTTCTTAGGGTCAAGTCCCCCCCCCCATGTAGTCACCAGGGAATGACATACAGTAGCAGAATCTTGCTCGGTGCATTATCTTGTAAGCCAGTGAGCAGGTCCATCAGACAGGGCAGTACAAACCCCAAATGCTTGAATTCACTTCAATGCCCTTTTCATCAGGTGGATATCACAATAAACAAGAGAGAGAAAATAATACAAAACACTTGCTATGTGTGACAGTCCTCGCTTTCAGCTGCTGGGAAGAGGAATGTACACATTAGCCCTTTCTTAGCTACTATGGAAGGCTTTACACTTATGGATTTCCTAACCTGAGTCTTTCCTGTCTGCTGCCTTTGTCACATGCTTGCTTTTTGTCACACACCTAGAAAAGTAGCTCCCAGATTTAGAGGAGCTCTGTGGTCATAACAAGTGCACTGGGACATACACCTGCACCCCAGGTTCAGGCTGTCATGCATCTGTATAGTATGGAGTATACTGTACATATTGGCTAGATTCTGCAGCCCATTAAATTTACACTTCGTTCACTGGTAGAGCTCATATAGATGATGAAGATGAAACATGTTGGCAGTGAGGGCTGGAAGGGTCAGCGTATCCATAAATGAACTTAAGCAGAGGCAATATTCGGCCCTATGTCCACTTTTAAGGCCCTATCCTACTCACTGACATCAACAGTTTTGCCATTGAGGCATAAAATCCATAACAGAGCTTGCCTTCTGGCCTGTGTGGAGGGTGTGAATACAAGGTCCCTTTTTCATGCATGACTTCTGTTAACCTGTCCCTCAATGCAGTGGGGCTCTAGAAAACACAGAGGATGTAGCTCGCCAAATCACTTGTGCAACATAATTGTACTGTTTCTATTGCAGTATAGGAGGATCTCCTGTTCCAGGGAAGAGTAATACCTGTTTCTAGGCTGAGAGAGTTTATACATTTATATCTGGGATATAACTTCCAAAACAACATTAGCCAAAAAGTTCAACAATTTTTATATGGTTGTAAAAGGGACAGTCATTTGCAAGAAGATGTTACATCTCTAGTAGACATTCAGTTGTGCTCAGAGTTAACATAAACATCACATATATCGTTTTCCCCCTGATGCTGCTAAAAGATTCAGTTCTTGACTTGAAGATAGAAGTGCTATTTTCCCCCTGAATAAATTATCAGTTAGCTCACAGAATATCAGCCCTCCATCAATATGCCACAGAGTAATGAGGGAACACTTGACTTAAATACAGCCCTACCAGCTAGGAAGGACTGTTTCAAATTTGAATTTTTGCTGTGCAGTAACATTATAAAGTACAAAACCACTGAGATCCTTGATGAGCAACCTGGCCTCAGACTGCAAAACATCAAGTACTTTCTAAGGGTCAGGCTTCAGATTTCGGTCAGTAATCTCAGACCAAACATGAGCCAAGATGTTCATTGTAGTCCCCTCAATTGGTATGCAGTCATAGTGAAAGGAAGTTTAAAAAAAATATCTCTGGAAGTGAAGAACAACTAAAATACAGGCAATGTACTTTAGGAAATTATCTTGGACTAACTCTTCAGCTGTCTTTGCTATGAACTGGGTGCTGTTGAAGGCATGCCACGCAAAGGAGTGGTGGAGCCTCATATCTTTGGCTAATTTTCTGTGATTTCTGACCCAGATCATTCAACATTTTAAAAAAAAGCTTTGTGATGGAGACTATCACTTACTGTAGATTTGTACAGCACCTAGCACAATGGGTTCATAATTTGAGGAATGCTTCTAGCCACTACCCTGTTATAAACAGTAGTATTGCTAAGGCCCACAAAGGCCAGGAGACTCCTCAATTTTCATTGAGGCTGATCTTTGGCAGCTCTGTTCTGCTGAACAGCATAAATTATTTGGAGCAGAGCCAAGATCTGGCTCTGTACCCTCACCTCCCCCCCCCGAAAGTCTATTATACTCCACTGAAGTCAATAGGGGTTTTTCCATTGAGTTATATAGAAGCAAAAGCATGACAACAAGGTTTGGTATGTTTATGGAATATAGGAAATCAGAGTTCTAGAGGGGAGGAGCAGTTGTGCTAGTCTAGTTCAGCAAAAAAAGCAAGGAGTCCTGCGGCACTTGAAGACTAACAGGTTTATTTATTGCATGAGCTTTTGTGGAAGAAAATCCCACTTCATCAGACACTTTGAAGATGGGAGAACTTACAGAATGGGATAAAAATTAATGCAAGGGAGTGTAAGACATGGGATCAGGCCATACAGTAACAGTAAATTAGAGCAGTTGTTAAGATTCAAACACTGGAAAACAGCACATAGAGGAAGGTGAGGTCAAATTACCTGTTGTAATGGGAAAAGAAGCCATAGTCACAATTTAATTCTGCTTTCACATGATCTAATCTGCATATCAATTCTAATTCAGATGTTTCTCTTTGAAATCTTGATGTCCCATTGACCTTCTTGAGCACAGTCAATAGCAAATTGTCCATGGAGTGATTAGAAAGATGGAAGTGCTCAGCAAATGGTTGTTGCATGTTGTGATTCCTGATGTCATGTTAGTGCCCATTTTTTTTTTTTTTTTGCACAGAGATTGTCCTGTTTGTCCAATGTATGAGGTGCGGGGCCATTTCTGGTGTAACCCATGGGCTTAAATGAGGAGTGTCTCTCTTAAAGAGATTTGCTGGGGTCTGAGTTGCTCTTGCTGGATCACAGTTGCTGGGCAGATTTAGCTGTCTAGACCCAGAAGTTTCCCACATGTACTGTGTAGCTTTGAGCATACTCTCTCTGCAAGGTTCCCTGCCAGTGCAGTGGTCAGATGGCTGAGATCAAGCAACCAAGTGAGTTGCATTGAGGAGAGCACTTGTGCTCTGTGCAAGGGGAGAAACTGAGCCAGGAGCAGACAGCACGCTGTTTTCCCCAACTCTGAGGCATTTTGCTTCAGGTCAGTAGCATTGTTAACCTTCCAGCAGGGAGGTCTGGAGGCAGTGATTACAGAGAGGAAACCACTGGGAAAAGAAGGGTGGTTTCCTTTTAACTTTATACTCTGGGTTATGGACTTAACTATAGTTCTTGAGTGTAATAGGGGGAAGAGGCAATTATATTTTGTTATTGTGAGAGATGTATTTTTCTTTTGTAACAGGGTTTTTTTTTTTAGTATACGTGTGTATGTAAATAAGTGTTGATTGAGTAAGCTGAGTGGACAGCAGTGCTCCCAGAAGAGGAAGAAAGGTCTTCAAGGACTCATACAGAGGATTTCTGCTGCCAAAGAGGAGGGAGTTGCTTCTTCTAACATAAGCCTTTGGGCTTGGTGATTTGAGACCATAACAGATGCATGTGGATACTGCTAAATAGCCACTATATATTATAGATCTGTATGCTAATCATTTTGTCTGCTTTCATCAGAAGGTTTATAAAGTTAATGTTTAATATAGTACATTGCTTTTGTTTTTTATGAATTCTGAACTGTCTTCACTTTGAGCCCCTTTACAGACTGGATCCTGGCTCTCCAGCTGCCTTCTGCAGGGGTTTGCCTGTGAGGCACTGGAGAGGGGCAAATAAATGAATCTGAGCCCACCCTAGCAGGTTACACTGGCACATGATGGCACAAATCACATTAGTGGATGAGCAGGTGAATGAGCCCTTCATGGAGTAGCTGGCTTGATTAGGTCCTATGATGGTGTCTTTTGTGCAGATATATGGGCAAAGTTGGCAGCAAGGTTTGTTGCAGGAGTATGTGCCTGTTTTAATGGTTCTCATTAGGTCTGTAGTTGCCGGTGAGTATCTGTTTAAGGTTAGGGGGCTGTCTGTAGGAAATCAGAGCTATTTCAGATGTTGCAGAAAGATCTGTGAAGGACTTAATTACATTTTAATGTTACTTACTTAAGAGGTAAATCTTTCTTCACAGTTCAAAGCCAAAAAATGATGCTCTTCAAGCGAACACAGCTTTACCCATATATTTATGGATACTGCATGGCAAGCCACAGATGTACATTTCTGACCCTTAAAACAGAATTATTTAACATTGGTGCTGAGATGACAGTTTTACTCTCTCTCAAACTCTGGGCCATTTTGAAAGGGCAAAAAATACATAATTCCTGATTAAGTTGAAAATGCTAAACAGTTTTTAGCTGCCCAGTTAACAAAAGTAGAATTAGAGAATGTACCAGAATATCTATCAAGATTTTGGTACGCATCTAGTAGGAATTGTCTTTATAGCATAACTCTAGGAGAGGTAAGTTCTCTACAATATTCTAGGCATTTTTTTCACTTAAAGAACCCAGGGCAATATTTACTAACAAAATTTTGACTTAGAATGATTTTTTTTGCCCCTGCCCCCCCCCATTTCTATTTTTGTAGGAATATGATTTAGGGTGAGTTGGTGTAGCTGAAAAATTACAAAATAAAGTTTTCAGATCATGGTGAGTAATTGCCGTTCTAATATTAAAAAAATAGTTGTGAGGCTTTCTACTGTTGGAGTGCAGGGGAAAAGAGGAAATACCTTATTCTACCCTACGTTTTCATCATTCTTTTACATAGTTTTTGATATCATGATCAATATCAGTAGCTGATGCATGATGCATGAATTTATACACATGAATGTGTATGAATCTACATAAAAGGCCTCACTCCCTGCTACTGTCCAGTTGCTTTGTGCTCATATAGAGGCTTAAAGCAACCAGAAAATTATGCTAAATGGCTACACAGGGATCCCAGATGACCTAGAGTCAACATAGGAGGTATGGTTGGTACAAAGGCAGGGGTAATAGGAGCACCACCAGTTCACTAGGTGACAGAAAGTCCCATTCATGCCACAGGGCAACTAATCATAATTTAGAGCCCTAAACTGCTCTACTGCACATACATACCCCATGCTACCTTTCAAGATGGCATAAAGCCACATTTGCACTCCCCCTGCCAATTCAGTATTACGTACAGCTTAGCCTAATCACCCAATCTGACCCACTTTCTCTCCCCAGTTTCCAGGACTGGTTGAAACACAGGTTACCATTTTCACAAACTTTTACCAGTTTATTTTCTGAAAACTGAAATGTCACCTTAAAATTTAGACAAAATGGCAAATCTTTATTTTCTTTTAATCAGCCCTGACAGTTCACCAAAGATAGAAAATATCCCTTAAATTAATGTAATTCATTTTCCAAGCCTGTCTAGTGCCACCTAACTAGTCTATACATTTCTCTCAGTTGTCGGTAGTGATCCTTTTATATGTAAGAAGTGCATAGATTCTTAGAGCGCTATTTCTACAATGAGGTCTCTATCAAATCTATTCATGCCCTTTGATATTTTCCTAGATCAATGTTCCCTACAACAGTCAAATGCACATTGCTATTCTTTTCCAGCATGTCAATTAAGAAACAATGTAGTTTCCACAAGGAGCCATCCTCTGTGCAGTGTTCTGAAGCATTCAGTGGGTGTGTTATGTGCCTTAAAATGCTGTTGCTTTCAAAAAAACACCCTGCTGAGTATAATGCCATCACTTCTGCTTGTGTGAATCTGATCACAAACTTAAAAAGCCTTTTCATGTGATCTACTCTTTTAAATTGACAGTGACAGGAATTGTTTACAGCTTCAAAACATTCAACAACTAAAAAAAAAAGGGTGCATGAAACATCCCTTTCTACTGGATAGTAAAGAAAAAAGTTATGAAGAATTAGCTCAATATTTTAACCTCAAAGAGTTACAGAAACTACTCTACTATAATGAATCATTTAGCCTTAAGCAGTTGGTGGTATTAAGGAAAGATCATTAACTAAAGAAAAATTATGCTCAGTATCTAGACAGTAATCCAACAGATAAAAGAAAGAACAAAATATTGAAGACATTGCATAATAAAATTAGGAACGTATCATTCTTTCCAAAGATGTTCTTCTGGCTACGAGAATGAGTTGACCCCATACTTCTACTGTTCAAGTGGGGAGACACAGAAGTGGCTCTGCTACAGATTCTGCAGTTTTAGCTCCGCTGCCTGACTGTGCTATCCCGCTCTTTCTCTCTCTGTCTCTCACACACACAAAGAGGAAGAGAGAGAGAGAAACTAATGCACACAATACTCAGTTTGTATTGGTCTTGCAACTCAGCATTTTGGCTTCTGAGTTTCATATTCTTCATTAGCTGATTGCAGATTAATTCCATTTGCACAGCAAAGTGTAAAATTCTGATTGTTCTGTCTGTTAAAGTAGGGAAACAAAGACCTGACGCTGATTATCTTTTGAACAAACACAATTAAGTACAAAAAATCATCCTGCTAGAAAAAACTCCCCTTTAACCTTTATTGTTCATGTTCCACATGAGCAATGATGTGTCAAATGTTTATGCAAAAAACAATGAGAGTCCTGTGGCATTTTATAGACTAACAGATTTCTTGGGGCATAAGGTGCCACAGGACTCCCATTATTTTTGCTGTGTACAATCTAACATGGCTACCCCTCTCAAAATGTTTATGTGGTTGTAGTATGGAAGACATGTAGTATGGAAGACATCAAGGGCTTTTTTGAGGTTCATCTGAAACTTCAAGGCCCTCTAACTGGGAAAAATATGAAAGGGACTTACACAGTGATGTCTCACAGTTTACCTTTAGATGACATCTGCAAAAGTTAAGGAACAGCAAATACACATCACCAATTTAATTGGTCCTGCTTACAGTTCTACAAGGGTTGTACAAACTTTTTTTTAAGGTAATGGGTTTAAGTAAATAAAAGCCAATACATGGAAAAACAACCACGGAAACCAATAATATAAACACATTACATGGAAAAAAGATTATATTCAAGGTAATTTGGGGCAATTTAAATCTTAGCTTGAGATGGCACCAATTCAAACCATCCTCATCAGTTGGGCATATAAAACTAGATAAGATTAGTGAGTCATATTGAGGAGCGTGTTGTTTATTTTCGTAATTACGCACAACAATTTTCAAAGTGATATTACTAGAAGGGTTTTAGCCTTGTAGCGACCTTTCAGAACGTCTAGTTATATTAGTTACCAAACTAAAAGTTAACTCATATAGATTCTCTTTTTTTTTCAACTCAAATTAAAAAGACAATAGGTCAGCTTCTCTGGTTCACAAAAGCCCTTTTGTGCCTCTCTAACAGTGTAGAACCACCTTAGAAGCTGCTTAAATGGCCTTAGGAAATTTTCCTCAGTGTGGGGAAAGCCCAGTGTAGAATACAGCCAAGGTAAGTGGCTCTGTGTCATGCTCTTCTTCCTCTCCCATCTCCTGCTGCTGCTATGCAATGATACTCCTGCATTCCTTGATTATGAAAATGGCTAATTGAACCTTTGGCAGCTAGGTACAATTGAAAGCAGCCCTCAGGCTGCTCTAAGATGTGCCAGTGGCTGACCCCTCGGCTGGTGTTGGGAGTAGCAATTCCGCATGCTCAGATAATTGAAGAAAAATGTTGCAATCACAAGTATTTGCATGTATAAATTTACATGTAAAAAACAGAAGACCTACTTTAAGCTAGGTTGAAAATTCTGCTCTCTGTGAATGTTGATGAAATTTGTGTGTGCAAACCAGACCTAGTATTTTATGTGCACTCATAAGTATCTTTCTTTACCAGTAGATGCAAAGCACTTTACAAACAATTTGCATGCATCTTCTCTCACATCAGTGAAAATTGGGGATAACCTTATTAAAGTCATTGAAGTCAATGAAGTACAATCAGTCCATGAGGGAAAAGAATCAGGTTTTATGTGCTTAGGATTTTTAAAAAGACAATTCCAAAATCTTCCAATGGAATGAGGACATGCATGTTTCATGGACATGCTTTCAAAGAGAGTGCATTTTTTTGACCAATGCTACTACTTAGTCATTTGGCAAAGCACAGATTCACAATGAAAAATTGGTTTCAGGTTTGCTGTTCTCTGCAGCTGACTAGAAATATTTTACTGTTGGCACCATCATATTAGTGGACAATGGGACAAGACCTCACCACACACTTTCCAACAACCTGAACTCAGCTCTGAAAGAAGACTAGAGTATGTAATGTATTGGGGTCTACAGAGGAGACATGGTCAATTCTCACTTCCCTTATGTTCCTCTTATATCACATTATCTTGGAAGAGGAATGCAGCTGCCCAGATGACAGCCAAGTCCCTCACTATAAACTGAACTGTAAGTCTACATTCCAGCCCAAGTAAAGGGGTATCAAGAGCAGGTGAGAACTAGATCATGATTCAAAGATAATCTGGTTCCTGCTTTCCTCTTGATCCTGGGAAAAGATGTGGGCCAGATTTTGCTAGTGCTAATTATTTCCCTTTCCATGCTAGCCAGAGAATGCAGCCAAGTGCACGGGGGGATGAAGGTCCATCAGCAGTTGCTCTCCTGTTCCCCATCCCCTCTCCAGCATGCTCCAATGATGTAAGTAGACCATGCGAGGGAGTAAGAGGACTCCTTATACCACTTCACTCTCCTGCATTAGCACAAAACAGGGCTCACGACTGCTGTGTTATCAACATACCAGTGAGAAAG
The DNA here is from genome assembly GCA_007922195.1 of Podocnemis expansa. Taxonomy (NCBI): domain Eukaryota; kingdom Metazoa; phylum Chordata; order Testudines; family Podocnemididae; genus Podocnemis; species Podocnemis expansa. The sequence continues at coordinate 18,720,943 of ML682016.1, forward strand.
TTGAGAAAGGAGTCTCCCCACCGCCAATAACAGAAGAGCTCTCAACCACCAGAAGCACTAAGTAGGGTTCCTTACAAAACAGCTGCGTACTTAAACTTATTCCCAAATTTTAAAGACCTGAGTAAGCAAGTTCATTTCAAAGCCTCTTTTCACATTCGTAAAATTAACTGCCTACTTTCTGAGGCAGAACCTAAAAAGGTTCTAAAATAACTGTGTAATGATGACTTCGGGTATGTCTGTACTTCAAGATGGGGGTGTGATTCCCTGCTTAAGAAGACATACCTGCTCTAACTCTGATTGAGCTAGTGTAGCCACCTCAAATATGCACCTAACATCTTATGCTTACTCAGCACACTAGCCACTCCACCTACACCCTAGCTTTAGCACGCTAACTTGATCAGAGATAGCATGAGCATGTCCCCTTGAGCTGGGAATTACACTCTTTGCTCCTTGCATAGAAGTATGGGGTGTCTGAATCACAAGAACAGCTATAGTTGGTCAGAGGAATGGTCCATCTAGCCCTGTGCTCTCTCTTGCAACAGGGGCCAATGCAAGCTGCTTCCGAGGGAACAGAACAGGTAATCATGAAGTGATCCAGTCTCTAGAAAATAAAGAACTCACAGGAAGTGGATAGAAAAAAAAAAGCTTTAACAACAAATATTTCTGGGCATTACAATAAGCTCAGGTGAGAGAAATTGTGCAAATTTTCCCAGTAGTGTATACTATTTAATATAACATTTAATATATGTTACTAATTAAAGCTCTTAGAAATATATGTTTGTCAGTGTTATCAGAGTCAGAGTGCTCAATACATGCTACTCTCTCTCATCTCGACCCATTCATCTGCTCGTGGCTTTATTTTACTGCCATTCCGTCTCACCTAAATAAACCTTATTCTGAATAACATTATGACACCTTCATCTCATTCTGAATGTGATGCCTCTTTTTGACAACTTCATCAGCTCCTGTGCCTGAAAAACTTTATTTCTCTTATTGGCTTCCAAAGGTCACAAGAGAAGCTTATGGTGGAGCCCAGAACTGAAGATGAACTCTGTCATGCTACTGTAAAGGGCTGTATAAGTTACCTGTTACCTGGGGGACTCAGACCGCTAAGTAGTAGTAGTAGTAGTATTTCTGAAAGAAATAATAGTGAAAGAGCTGCACCAGAACTTCTACCTTTTTTTTCATGCATCCATAGAGATAGAAAACTCTACCCCCAACTGCAGTCATCGTAATGTGCGTTGGGAAGCAAGAAGCTAAAGACTTAAAAAAAAAAAAAATTTACCCTGGCTTGTAGTAATAGGGCAGGACAGGAAACGCCTCGAGGACACCACGATCATAGCACAGGCTGAGGAAAAAGAAGGGAACTCTGTAGATGATGTCTGCACATGATCCCCTAGTAAATTCAGAGATATTGGAGGAGGGCTCACCCAAAGTCCTGCAAATCCTGATGGCCCAGCTGGGGACCTGAATGACAGATGGTGTACTTAAATGAGATTTAGGGAAGGTCTTCACCAGAAGAAGACCCAGAGGAAGCTATCTCTGCTGTTCACAATAGTGAAATACATGATGACCTGGCTGATGAAGAGGATCCATCTCACTTAACTCCCGGTGTTTTGGCAGCCTAATTTGATATGGAGGCTGAACAACAAGCTGACAAGACCCTGAAAGAGGCTTATCACTCACTAGCCATGGGGAACAGGTAAGTCCACTAAGAGCACCAAGCCTCAATTCATTCCCACGTTAGGTAGAAAAGGATCTGCTTTACCAAATAGCTGAAGATGCACACACAAAAAAACAGGACACTAGCTACTGATACCTCAGCCAGATTAGAGAGAAGCACCTGTGGCCAGCCTACACTTTTCCTGGAGTATTCTACAAGGATTAATTTTTGGCCAAGCATCTATAAGGAAACAGTGAGGTTTTTTAAGTTTTGTCCAGGGAGTCAACAGATGACCCTGAGAGATAAGGACAGGGCCACTTCAGTCCTGTTACCAATACTGGATTCCTCCTTTGAAAGGATAAGCATAGACTCCCCTTTCAAAGTGGGAGTATAACGTTGTGGGCCTCTGGAAAATAGCACTTAGCAGATCATGCTACACATTCCTCGTTACATGGATGTTCAAGCAGATGTGCTGTCCCTGTGCACCAGGGAGCTCCATTCTCCTTGGTGCCTTCCCTAGAGCCACATAGCACCACACTGCCCTAATTCATCGCTGGGCCTGAAGAAAGGCATTAGCCAATGGTTTGCTAATTTAACATGCCATGCAATGGTATCATACCCCATACAGTCTTAGTTAAAATCTAAACAGAGTGGTATCACAGTAGTAACATTAATGCTCACTTTCTTGACTTTCACAGCCTTTCTATTGAATCAATGGTGACAAAAGCAAAGGGTACGATTTTCCATGCAGCGCCACACGTGTATGTTTGCTTTGCTATCCTTTGGAACAAAAATCTCTATATAAAGGTGAAGATTTCATATTATTTTTATCCCTCTTGTAACAAAGGGATGATATCTGTCCTGTGAGAATGAAGAAGAATGAGTTTATTCTAATAAAATTGTTGCCTTGCAGACTAGTTGAGGCTGTATGCATACTTCTACAGAGGAAAATACATCACAACAGTGTGACTTCTGTGTAAATTAAATATGTTCCTCATGTTAAAAAAACTAGCACAAAAATTCCACTTCCTCGTTGGGGGAAAAATGCCCTTCAAAAAGAAAATTGCAGCAGAGGATATATACCTATAGCTAAGCATGCTGAAAGTTAAGTGTTGTTCCATCTAATTGCAGATAAAAGGATATTTGCTTAGCAGTGAAAACGTCATCTTTAAAAGGAAACTGTCAAGTTATTTATCATAATTTTTAAAATCAATTTTTCCTCACTATTGCTTAGAATATATAACCTTTCAGAAGCTCAGAATTGAAATATGCTTTTTCCCTGATATTTTCCTCCTCTGTCACAGGTAAATACATTGGTTTGTTATTGAAAGTTTAGTCACAGATGATTGATTCCTGGCACTGATATATTTCTTTTGAAGAAACAAAGGCACATGGAGGACCTGCTCCTTAAAATGTGCATGCATAAACTACAAGCATTATTATTATGACTGCATATGCAACTGTGTGCACAAATGGCTTTTAGATGTCTAGCTGATCAATTGCAATCATATGCAAGTACAAGCTTGGCAAATCCATCTCCATCTCTCTCTCAAATGCCTCTGAGAAGTCCTATGCTGCCCTTTATGAAGAAGCAGGACTCTATCAAAATTCACAAAGCTATCAACTTTTTCTCTTTGAAATTGCTTTGTAAAACATACCTCTGTTGTGATGCCTACAAATCACTCTCTCCTTGCCCTGGTTAAGCAAGTGTTGAGCTCAGATTTCTATTTTCGTGCTAAATTCTGACAGCTTTGTCCCTCATCCTCCCACCAACCATACTCCATTTGTCTGTTTTGTCCATCTGTTGTGTCCTGCCATGACCATAAGCACATGAGAAGTTCACTGTATTTGTAAGGAGCTTCCAGCCAGATTAAAAATAACTCACCATGCTCTCTATTTTCTAAATTTGCTGGAAAAGGGCAAAGAGCTCAGAAAACTGCTGTAAGCATGATTCAAGGTCTGGAAAACTTGCCTTACACTGAGAAATGAAAGGGACTCATTCTATTTAATTTATGTAAGAGAAGATTAGGAGGTGACTTGATCACAGTCTTCAAGTTTATATGGGGAAGAGATGTCTGATAACAGATGGCTCTTTTATCACACAAAAAAAGGCAGAATGAGATCCAATGATCAGAAGCTGAAACTAGACAAATTTAGATTAGAAATAAAATGAATATTTTTATCAATTAGGGTAATTAACCACTGGGACAACTTACTTGGGCATGTGATTGATTCTCTACCATTTGAAGACTTTAAAACAAGATTATGGCTTTCTTTACAATATACTTTCACTCAGATAGAAGTTATTGGCTTCATACAGAAACATGGGTGTAATGTTCTTTGGTCTGTGTTATACAAGAAATTAGATTATTTGATCAAAATAGTTTGACCTTAAAATCAGAAATTTAACATTCAAAAAGTGACAGAGTTAGGCTAAAGGGTTGCTGAAATGTTAGAAAAGGTATATAGTGTTTTCTATTAACATGCAAATTAGTTTATTGTATTTTTCCCTGTTGTTAATAGAGAAGCTGAGTTTATAACATATTCAGCCCCACCGTGAGGAATGAGACTTAATGGGCTGATGGGGGCATTCAGCATCTTGCAGGAGCAGATCAGCACCATGCATGAGTTATCCCTCATTCCCAAAGTCTGTAGTGCCACAAGTAGGCAATAGGCAAGAGTGTGTCCCATCAATGGTTAAAATCAAATATCAGTTGTATGAAAGGCAAACAAAACCTGAATGGTGGTGAGGGAAGGTCATGAAGAACAGTATTTGATACACAGGAGTTAAAGTGGGCCAGAATGTCCCAGAATGCTGTTCTAGGGCCCACTTGTTTTGGGGGCTGAGCGTTCCAGGCCCCCTAAAAGTAAAAAATGGTGCTGGAACGCTGCGTTCTGAGGCCCACCATTGAAAAATAGCAGGCCCCGGAACATAACGTTCTGACTCCATTTTCTATTTTTAGGGGCCTGAACGCTGCACCCCTAAAAATAGCAGGCCCCTGAATGCTGTTCTCCTTCATTCCAGCAGGCAGAGGAGGAGGGCGGGCTCCCCTGTGCATGTGCAGGCTTCACAGTTTCCAGGCCGAGCACGCTGCCAGTGAGTGCTGGGGTGCCTGGCTTGCACTGGGGGGGGGGGTTTTTGGCCCCCGGGGGGGGGGGGCGGGCATTGGGAGCTGGGGTGGATTTTGGGGTCAGGAGGAAGGATATTGGGGGAAGTAGCTGGGTTGGGTGCAGGAGTGAGGGTGGAGGGCTGGTGTTTGGAGGGCAGGAGCTGGGGTGCGGGAGGGGGGCCCACCAAATTACACTTTAACCCCTGTTGATACATTGTGAAATATTCCAGTGTTGCAGAATAGGACAAGGTGCTAAACCCCTTTACAGCCATGGATTAACTGGAAATTTGGGGTCCTTAGCATTTCACAAGAGGGTTCCTTGCTTTTCAGGATCAGCTGTAAAAACAGAGAAGCAACTCTGAAATTGCCAACTTGAGGTTTAAACAGTTTTATTAAAATGTGTGATTATTGTTTCCTCTAATCCACCAAATACAAGAGTTTACTGGAGCATTTTGTCCTTAACATACATGCTACAAACAACAGGAAATTAATTTATTTACCCATCACTGACTAACAGATGTATGGGAGATATATTTTCTCATTCCATTAATTACAATGCACAGAACATCTTCCCCACTCACATGCCATTGGCCTCTCTATATTCTGTACAATGGAAGGAAATTTAATCCTGCCTTGCATTTGAAACCAGGACAATATTGAAACCCAAATCTATATTTAAAAAAACAAAACAAAACAAAACAAAACAAAAAAACCACCTGTCTCCTTAACTGAACAAAAATTCCCATTTCCCCCCAAACTATTAATATAAAGACACAATCATGGGGTGGGGGCAGCTGAGCCTTAGAATCTCTTTCTTTGCTGAATAAGTGACAAAAAGTTAAAAACAGTAATTTACGCAACTTAAATATGACAGTGTATGATAGATGTGAGCTGGCAAAGCAGGAAAATGAGAAACATTAAAATCATATATTAGAATAGATCAAGTTCTACATACCAGTTTGTGTCAGCAAGTTTCTTTTGATATGTCAAGTCCCTATAGGGCTAGAACTCAAGTGCACTTTGAAGATGTATTTTAAAAGGAATGTGTTTATGTTTAGAAGCTTAATATGGCCATGTGTGCATGAAAACCAAAATCAAACTGAATGCAATATTGTTTAGTTCACAGTAAGGTTTCTCAGTGTGTGTAGAATTTATAAGGTTTCTTACATTACAGAACAATCTTACCGAGATATTTTTGGGTTGCCTCCTGTACTGGGCAAAACAATGTAAAAGTCTGGGGCTCTGCCAGATGGGACTTTTTATCAGCAGTTATTCTCAGTTAGTAGTGTGCACCTGGCTCAAAGGACACAAGGCAAAATGAATTCAGATTTGTCCCTTCCCCCACAGGATGCTGTTGAAAAAAGAACTATATTCCAGTCTCACCCTGAATCACAGCCAGACATTCACTGAGAATCCAATTTCCTATCAGGGGCTAAAATCCACAACACAGCTGAACAGAAGGTCATGCCGTTATAAATAAATAGATTTGTACCTTGAATCCATGCCACCACTCTGTTTTATATGCCACATTGGAGAGCAGCAATTGGGCATAATAGGGAGGCACTTGTGTATTTAAGAGCCTACAATTAAAATGTGAACAAGGAGCACTTGCCTTTTTCATACAGCAGTCTCACTACTGGGGTCACTCTTGGAACCATTCACATACTCAGAATAAATCGAACATCCCTGATCCAAACAACAAATTATATTCTCATGCCACATTTTTAAAAACACTATGTTGTAAGTCATCCCCAGCCCTGTGTGAGAGGGAGAGAGGGCCTCCTGCCATGCTAGGAGAGGTTCAGTGATATTATTGCTGGTGTTTCATTAAGCATAAAGACCCCTAGAAGCTGACAGCACTAGCCTCCTCAGAAAAGAGACGTTAACTCAGAGCAAATTCCATTGAGGTTCTTTTTAAGGTGCCCATGTGTCAGTGCCTCCCAAAAGTGCACTAGGCAATGTGATTAGCATCTGTCACACATGAACAAATTGAGGAAAGTGAGACACAGACAGGTGAGATGATTTCCCCATGGATACACAGCAGGTTATCAACTGAGTGAGGAATAGAGTAGCTTCTACTATAGATCCCCATGCACTGGGCCAAACTTCAGAACTATACCTCATAGTGCACCCCATGAAATGGTGAACAAGGACTTTACTCAACTCTGTGATGAAGGTATTGTATACATGAGACACAGAATGACGCTAGGTACCCCCAATTAGGGCACTAGGCCTCTACCACCCCACACCTTAGCCCTGGCTCTGGTTCTAACCCGCAAGGGAGACTTTGGTATTTTTCCACTGTGGGTCATATTCTGATAAATATCAGACATCTGCATGCACAGAGAATGATGGATTGACTTCTCCTGATTTACCATGCAATTTGGGCAAATGAACCACCTGCTGATATATGAGTAGTTTTATACTTTGCACACATTCAGAAAATGCATGGGCATGTGAAACAGCTTTCTTTTTCCAAACTGTGAATGGATCTTCATAAAGCCATCCGAAAGACTGATGCATGACAGCATAATGGAAAGGCACAAATGAATAAAGGTGAGCCAAAGGTAAATAGCATCTAGAATGACAGGGTAGACCATATACTCCATCAGCAGTCAACTAGACCCAGCTGCAGCTCCAAAATCATCAGCACAAATGCCCGTGGAGTGTGCCAGGAAGCCAGATGCTGCTTTCTGGAAAACTGCATTCTACAGCTTGGCATCTGGTTATTGCAATGGCCAGCCAGTAACCATGAGAGAAAAAGGAAATATATTTCCTTCAGTAAATGGCAATCCAGCTAACAATGAGCAGCTGCTTTTTTTCCCTGATCTTTTTCCTCTAAAATGCAACTTCTACAAAAGAAACATACAAAGATACAGCAAATACAAATAGATCCTTTGTTAACACTAAAAAGGGACATTTTTCTGCAATAAAAATGTGATTTAAAAATACATAAACCCAAGAGCTATCGAAAATGATTCATTATAAGGGATATTTTACATGGCCATCTGTAGAATTTGTGCAATTCTTTATTTTCATCCAAATGGTCCATTGTCGGTAAGAAGAGAAAGCTATGCAAACCGCTTTATTCAGCAAATCACTAGGAAGAGTTCTACAGATCTGTGGGGCTCCACTAACCACAGTTTGATAAGAAGTTAACACATCCACTTTCCCCTTGAGTGCTGAAATCCCACGCAAATTTTGGAGACCAGGATTTCTTTGTTGTGTGTCTAGAAATGTTGTCACCCTGCGTAAAATCAACAATGGGTTGGACTTCCTCCTATAGTTGAAAACAGGCTGCTCTCTAAGTTTGGAATCCTTCGGAAGTATTCCAAATACCTTATTTCCTGAATGTACTCTCCAACTGATTTTTATCACGGAACCTCCATCCAAACATTAATTTGGTCAAACTCTTTCCCAGCTCTGCTCGTAAGACAGCAAAACTTCATTATGCAACTATCGATTAAAATGTCTGGCCCCCACCTACAAGAATACGCTTCAGATATGGGTTTGTTTGTGAGTAGAAGAAAAGTAATCTGCACTAGTCTTGCTCGAAGTGCAGATCATTTTCCTTGTCTCTGACCACACCAGTGGATCTGTGCTAGCCACATTGATGGGGGATTCATAACCTAGTCTGCCTCCACTCCTTAAACACTTGATCTACCATATGGTAAGAATATTAGTAATCCCAATTACTAATATTTCTCTTTTGAACCCCATTATAGTCTTGGTCTTCACAACATCCTCTGGCAAGGAGTTCCATAGGTTGACTGTGCAATTTGTTAAGAAATGCTTTTCGTATTCATTTAAAACCTGCTGCCTATTATTTCATTTGGTGACCCCTAGTTCTTATATAATGTGAAAAAGTAAATAAAACTTCCTTATTTACTTTCTACACACCATTCACAAATTTATACACCTCTATCATATATATCTTCCCTTAATTGTCTCTTTTCGAAGCTGAAAAGATCTAATCTTATTAATTTCTTCTCACACGGAAGCTTTTACATACCTCCTAGTTGTCCTTTTCTGTATCTTTTCCAATTCTGATATGTCTTTTGAGATAAAGCCAACCAGATATGCAAACAGTATTCAAGATGTGGGCATACCATGAATTTATAAAAAGACAATATGATATTTTCTGCCTTATTATCTCATAGACTATATGGTCAGAAGGGACCATGATAATTGTCTAGTCTAACACAATGCGGGCCACAGAGCTTCACCCACACACTCTTATAATAGACCCCTAACTTAAGACTGAGTTGCTGAGTTCCTCAAAAAATGATTTAAAGTCTTCAAGGTACAAAGAATCCACCAAGAAGTGACCAGTGCTCCATGCTGAAGAGGATGAAAGAAAAAAACAAAAAAACAAAACCCACAGCCTGTGGCAATCTGCCCTGGGGGAAAATTCCTTCCCCATCCCAAATATGGTGATCAGCTAAACCTTGAACATCTGTGCAAGACACACCAGTCAGACACCAAGAAAGAATTCTCTGCAGTAATGCAGAATCCGCCCCATCACAGGCCAATAGGCTTATTTTCCACTTGTACTCAGTCTATTGCCAAACAAGGCTGTCTCCTCATATAATCCCCTCCACCAAGCCAGCTAGATTTCTTGCCCTCCACTGTTCCCCTTGTGAGGCTGTTCCAGAACTTTACTCCTCAAAAGGTTAGAAAGCTTCACCTGGTTTCAGGTCTAAATTTCTTGATGGCCAGTTTATATCTATCTGTCCCTTTCCTAACGATTCCCTACATTCTGTTAGCTTTGTTGGCTGCTGGTGCACATAGGGTGGACGTTTTCAGAGAACTAACCACAATGACTTCAAAGTCCCTTTCTTCAGTGGTAACAGCTAATTTAGGCACCATTATATTATATATTATATAGATGGGATTATATTTTCCAATGTGCTTTACTTTGACATCCAACCTATTACCATTGTTCTATTATGTATTACCTTTAAACGTTCAAAAGTGTAATAAGTACTTTAAGAAATTACACAAAAGGGCTAAGTACAAAAAAGTGAAGGAGAGCTATCACAGGAAAGGCAATACAATGAAAATAGGATGAAGTTACTTATTAGTTATTTATTATCTCTTTTCTGTCTGTCTCTCTCATTATTTTTAAGCCAGGAGTTCTCTTCCATTCTGTTTGTACAATGCTTGGCACAACATTTCCCAGGGGTACCAGCAGAATAAGTAAAAAACAACAATAGTGAATTAGGTACCTCTCTATTCTGTTACCTTAATGGGATTTTTGTTTTCATTTTAAACATGGGACTTCTTTTCTTTGTAAGATCAGTTAGGGCCATTCTCCCTGTTCATTAATAGAATAGTTGGCTTTAAATCCAGTTTTCTTTCAGATTCACCCAACAGAAGTTAATTTGGAAAAGCACACAAACAACCATTAAGTATTAGCGTAGCTGCACATGTGTGTGCATGCACGCGTGTGAGCGCATATGAATAAAGAGACAGAAATTTAACTTCAGCTCCACTTAACCCATGAGTCTCCTTGATGCGTTACAGTGTGCCAATGTAGCTATTTATCAGCTCTTCTGCCAAATAGCCAATCTATTAAAGTGCTCCAGCAATATTAACCATCCTGCCAGAAAAGCTGTAATTTAATTTCTCCTCATAACGAATTATGCCTGTTTATTTTATACCTGCAGTTGCTATTGCGAGACAACACAGAAATATCCTGGTTATATTACGTTAATGATCCTATAACTAAATACTAAGGAACCTATTGTATTATTATTTGATTGACAAAGTCTCGAGTCTTTGCGACTCCTATGTGTGACAAGTATTATAGTTCATGTCTTCTTAAACACTCCACCACCAGCACCACCACCTCTGCTAATTGTTTATATAAGATTTTCTATTTTTCCTCAACCAAAATTATAGTACTCTCTCTCTAAATTCATTCATCAAGTATAAAGACTTACCTCACTGCAAAGGAGGGTGATTTGAAAAAAACAGTTGGTTGATATTTCTCCTTTGATTAGGACTGGGGAAAATACCATAATCTGGCTAAAAAAATATTCTACTAATGATAACTCTAAGTGTAATAAATCTGGTTTGCTGTACAAATCCCCAGCTTTATACACCTGCTTTACTGTACAAATCGCAAGTTTGTGTCAAGTTTGCAGAAATCTATGACTTTGACAGGAGTTTCAAGCAAACTTGGGCTAAATTATATGCACACACAAAGACAGTTCATGGTGGTATGGTGCAACAGCACCAAGTGAGTTAACAGATCATTGCAAATGATTATTAAACCTTCTTCACACTACTGATGTATTTTGATCATTTCTACTCTGTAAAGTAGTTTTAATGCCCCTGCAGGATCTCCACATACCCTGATGGTAATCTCATTTTGTTAGACAAGAAATTCATTAGACCCAGCAGTTTCTGTCTGGAAGATATTGCCCAGGTCCCTAGATCCCAATCTCAGTTGTTGAAAAAACAGCTACATTAATGGCTATTCAGATTTGCTCCAAAATCTGACCTCTCCCTGCCCCACCCAGCTACACAAAATTTCATCTGTCCTTCCACATGACAATTAAGCTCTGTTTCCCCTTATCATCCACGGGTATACTGGATTTGTTCTCAACAGATTTCACAGACTAATTGTACAATTTCTAAGTTCAATCTTTACTCTCTTCCCTCACATCAAGAAATTGGTCTTGTTTGACCCTTTGCATTGACTGACCCCATTTTCCTTTCACATTCCTTCCAAGCTATGCGTATTCCCTCAGCCATGGGAGTATGACAGCTGTCTCCGTGTATCTCCCTTCCTTTTGTAAATGTTCCAGCTAATTGCTGCTATACCACAAGCTGAAGAAAGTAGGTGGTGACCAACATGGAGCTAGAGAGAATATAAAGAGGAGAGAGACTCTGGGGAACAACTAAGTATTGTATTCTCATGGCTGCTGACCCCACCCATTTTAGGCAGCTAGACATGGGGATTACAGCAAGAAATGAATATGTTGCTTCCCACTTAAATTCTGATTGGCCCCAAAGAGACTCAAAGAGGGGTGGGGGAATTCTTTGTCCCATTACACTCTTGCTCCCCTAGCCAGAATTGGGTCCTAAGCAAATCTTTAACCTTAAATATAAAGCTAACTTGCTTGGTTTAGCCACATGTAGAGAGAAACAGTACTAGTTTAGCCACTGAAATAGCATTCTAGAGATAAAACAGGGAGGCAAGAGGCAAAATGTCAAAGGGAGGTTGTCTGGAGAGAATGAGCCAGCACTTCCCGTTTTGCAGACAGCAATGTCTTTGCTGTCCAAGATCTTTGTTTCATTGTGGTGACAAATGGCCTTTCTGCTTCCTTAGGTAAAAGATACTATAGCATTTGCATTACATCATGTCACACAAAGCTTTACTGGGACTAGGTAGTCTAGCAAACAACATAAGCCGCAGTGCAATTCAGACTGTTAACCATGGGCTTTCTCTGCTAAAGTGACTATTACAGTGAAGCAACGCTTTAGAGGTCTGAAAGCTACTGCATCTCTCACATGGACATTCTGATGGTTGATTAACAGATTGTACTTTTATTTATTTATATACGAACTCACTTAATTATTTTTCATATCCCATTTACACGACAACAATTGAGCCATACATGTGACAAATAAAAATGTCTCCTTGCCCTCAAACTGACACATAGAGCACAACAGAAGGTAAGAAACTGCTACACAGACTAGAACAATATCTATGTAAATAACATTGGAATCGGCACCCGCAGAGCACCAGCAATAAGAAGTTGCAGGGTGAGTAAAAATCTCTGGGACACTGTAATCCTCAAACTCAATAGATTCAGGTTTGGGCTGCTGAGATACTCAAACAAATACACAATGGTAGCACCATGTAAGCCAGACCCTTTTGGAAAAAGCTGCAAAACTCTGCTTTCAGCTTCCTTGAAGTTTGCTTTGTAAGGGTACCAAACTGCAGTTGAAGTAGTGCACACCACAAGACACAACCCTGCCACTCACATACATTTAACTATTCCACACCAGGGGCCAGCAACCTGAAATATAAGAGGAGCCATTTTTAAAAATTCCTTCAATAACCAAATGTTTTAAGAGCAGCAATGGGTGTAGTCTCTGGTTGTGGGGAGCTGGGCCAGTGCTCCTGTGCAGGATCCTCTGGTGGTCAGGAGGGGGGGAGCCTGTAGCCTGGTGCAGGTTGCCCACAGGATCACCCAGTGGAGGGTGAGGACTGGTGCTGCAAAGAGGCAGCCAAAGAGTCACATGAGACTCCAGAGCCACAGAGTGCAGATCCTTGGACTAGCCAGAAGTTGCCTTCTCCCACAAGAGGATATTTAATATAAAGGCTGGTGGAGCCCACAAGAGAAAGTGAAAAGCCACTTTCAAGAGGAAATTACTATAACCAGAACCAAACTTTCACTTTGCAACACATGCACACTTACAATGGAAAGCATTAGACAGCCTTAACCACCAGCATCACTGCCAGAGAGACTTGTTTTTGTATGAACAAAGTCATATTCAAGAAAAGATTGGGGAGCACAAATGTTTACACAATCACTAATTTAGGCATCTGCGGCTTTCAGGCTACAAATTTTCTCACAGAATTACAAACATAAGCCTAAACTCTCCTGTTGTGCAAGTATTTGAAAATAGAGCTGAATGTAAATGTTCACCTCATCTTTAACATGAGATTTGCAATTCTGTTATTTGTAATAAAGTCTGTTAAAACAGGAGAAAAGATTATCAACACATAAAATAACTCCAGTACATTAAAAGAAGATTAAGGCTATAAGAGAAAACAGTGGAAGGAAGGAAACACACAGTGAAGGAGGAAAGGAACCATATGTTCTCCAACACCAAACCACCATTGGGAGCATTGAGGAAATGCCCCATTGTGCCCTGGAGTTACATGACATATGGTACATTTCCTCTAAACTGGGGATTTTTAAAAAATTATATTATTCTCTGTCATAGCCCCAATGCTTTTCTGGTGCAATTTTATAACATGAAAATAAAGAATAATCTTCAGCTACCTATTTAGCAATTATCTGCTCAAGGAATATAAGTAAGGGTTTCTGCTTGGGATGGAATATAACCTGAAGACTAAAATGCAGTGAACTCTTACAGGCACAGAGTATACAGGGCTTACTAAACAAACTGCTCAGTGTATGTTGTGAACTCTGGCCACCACTTTCACAAAGAGCAAAGGCAAAGTGCAGTAAAAAGGGAGCAATAGCAGTTCAATATTTGGATCCCATCCCATGTTACTCTTATGAACTTTGAGGATAGCTTGAACTGCTAAGTACAGATTAGAGGACCATATCCTCAGCTGGTGTAAACTGGAATTACAATCTATTTAAAATCCACAAGGCTATGCACCAACTTTAAAAGTAAAGTGGCAAGGCAGCTCACAAACTGGTGGCTTACAAGTGAAAGACTCATTATTCATTAGCAATGTCCTGAGGCATCCAGCCACTATCTAAGTGCTAATGTGACATCCTGGAGAATGAAACATGCTCTGTGGAAATATAAGTTGAGTAAACTGAGAACAGACTTTCTTGTAGCTTAGTGAGAGGAAAGGTTTTCAACCCTGGACACTGATACAAAATCTCCCACACACTGATGCTGTCTCAAACATGATGAAAGATTGTCACACCTTGTTCTTAGCAGGATAGCTCTCATTAAATATATCCATATAAAAAAACCCCTCCACAATAAAGCATTTGTTACCACTTCACCTGCATATTCCATGTTGTTCAACATAAAACCACTTCAGCAATTACTCTGGAGTCCTTAAACTACATTTTATAGATAAATATTGTTTTTCACTTCCCACATGAGTTATCTGCAGTGTTTGAACCCACAATCTTCGAATCATACTTTCTCCACTTCAGCTAAGGGAGGTGAGAGGAAACATTTATTATTTCTGTAGACCAGCACATATGGGGAGCCAACACCACACTCATTGCCAGAGGAATGCACAAAAGCGTGAGACAGGTATACAGCTCTGAGCATCATACTTCTTGATTTCTACACCTGACTCTGGGAGCAGATCTCTATCTATTAATTACTGATAGCACAGCAAAATGTTTAAATCTCTGTTTGGATAGTTGGAAGGGAGTGAACCTGAGAGCTCTGAAAGTAAAAGCAAGACTACTGGTTGAATATAGATGTAGTAGTAACCACTGTAAACCTTTCTATGTGCACTGACTGTCAGAGGGAAACACAGAGCCACACTGTGTTAGTCTGGTTTATACAAGCACCTAACCTGACATGAGCCTTCAAAATAACAGTGATGAAGTGGGTGAGACATGTTGCTATTATGACACCTGATGTCTGTTCCCAGCTCTCCCTGAAGTGATCTTGGGCAAAATCCCTTATATCAGAAATTAATGAAGTTATATGTAAGATATGAAACTTTCTCTGATAATAAGAATCATGAAAGTCCCAAAAATATGAGCAGCAGCCAGTGGGAAAGATGGGACTAGCATTCAGTCTCCAGGCTTGCCATCCTTGAACTGCCACTAGGGAACTACATAGCCTCTTTCTCCACCTAAGCCCTGCTGTCAAATGGCATAAAGGCTGCTTCTACCTCTCCTATGGAACTGAACCACTGACGCTGAGGCACTCAGGATGACTATTCACCTTTGAAATCCTGGCTGAAATGAAATCAATACCATTCTAGATTGGCATACTCAATAGGCACAACTGTCTCTCTCATTGCAAAGGTCCCCAGCAGCAAACCATTTAGCACGTGTGTAGTTTTACTTGACTAACTAGTGACTTTATCTATTTGTATGATTGGGCCAAGAATAATATGATGGCTACTCCTATGTCCTTCACAGTTCAGAGGATCTTATAATATTGAGACTTTTATTGATTTTATTTTATGCATGCTGGAAAAATCTAGATCAATATATTCAAGAAGTTTCATATTAATAATCTTTTAATGACATTTCACATTTAAACAAGTAATTCATTTTATTATTGTATTTATTTCAATTTATTTAATATGTAGTTATCTCTACAAGTTTATAAAATCTATCAAGGAGATCCTAGAAACACTGTTAGCCCTGGTAGGATGCCTACTATCATGAGTAACCACAGGGACGTCAATGGGTCTATTGACAGTAGTAAAAACTATGCCATTTAGTATATGTTTGCAGGATCTGCCTCTAAGGGTGAAATTCACCACTATTCAGTGAATAATGTAGGCCCTAGATTCATGACCTAATATAACAAGGCCCACTGCACAATGAAACCCCCAAAACGGGGCTTGAAAGAGATGCAAGGCAAGCAATGCACAGCTCTTCTGTGCAATAATCTTGAGAGTAAATTTTTCCCTTAGCATGCTGAGCCTTCTGCAGGCTGTTTGAAAAACTGAACCTAATTTCATGGTGAGTGTTGTATCCAGTCCTGAGGTATGTGAACACAACTGCAGTAAGATCAGGAGATCCTATTAGATCTAGACTTGGCCTTAGTGCTTTCAATGTATTTCAAAAGCTAAACCATGTCTTTTGTCAAGCAAGCAGAAAACCCCAACTGAAATGAAGGGTGGTGGGTTTTGTTTTGTTTTTCCCCTTTTCTTCTTTTGGAGTCAGTCGCTTTTAAGGTGATCTGAACAGATTTCTGATGTATGATGTAGGTCTCAAAAATCTTTCCAACTTACATATTTTCTGCATTACCTCACCAATGCCATTAGTCTCTTTTCTGGTTTTGCTGCTGAACTTGTTGGAAGGCTTAGAAGTGTGGGCTCAATTTCTTAGCTTTCAGTGAAGGGGCAGGCTGGTTGAATTTAAAACAAGACAAGACAATCTTCCTCTAAAATGTTTCTGTATTGTTTAAATTACTGGTATGATGGTATTAACAAAATTAAATGAAAAGTTTTAAACAAACAAGCTGAATACAAAATATTTTCCCTCTCCATTAGCCAGGCTTCACTAACTTACTATATTTGGGGGTCACAAACCAACCTATTCTTTAGCTTGAACAGAGTTTTGAAGGGTAAACAGAACCTGAATTTTTAATGTAAAAATAAAACAGGAATGTTAAGTAAACTTTTAGAAGTTGTAAGGATCCACATGGCCTTCTTCAGGCATCATGAATAAACAAAATAACCCCCGCCCCCCGCTGCAGGTCACATTTAAGAATCACTTCTTCAGCAACAGAGTTGCACTTGAATCAAATGCTAGGTCTGAACACCATTGGAATTTATTTTGGCTTCAGATTTAAACAACATAACCAGTCATTAGCTCAAACTTTTTGGAAATTCTCGTCTGGAGCCACATATTTGTAAAAACTGCCCTACACAAAACCAAAGTGTAGATTAATATCATTGATCAAGAACAACAATTGTAGAAAAAAGAATCCATACTTATTTACTCTTTGGGATTGAATGCATGAGGCACCTGATGATCATGTAAACTCACTTCTCCTGAGCAACTTTCATTCACACCACAGACCTGCATAAAAATGTTTTGAATTTTTCTAATTTATTTCTGAATCTGTTTTTCAGCTTTCACCCCACTTCTTCAACTACAATCCAGCTACATGGTTCAATGATTACAAAACAACTTCTTAATTTTCAAAACCAGCTGATGTGAGCATTGTATAAACTTCTCCCTTTTCATGCTATCAAATTTCCTTAATGCATAACAGTGACATCAAAATCTGTTACGCTCATTTTTTCATGACAGATGTAACTTTGCAAAGAACACAGATCCTACTATAGTAACAATGTATAATACTGAAAAGAGTTAAAAATAATATTGCCATTTTAATATCTAAATATCTATATGTTAATAATTTCTGAGTTTCTTAAAGTACATACGATCCTGAAATTCCCCTTTTGGAATATGAAAATGACTAGAGTGTTTGATTATGTGTGGAAAAAAATCATGCTGTGTGTTAAAATGGTGTGATATTCATCTTTGCTGCCTTTAGTACTAGTTTTACAAGGTCATGATATACACCAGCAACTCCAACCCAATGAGATACATAGCTACATCTCCTGAGCCCAATCAAGGATCTGAAAAGTATCTTCAAGAGTTTCCAGCTCATGAATATCTTTGAAGTAGTTACAGGTTTCTTAACCACTGTTAAGAGAGAAAAAAAAATCATAGACGCAGGTTGCCATTGTAACTTGGGGAGGGGGGAGGTTGAATTATATCTGTTAATTCAGTTTTTATCTTCAGGTTTTGAAGCTAGTCTAACAGTATAAACAAAAAAACTTGCTAATAAGTCAAAATGTAGTAAAAAATGTATTTTCATAAGTATATGCTCTGATTAACCAGAAACCGCAAAAAGCACTCAGCATTTGCAAATGACAAGCAGCTTTATTAACAGAGAACTACCTTTTTTTTTTTTAATTTGAAATCTGCAACATGGAGTTTTGGATGTTTGATGTGGTATGTTGCCTTTGCAGAACAAGAACTAACTCCTGCCCTGTGTTATGCAAATGCATTATGGGGAAAGAGAATTAGGGAATCTATATAATAATTAATGAACCTGTATAGCTGCAGATAGCATTAAGAGGATTGCCGTTTTTTTTTTTTTTTTTGAGTACCACAGGGGAGAGATGAAGGTCTTAGTTAACAGTCCCATCAGTACTCAATAGTCCCAGAATCATCTGCTGTATTGGCTTGCAAACATGGCTAGCCCCTAAAAATCCATGCTCTTATGTGCCTCCTAAGCTAGTTATGAGCCCACATTATTCAAGGTGTGGTACAGAGCACCTGTTCTGCCCTCCCAGTCATCCTTCTTATATCAGTAATTTTGTTACATGGCTGGCCTCATACTGCTACCTCCACCTCTCCCAAGAAAGGGAGCAGGATTTACCTCAAAAGTGGTAAAGTAAAGCAAGATTTGTCTGCAAGTTTGTCCCTAAGATTTGGAGACCCAGAAAGGTTACACACCTATCATAGTGAAGTTGGATTATAGCTACTCTATGAGGGAACTAGGATCCATATATGGACACCATTTATACATGGGATAAAAGAATTAGGGCTTGAACAAAAAATATTTCTCTTTCACTGGGCTTGGTGGCAGCATAGACAAGATCAGAAGTAGTCTGTTTTCACAAGTTCTGTAAAAATAAAGCAGCTAGAAATTTTGAGTGACCAGTTTGAGAATCCCAATAAAGGGGTCTGACTTCTGATGAAAGGTATGCAGCAATTTCCAGAAAACAGGGCCTTGCCAAATGTTTCATAAACTGGTCACTCAAAAATTGAGATGCCAAAAGTCATTAGATTTTGAAAAACTTCTCAGGGCTCCTTTTTCTAAAACATAAGAAGTCATCATCATTTCTTTCAGAGTATTTCAAAAGCTAAGGGATAATACATTCAGAATATTATGTGCCCTTGAGGATAGGCAATGGAACTCAAAATGTTAAATCTTTATGGAGAAGGAAAATTTTAGTTTGGCAGATGCTATAGGGCCTACATGGATGGAGAAATCAGTGGTATCTTTCAGAGCTGGTCAAAAAGCTATGGAAATAGCTTTCCATTTTTACCCCCTGAAGTGACCAAAATGCATCAAATCTGAAAAATTTAGTTTAGCTCTATTGCCTCTTCGTCTTGGAGCAGCTGATTGCAAAGCAGAGATGTATGCTGGCTGTGGTTACATAATCAGACGGGCAAAGTAGGCAGTGGATTTTTGAAAAAACCTGCATGTGCTTATGGTCTTTGGAGCCCTATTGTGAAAGGAGGGTACTGTCTTGCCGTCTGCCTTCTAGACGCTTTGTAAAAGCCAGAGATGATAACGCTATAACAAGGTAAAGCTGCATGTTGATGGCAGAACTACAGTGTGTAGAGTCTGGAAACATAAATATATCCTGAAAGTGTACTACGTGCACCTTTAGTATTGTAAGTTTGTATGGATTATTTGTACAGCCCTTCAGATCCCCGGGTATCTGCTTCAGATCCATGGGTATCCACATACAAGGATACAGATATCCACAGATCCATTGTTGCAGACTGCAGCTCAGGTGCGGATTCAGTTTTCATCTATCCAGGGTGAGATACTTGCAGCTGCTGCCTCTGCCGCAGCTGCAGAGAGCAGTTAACAATGTAAACAGCACAGCAGGGCACAAAGGAAGTGCTCTAGCCAATCCAAGCTCAGCTATGCTTGCCTTTGCCAGCGAATCAATGGATCTCAGCTTACCAGCTAGTCCAGCCTGACACTAGGAGCCCTGACGGCCAGTCCCCATATTTCACCAATTAGTTGGTGATGGGCAGCTACCCTCCACCCCTTCCCCACTGCTGGCCACTCAGTCAGATGACTGGCAACTGCCACTGAACAGATGAGTGATCTCAGTAGCTCTGGGTTCACTAGCCTAGGTGGAGTAAAACCTGTTGAAATCCAGTCCAGGGAGGCTCTGAACTAGATCTGGAGCTGCAGATAACTCTCTCCATCTCTTCCCCCAACCTCAGCTCAGCACAGCTGTGGCAGCCAGATAGAGGGTCTTCTCCTAGCGCAGATCAGGAGCTGCTGCGAAGCATGGGTGGTGCAGATGGACAAAACCTGGCATGCAGATCCTGGCTCAGATGGAGGTTGACACTGAGTGGATATGGATTGGATGGAGATCCCAGTTTTTCTGTGCATGCAGGGCTCTAATTATTTGTTCTAAGTGGATAACACCTTTTTTATTTTTAAACACAGGACTCTGAAAACACAACTGAATTTGCTCACTTAATACTTAAAAATGCTTTTGTAGTTTACTTCCAAAGCATTGTCTCATGGGGTCAGGTTACCTTCAATGTGTGCTTTCTAGTTTCTTACACTTCTTTTAAAAGGGAAAGACTTGACATTAACAAACTATTCTTGGAAATTCATCGTGCCCTCATGGACTGCCACTGAATGTGCCTTACCATGCAGTACTCCATTCTCCTTTTGTTAAAATGAACTCTCTTGAAAGTCCATCCTCCAGTCACTTACACTATTTCTCAAGCCAGTAGTTCCCCAACACTCTACATTTCCCCAGATGCTTTCTGCATCTTTTGTGACTACTGCAGATGCTGCTCAATCTTCTACATGCATTGGATGTGGCCCTTTATTTTTAACTTAACAAAAAAAAAAGGGTCTAGGTTATTGTTGTTGTTGTTTTTTTTTTAAACAAGAAGTACCTAGAATTTCATACAAAACCTTGAATGCACCTCACTAGTGACTTGCAACACCTAGGAACACTCCATTCCTGGTCAAGCTATAAGCATTCAGTGCTTTGGCAGAGGAGAGAATACAAACAAATTTAATCTAAAGTAAAACCAATAAAGCCACGTACTTAATACAAAATTCTGTAATGTGATTTGCAGTGGGACTGGAATCCTGGCTGCAAGAGATAAAACACTTGTACATTAACTATTAAAACTGTTCCATCTTCTCTAGAATAAAACAGGGAAACTTGGGGGAAACAATAGGAATTAAAAACACTTACAAGAAGGAGATAGAGCAAAGAGCAGATAGGGGCAAAATGACCACCTTAGGGCTGCAGCAGCTTGGCACTGCCTTGTTTAGGGATACCTCAGAAAGGCATTCTGGGGGGAAAAAATCCTATAAGGAGGGAATCCTACACTGAGGAGAATTAGTAGACTAAGAGTGGAAGGCATTTTTGAGGAAAATGCTGTTCATGTGTGTTAGGTCACCATGCTATCACAATGTTCCTTGACCTTAAAAGTATTCCAAAATGTACACTGTTAAAGTTCATCCAAAATTAACTAACAGTTTTTGTTTTTATATAATAGTACCCTTAAAAGGAAAATGCATGGGTTTGAACATGTACTTTTTTTTTCTTGTTTGATGCAGTTATTTCTGACATGGTGATGGATCTGGAGCCACTCTAATATTTTATTAAAACTGTACATTGGTCATTATTAAAATGTTTTCTGCATCATGGCATTTGTTTAACTCAAAAGGGGGTTTTTCTGGAACTCAGGCAAAAAAAAAAAAGGGGATGTGTTCCAGGTACCTACTTATCAATTGAGACTTGTGACACTACACAACCGCATACTCTAATAGCTCCAGTTTGCGGTGGAGACTACAGTGTTGGTTTGGCTACGAATGACCAAATGTGCCAAACAGAGGAACAAAAATTTCTGGCAGAATTAAGGAAATAAAAGGCATACTCTCTCAGGAGATGAGCAGCAGCTGTTGGTGGAACTAGCAGCTGTGGAAAAGCTAGGCCTTCCTAGTATACCATCCTAAGATGATAGGCTTTTAGGTAAGCCCATATGACTGTTCATAAGACTGTTCATTTGAAAATACATACTCCCACCCTCACCAGCTTTGTTCCTACTGTTACAATATATAATAGTTCAGTTTTAAGACGGATGCCTCATCATCGTATTTCACTGGTCACAGACTCCCAAAGAGAAAAAGCCCAGGTTCCAGAACTCAAGAGTTGAAAAGCAGGGTATTGCAGCCTCAGGCCTGCTTTCAAAGTGGGAGAATTGCTGAATTCCACCCTAGAATAGGTAAATGCCTGAGGCCTAAAAGAGGGTTGCTATCAGAGAAAACACACTGGAGACAGAGGTACAAGCAGTCTGTAACCATGACAGATGCATCCAAAACTCCAGAATTCAAAGATAGATAAATCACAGCCCAACATTTTCAAAAGTGGGATCTTAAAGTCAAAATTAAATCCACATTTAGGCACCTAATTTTCCAGAAGGAATGAGCACCTGCATTTCATGACTGTATATCAACTTTTTGACACTTTTTGGTTAAATTAAAGGTGCCAGATTTTCTCACTGTTCTGCATGCTCCTAATCCTCCCAATCCTGATAATACTTTTTTTGCACATGACTAGTCACATGAGATGTGTGTGTGTTTGCTGCATTTAACCCTGTGATTCCATCCACTGATGATTTATGCATCTCTTTGGCTCCTGACAGCTGAATGAAATTGCTCAGTGGTCCCACAGACCACCACATCTCTTTAACCGACACTCCATGACTAAAGACAAGCTCTTTGTCCAAGTAATAATCTGTATGTCCTGAAACTAAAAGCACACAGGAAATTTTAGTGAACAGACATCTTGATGTTCCAGGAGTCCTGCACTCAGAATCATGGATTTATTTGAAATCATCCCAGGAACTGTTTTGATGCTATTTATGATTGAAGTTATTCTTTATATAAAAAAAGGTGAAAGTCTTTTTTCTTTAGAATCAAGAACTGGGTATACTATGTGATTCAAACAGAACTGTAAATCTAGAATTCTAAAGCCAAAAACAAAAAAACCCCAAACACACATGTATTATATAAGCTCAAAGAAAAAGTAGGAGATTAAAGTTGATGAAACATTTATGGCACTAGCCATAAGTTTTGAGCAATTTCTTTGCATCTTGCAAAACCCAAGTTTGTATTAAATAAAAGATTATGCTAACAAAAGACATTTGGTATCGCAACTTTAAGGAATTTTTATCAAAGATAGTCATGTTTAGATTGAATGTAAAGAAAAAGCCAAACCCGAGAGGTTATAATGTGTGATTATGGTGTTATCATTGCTCTGTATTAGCATGAATACATATTTTTCTTTTACAGAAGAAATCTTGTTCGAAAACCTGAAACTTTCCACCCACTGAAAATGCTTAAGAGGAGGAGAAAAAAACTACTGCAAAATTATGGAGGAGTTAACAGGTTGAAATTGTATCTTTATATTCAACAAAATAAATGTTAACAGTAATTTACCAAAGTACATGAGATAATATAGGGAAGAATTTTTTTTTCTTACAGTAATCTCCATTATCAGTGGAAAGTAATTGGGACTCTTTTCATACTATTCAGGTTTTCTTTTGAAGTATGGAATCCTGGCAAGCAATTAAGTTTTACACACACCCCCACCCCCACCACCACAGTGTTAGAAGAATGTTAATTGCTAAAATTTCCTGGTGTCATGTTTGGCTTGTTTTATTTTTGTTTAGTTGGTTTGTTTTGATCAATAGCAGTCATGTGGATTAAACCCCAGGTAACTTTGAAACAGTAGGATTAAAATATAAAAATTAAAATTAAAATGCTTAAACATTACCTCTCAAGTAGTCCTGAACCAATGTCACAGCTTACTGCTAGGGATGCTATCTCCATGATAAGAAGAAAAACTATGATTCTGAACATTCAAAATCATTAAAGGAACATGGTCATATGCAAGAGTGAGCATAACCCCCATGTTCTGTGAGTAATTAAATTACTGCAAATCATGTGCTCCTTACTCAAGAAACTCTCCCCACTGATCTCAAGTGGAAATTTCTTGAGTTAGGAAAGGATTTGGTCCACTCATTTTACTTATAGTTTCTTGAACAGTTTCAAAGCATTTTAATTTCATTCTTCACTTCCTATTGTGCTTTCTTTCTTGTCTCAGCATAGAAGTGGTTGCGGTTCAGAGCATGAATCATGGAAATCAGCGAAATTGGAAGGAACCATGCCAGGTCATCAGGTCCAGTCCCCTGCACTCATGGCAGGACCTTCTTAAACCATCCCTGACAGGTGCTTGTCTAACTTGCTCTTGCAAACTTTCAATGATGGAGATTCCACAACCTGCCTAGGCAACTTATTCCAGTGGTTAATCATCCTTACAGTTAGGATCTTTTTCCTAATGTCAAACCTAAACCTCCCTTCTGTAATTTAAGTGCATTGCTTCTTCTCCTATCATCAACTGTTAAGAACAATTTTTCTTCCGTCTCCTCATGACCACCTCTTAGATACTTGAAAATGGTTATCATGTCCCATCTCAGTCTCCTCTTTTCCTGACTAACCAAACCCAGCTCTTTCAATCTCCCCTCATAAGTCAAGTATTCCCAACCTTTAATCATTCATGTTTCTCTTCTCTGGACTTTCTTCAATTTGTCCACCTCATTCCTGAAGTGAGGTGCCCAGAACTGGACACCATACTACAGTTGAGGCCTAATTACTACAGAGTAAAGCACAAGAATTACTTCTCATGTTTTTCTTACAATACTCCTGTTAATATATCCCAGAATGGTGTTTTCTTTTTTTTGCAACAGTGTTACACTGTTGACTCATGTTTAGCTTGTGGTCCTCTATGACACCTAGATCCCTTTCTGCAGTACTCCTTCCTAGTCAGTCATTGCCCATTTCATGTACGTGCAATGGATTGGTCTTTCCTAAGTGGAGTACTTTGCACTTGTCCTTACTGAATTTCATTCTGTTTATCGTGGACCATTTCATCAGTTTGTCTAAACCATTTTGAGTTGTGATCCTAGCTGCCAAAGCACTTGCAACCGCTCCCAGCTTGATATTACTGGCAAACTTTATAAGTGTATTCTCTATGTGATCATCTAAATCACAGATGAAAATATCGAACAGAACTGGACCCAGAACCAGTCCCTGAGGTACCCCGTTCATTGTGCTCTTTCAGCATCACTGTGAACCATTGATAACTACTCTCTAGGAGTGATTATCCAACCAGTTTTTCACCTACCTTACAGTAGCTCCATCCAGGCTGTACTTTCCAAGTTTGTTAAAGAGAAGGTGATGAGAGACTGTATCAAAAGCCCTACTAAAGTCTAGATACGCCACATCTACCACTTCCCCTCTATCCACAAGGCTTATTATTCCATCATAGAAAGCTATCAGGTTGGTTTGACACAATTTGTTCTTGACAAATCCATGCTTTCTATCACTTAACACCTATTCTCTTCTAGATGCCTGCTAATAGATTCCTTAATTATTTGCTCTATTACTTTTCCTGGTATAGAGGTTAAGCTGACTGGTGTATAATTCCCTGGGTTATTCCTAATTCTGTTTTTATAGATGGGCACTATATTTGCTCTTCTCCAGTCCTCTGGGACCTCTCCACTCTTCCATGATTTTTTCAAAGATAATAGCCAATGGCTCAGATATGCCTTGAGTCAGCTCCTTGAGTATTCCAGGGTGCTCATCATCAGGCCCTGGCAACTTGAAGATGTCTAACTTGTCTAAGTAACTTTTAACTTATTCTTTCCCTATTTTAGCTCCTAATCATGTCCCAATTTTATACCCTTCCTATGTTAGGCATCCAGTCATCACCAACCTTTTCAGTGAAGACCAACATGAAAAAATCTTTCAATTCTTTTGCCATTTCCACATTTTGGATTATTTTCCACATTTTCTGTTATGTATGAAATTCCTATATACAGGAGATATGCCTTAATAGCCTGCCTCTTTTTCCTGATACAGTGGAGACCCATTAATGCACGGGTGTCAGGGGACAAGCCCCCTCAAATGGGACTGTGGCAAATAAATAAACAAATAAATCAGAGTGCAGCACTAGAAGGCTCACTCTACCTGTTTCCATGCCCAGGCCAACTTCCCCTTTTAGCTAGGGCGCCGGACTCCTTAAGTTGTTACTCACTTCACGCGTTTCCGTGTCCAGGCCAACTTCTGCCTTTAGGCACCGCGTGTTAGTGGGTCCCATGCGTTAAGTTGATGGCTTCGGGGGATATGACTGGAGCACACGGTAACCGGATCTGCGCACAAATGGGTTGCACGTTAACGGGTCCCCACTGTATTATGAAATTTCCCATAGCAAAAGGCCTGATGAAAAGCTTGCTCCATAATACCATTGTCAAGGAATTTTAGGTGAGAAACAGTTTTAAATTATTTGGCTTCTGGGTCAAAAACAAGACACATTAGCTTTGAGTCTCTGTGAAACACTTTAGGTAGAACATTTTGACTTAGCTAAAGGAAGACTTAACAAATCTTAGCACTGGGCATGGTGCCCAGAGACTTGCCCCGGTACCCAGCTGGGGCTGTGGCAGTCAGGAGGTGAATGCTCCTTGGCACCTAAAAAAAAAAAAAAGAACTGGCAATGGTGACACTTTCACTTTTGCTGCCACTCCCTCTCCCTGCCTCCTGCCAGTGAAAGTACCCTGGGCAATGGCTTTTTTTTGGCAGCACGGTCTTCCATGTACCATGCCACCGCTGAATGTGTCAGTGGTAGGCGGCCCCCTTCACTCCACACTGCCACTGAAAGAAGTGGTGTCAACAATTGCTCGGCAGCAGGGGGGCCTTTCAATCCTGCACACCTAGCTGCCTCAGTTTTTGGGGTAGCCCATAGGTCTGTGGCACATTTGTTGAGGTCTTAGCTGAGGTGTCTTATCACAATTTAGCAGGCCAATAAAATAGATTCCAACAATGTAAAAAAAAAAAAGCTGACACTAGGATTACAAGCTTATTGTTAATTGTTTGAATTTTATCTTTCAAGAACATTAGAGTTTAAGAAGAAAATCAAAACAAAAACAGGATTCAGTTGCACTTAGACTAACAGCAAAAAGGGATGTAACATATCAGGAGTGTTATATCTTGGATACATGTGACCTATTGACTACTTGACAAAACAGACTAAAAATCAATAGTGTTTTGTATGATACGTTAGGTAACTTCCTAATAACATGAAAGGAAGCTCTGTTGAAGGATAGGTGTCATCCCTACTGATGGCTTTACTAGAAGCATTTCACAAATATATTTCCACTTCTGAGAGGGCTCATTGAGTTTAGACTTTCCATCATGTTTCAGGAAACAAATAATGCTGTAGGATAGAAGGGTGAAGGAGCTTTCTAGTAATGAATAAACCTTAATGTTCAGAACCTCAATGCAAATAAATATCCAGGAATATCAGAAATTCAATGCAAATAAGTATTCAGAAAAGCATCCAAATATTCAAGCCATTGTTTGAAGTCTATTAGTGAAAACGTGAGCTGGAAAACTCAAAAAACCCTCTCTCATTCAATTGTTAAGTATTTCCTGTTCCTGAGTGGACAGAAGTACAGTGTAGAATAACAACATTCTCTTTGATGCCACTTTAGAAATTCAAGTTTGGTTCAGCAGGAATTCAGTAGCATAAAGGGAAATGCAATTTAAAAAAAATAAATCTTTACTTTCCCATATATACTTTTGAAGCTCACAAAAGGTTCAGTTTGGGTTTGAGACTGATTCCTTAGCTTCATTTTAACTCTCTGATATATCCCAGCCCATGAGGCCTGATTCTGTCACTTTGCATTCTGGAAGCCTTAAGAATTCTGCCCTTCCAGCAAGAAGGCAATTGTTTTTAATAGGACCACAATGGAATTCACCTTGGTAGGAAATTCGCTACAAGTCAGATTCCAAGATGCCATACACAAAAAAAAATTGTCATGGCCAGATCCTTTTTTGTATTTTATTTCAAAAACATAGCACAATTTTGCTTCTTTCAATTTTTTTGCTTCTTGTTGATTTCATTTCTCCATTTTTTTAAAAAACACTACTTCTCTTTGCTTTGAAAATCCTGGAGAATTAAAGGTAATAAACTTTCAGGGGCAGCAACTCATTTTTCCCTTCCTTACTGAAGCATGTTTCCTTTCTATGTCATATAGTAGTTTAATTTTAACTGCTGCAGATTCAAAAGTATTTTTCATTATTT
This sequence comes from Podocnemis expansa, assembly GCA_007922195.1. Taxonomy (NCBI): domain Eukaryota; kingdom Metazoa; phylum Chordata; order Testudines; family Podocnemididae; genus Podocnemis; species Podocnemis expansa. Next base: position 18,749,096 of record ML682016.1, read on the forward strand.
TTGCTACTTTTTTTGCACCAGGAGAAAACATAATTAAATTGGTTTTGCATTTGTGGAGCTCCTTTAAAGTATTAAAGAATAAGTTGATCCCCAATGAACTCAACATTTTCATTCATTTTACCTTACGCTGCCTGTGGAAGAAGTCAAATTTTTAAATGCAATATGACATATGGTTGTTCATTATTTATACATTCAGTAGCAGACTATAAATTTTACTTTGGACATATATCGAAGCACTGAAACCATTTCAGTTGCAAACACATAAATCATAGTTACAGTTATTAGTCTAAATGTAATGCCACCTAGGTTCTAGATCAAAACCTTTAAAATCCATTATAATTGACAGCTACAGCATAACTTATGTCTGATTTTATTAAAGAAGCTCATTATTATTTATATCTTTGAAACATTATATTCTTAGTTGTGTAACCAGTTAAATGTGAATGATTTGAAGGCATGGGGGTCCAAAGACTACAAAGTGGGAAGAACAAGGTTGTTACAGAGGAGAAAGAATTTTCTGAAAGTAAATTATCTAATTCAGTTCATGAATTAGGCAGACCATACTAAGAACTGACATTCAATTCAAACAAATAAAATAAAAGCAGAGTTGTGTGTCAGCTACATGATAAATTAATGAAAGGATTACAAAACAAACTGCATTCCCCAATGCCACATGTTGACCATCTCCTTAAGAAAAGTCAAAAGGAATTTTAGATTAATTCATATATCACCAGCCTTTGACACACTACAGAAACAAAAAAGGAAGGGACCGAGGAACCTTTACTGACTCATTAGAGTGCTGTTTTGATGATGAGCTATATTTCCTTTGCATAGTGAGAGTGCAAAGTGCACTCAGGAATACGCAGCCTGTAAACACAAATGAGTCCTTTTCTTTTATTCTCTTGTCAAAGTAGCTCACCCTCAAAGTTTGAAACGCATCTATTGTGGACCACTGAGACTATGTAATTCCCTTCCTGCTTTTCCTTTGGTGTGCAGGAGCTTTGCCTAGCTCTAAAATATAGCCACAAGAAAATAAATAAAGCAGGGACTGGGGAATGCTTACAAAGGCTGTGTCAGTTAAATATTCACTTAGGACCTGATCCTGCCACCACTGAGACAAATGACAAAGCCTCCTATTAACATCAAAAGAAGCAGGATCAGATTCACTGGCTTTATAGGAGTTTTCCGTGAAAGTGCCCATGAACCTCTGATGCAGTGAAGACAATTTCTCAATGATATGCAAACCTATTAATGGTTCACTCAGCCTCTTTCTTTCTGTTTGTCTGTACATACAAAAGCAAAGTTTCTTTTTTCTTCTTTTCTTTTCTTTTCAGCTAAATACATAAGGGCTGCTTTAAACCAGTTTATGCCAATCTCTCTACTGCTCACTAAAGCATGTTGCATGTGAAACAAACAACATTCAGTTGCACTTTGTTTAATATTCTTTCCCATTATTTGAACAAAGAGAAAATAGAGTCCAGGGGATGGGAGAAAGTTCTTTCTTTCAAGATCTTGCTCAGGTGATGTCTCCATTCTCTTAACTATAAGCAGCAAAGGAAAAGCAGCAGCACAGTGAGATGTACCGCCAAACTTATATTACCACTGCATACATCAAGAACGCCTTTAGTCAAGGGGTTATTTCTGGTTTATTTAACACCAGGATTATGCATAGTGAATTAGGCTTCCTGAAACATTCTGCACATCTCTCTGTTTATTAGCTTTGGCCACCATAGTCACCTCATTCATCCCTTTTTACTTAATATTTTCCTCTCTTGAGATGGCAAATCCTGCTCATTTCAAAAGTTCCTTTCTAGTGGTAAATGATTTGAGTGCAGTAAGAACTAAAGAGAGAATGGGGGTTGTGTTTAGTTATATTTTATGGGGGTTTTCCCTCTCTTTTTGGAAAACCACATCAGGAATGGTGTCTAGCAGAACAGCACACTGCTGAGAACATAAGCATACATCATCTTGATATTGTGACAAGGTGGAAATCTGGGAGGAGAAATTTGACAAAGGGCAAGTGTAAGCTTGCTTACTCAGAGCTCCAACTGCTATGTCAATGGATAGTGAAAGCAGTGCACAGACCTGAAAGAACATTGTATCTCCTGTTGTATGAATACCCAAAAAACATGAGGGCCTTTAAAAAGGGGGGTGGTTCACAACAATTCACTGGGCATAAAAACCCTAAGAATTGCATAAACAGCTTAATCTGGCCAAAATAATCCAAACCTAACCTTAAACCACACCTGTGTGACAAGGCCTTTGTAGATTTTAAAAAGGCCAGAGTGAGCTGATCCTAATAAAGACCATGTTTAAAAATGAAACTACAATGACTAACCTTTGATTAACATTTTTGTATGCACACTGCACATGCTTGACTATGGGAGTGCTTCCTTCACTAAATGTGTGCAGACAGAGCTGGGATTGAGAGATCAGTTGCATAGCATCTCCTCCCTGTTACTCAGAGACTCTAAATTCAGAAGGGACCAATATAGTCACCTAGTCTGACACAAAACCTCAGCCACCTACTCTTGTAATAAACCTTTAACCCAGGCCAGAGTTATGAAAGTCCTTATATAACATTTTAAAGACTTCAAAGTACAGAAAATCCCCTAGGAAGTGAATTTCTGTTCCTAAAATGGGGGCAGTGCATCCTGAATGCCTCATTTGCATTGGCTCTTCTGGAGTTACTGCAGTTACACCACAGAACTGAGACCAGAATAAGGGATTGTGTGTGCGACAGAAATAAATTTCTAACTTGCTTTTTCTTGATTTACTATGAAAATAAACCAATGTATTGTGAATATCAATTTAGCAGACTAAAACTGATTTAAAGTTTGATACATCAGTCTGTACAGCATATTTAAATTCTTAACAAAAATAATAAATACAGAAAATTTGATAAAATTACTTAAGAAAAAAATTCCAACAACAGATTTTGTAAGCTTCAAACTGAGAGTTACAAATTGTTAGAGGCCATACAGAAAGAGGCAATTTTATAAGTTATTTTTTTCTAAAAACAGACAACAGCAAATCAAGCTAACCACTATAAATCATGTTGACTTTTTTCCCCAGGTAATAAGATTGAGTTTTTATTTAGATATTAAACTTCATTTATTTATGTATTTTTTTCTACAGTATCACAAATTAAGAACAGCATTAAAATAAATAGGTTCTGAATTGAACACCGTCTTCAGATACATTGGATATATGTAGTTTCCAGTTATGTCAACAGGGGTAGGCAGCATTTTTCCAAGAGCAGAATTTGGCCCTAAGTGTTTGCAAAGTATTTATTTTATACTACTGCGGACTGGAAGCAAAATCAAACCTTCTTGAAACTTGCCTGTGAATGACATGGAAGTGGCTTCTAGTATTTCTTTAACATTATATATTCCATCTGCTTGATCCATCATCATGTTTTTTGCTATCTGATTACTAAGCATCAGCAGGAGCTGTATGTGGGCAGAAAACCTAGCATCAATTCCAATAGCCCCATTCATCACCAGCAAACAGTCAAGGCAGCTGTCTTTCATTATGAAGTTTTGCCTAGGATCACACTGAATTCAACATCCTGGCTTCGCACTGGCATGAGGTAAATCTGGGTAGGAACCCAGAACCCCAAGATGGATAAAAGTAAAGACCCAGAAGCACAGAGGAGAGAAAGACAAATGATTAATGGGGAAAATTTCCTCCTCCAGAAGGGTTTTATTGGGGGGGGGGGGCTCAAGAAAGCTTAGCTTACCTCTGGTCTCTGCCAAAGGAAGGTAAAGCTTTAATTAATAAAAATACTGTTCTAATAAGCTTTTGTTTACTGTGTTCCTACTCTTTGAAAACACTGTTTTCAAGCCACTGTTTTCACTTGGGTTACAGCTCCCAAACAAAAGATTTGTAGGTAGCTGTTAAGTTGGTAGAAAGGAAAAAGCACCTTATGGACCTGCTCTAAGAGGTTGGAGAATCACAGGAGTCCATCCCAGGGCAAATTAAAGCAGGAGGCTGAATACCTGATGGAGGTGCACTTAAAAAGAGTGAGAGGTGTCAAAAGTGTATTTAGACCTGAACTGTGACACCTGTATTGAAAACGTGTAAGTAGTACAAATATAATTTATGGCCCTGAACCAAAAATACTTGTTCAGGATTTTCCAAGGTTTTGACTATTTGGATCCAAAAGGATCTGCATAAAAGGATCTTATAGCATAAAACATATTTCTACCTGTATAAACCCATTTCTATATCCCTAGCGGTCAAGAGAAATGTTGTCACTCTAAAATGGAAATGCCTGTTAAGAAAATGTGACTTTGGTACTTGTACTTGTCAGTACATGGAAGACTAATTACCCAGTGTCATGTTTCTAAAGAGGATACTTAGCCTGAAAAAAGTGAAAGCATACATATATTTTGAGACATCCTTCATTTTATTTGGTAACTTGAGCAGTGCAGATGGAGTACAGTTAAGGAAGCAAAAAGGAGGAAATACTGTAATGCTAACAATTGTCACATATGCAGGACCTTTAGCTTTGTATAAATACTTATTTCTGGTCTTCAGAAGAACGAGCCAAGAGGATATTTCATTGAAAAGCAGATTAGATCTTTTGTAACTGGTATGAAATTCATTAAGTGTCATAAGTATATTCAGTGGCTTCATGTTAAATTTGAAAAAATGCCTTGCTGTCCTCATGAGATTTAAAGCATAAGATTACCAAAAAGGGAGAAAAATATGTGTTACTCAAAAGTCAAACTAATTTTAAAAGAACCTAGAAAGCTGACTAATTTCACTTGAATGATCTTCAACTGCTACTAATACATGCAACTTCTGATATGGAATACATTAGAATCTTTATTAGTATATGTCTATAAAGATCAAATAGGATTCTGTAGTCTGTTCAGCTGAGTTTTCCACATTTACCCATACCTACCAACTCCCAAAAGCTTCCCACCATTATCTTGTACAGCAGGGAAGGCAAGATGTGGAAGGACAGTGATAATTAGTTTCATGTTCTGAAAAGTTAATCCTGAAATCTCTGAGTGCAACCATAGGGAGACCCACGTATCCGGATGTGTTCAGGACTGCAATACCTTTCCTGCTCTGATCAACATAACCCAAATCTGGAAAGCAAGGCTAAAGCCACGTCATGGTCTGTGCAGTCATCTTTTTTTCCTGGTGACTAGAAGATTTATGATTCCATTGTTATTTGAGTTAAAAGAAAAACCACACTCCTGGAATAGGGCAGATGTAGACTAAATAACTGAAGAGGGAAGACTGGGAGGGAGAAGAAGAGGCAATATTGGCTCCACCTGCTTACAAAATGTAAGTAAAAATATGTTTCAATACACATTTATAATATTAAACTGAGGAGAAGAGTGTTAAGAATTCATCTTGTGTATGAGCTGGATATGAACGGTATCAACATCTGTACTATTGCAAGCTAAAAATGTGTCTTTTACCCTACCCACCCCCCAGAGAAAAAAAAAACCCTCTCTTCCCTTGGTGAATCCCATCTAAGGTAGCTGCATTAATAAAATGTACTGCTTACCTCTGCAGTCTAATGGATTAAAGAGTTGAGTTCCTTTGAAAAAACTCTTTTCACAGTAAGACAGATTGTCCATTCTCAAGTCCCAAATTATTTTATATTTTCCTTTTTGTCCCAAATGCCAAGTGTCTCTTTCTATTCAAATAAATGAAAAACTAGGTGGTGGGTTAATGAAAGCTCTGTAGATAAAGCAAAGAGGTTCAAAGTGTTGACAGGAAAGCACATGTGAATAACAGGTCACATAGACCTTAGATTTGGGTAATTTGTAAATCTGCCTGGTTAGGCCAACAGTAATAATATAAACTCATTAATCATGTAGATTGTGGTGTGTGCTAGTCTATAATAGCCTTGCAGCATTTCTCTGCTGTGGGGACAATATGCTTCATACACACAAATTAGTGTGCTGCAAAAGTTAATTGAATGCATGTGTGATATTCTGCCTAAGGATAACATGTACCCAAAAGTCAAATGGCCTTACAGCTTCTATTACTTAAAAACAAATGATATGCTACTATGCAGTCCACTGACTGAATCCATAAATTATTAGCATTTCTGTTCCTTATTTCTATGGCTAGCTTTGTTTGCATTTCTTAAGTATGCCAATTTTCAGACTGAAATGAAAAGACTTCATTGGTCATTGTGCAAATTAGAACACAGCATGGTATGAAGTCATGAGGTCCCCTCCAGCTCTAATATTCTATGTCATAAGCCTTTTAGGAGCTGGTGACAAATTCTAGCATTATAATTTTAACCAAAAGCATCAACCTCCTGGATACTTTATATTCACCCTCCAGCAGTCAGTTGGTGGTATGTGACTGGATAACTTAGGCTAGCTTGACCACTTCAAAAGAGAGACCTAACCAAAACATCAGCAACTCAGCTTTAACTCCAGACCATTCAGAAACATTCTAACCATTTGGACAAATGCACCTCCTCATTTACCCAGTGTACTATTTTCTCTGTCCTATTACAATTTCCTGCCGCTTGAAAAAGGTTCTTCAGTGTGACTCTTAATCTGTTATCCATTAGCACTCGTAAAACTGGACAATAATAAAATGTTGATAAATGCAAAGTTATGCACATTGAAAAATATAATCTCAATTTTAAATACAAAATGATGGGATCTAAATTAGCTGTTTTGAGAAAGAGATCTTGGAGTTACTGTGGACACTCCTCTAGTCGAAATATACTCACTGTTAAGTGGCAGTCAAAAACCAATCAGAATATTAGGAACCATTAGGAAGGGGAGAGATAGTATACCAAAAATATCATAACGCCTTTTATAAATCCACACTATGTATGTATCTGGAAACCTTTGTGCAGATCTGGTTGCCCCATTCCAAAAAAAGATGTACAAGAATTGGAAAAAGTAGAGAGAAGGACAACAAATATGAGCACAGGTATGGAACATCTTCCATATGAGGAGAGATTAAAAAGAATGGGACTTGTCAGCTTGGAACAGAGACAGCTAAGAAGGGATATGATACAGGTCTATGAAATCTTGACTGGTGTTGAAAAAGTGAATAAGAAAATGTTATTTAGTCCTTCACAGACCAAGAGAATTAAAGGTCAACCAACAAAATTAATAGACAGCAAGTTTAAAACAAGCATAAGGGGGTACTACTTCATACCACACACAGTCAAGAAGATTTTGTGAATGCTAAACCTATAACAAAGTTCATAAAACAAACAGATAAGCTCTGGAATGATAGGTCCATCAATAGGTATTTAGTCAAGACAGTCAAGGATGCAACATTATGCTCTCAGTGTCCATAACCACAGAAGCTGGAAAAGAGAGAATGGATCACGTGAGAATTGCCTGTTTTGTTCATTCCCTCTGAAGCGCTTGGCACTAACCACAGTTGGAAGAAAGGATACTGGTCTTGATGAACCATTGTTTCAACTTAATATGGCTGTTCTTCTGTACTCTTTAATTAATTTCTAAACTTTGAATTCTACGTGAAAATTCTTTTCCCTTTGCAACAGGTGATTTGATCACCTTTCTCTATATGTTGCTCCCCAGTGTTTGAATCTTAACAACTGCTTTGATTTGCTGTTACAGTGTGACCTGATCATATGACTTACACTTCCCTGCATTCATTTTCCTCCCATTGTATAAGTTCCTCATCTTCAAAGCATCTGACAAAATGGGATTTTCTCCCATGAAAGCTCATGTGATAAATAAATTGTTAGTCTTTAAAAGTGCCACAGGACTCCTTGTTTCGCTGGACTAGAGTAACACAGCTACCTCTTTGAAACTGAGAAGGATTAACCTAACAAACATCAAAAAAGCTAATGAGCTACATCTTACAGTTCTTGAGACTGAGCTTTTCACTGGATGAACTGTTTGCAAAGCTTTAATTTTTGTTGTATATTAATTAAGCTCATTAGAGGCTTTTGAGCCCAGGAATATATATTTTTTAATTTTTGCTGCACTGTTTGCCAAAGCAATACTGAATAGATTTGTTGTAGAGAAATTTATCTGATGTGATATTATTAAAGTTCTATTATATTTATGTACCACAAACCAAACAGACTGAGTATTTATGGCTGATCACATTGGGCTTGCTTCCATCCTACCAAAACTGTTAGCTCCAGTTCCTTAGATGAATTCCAACAGGGAAAAAAAAATCATATTCTGGTCTACCTTAAGCCCTATAGTCATTACAGTAGCTCTACCTTCTAGCAAATCTTTTGTTGAGCACTGCTGGTATGGAATGACTAATGTTTTCTAGCTAGGGGAGATGGTATTACAGTAGTAGGATATTTCTCTACAATACATGCATTTTTAGGATCCTTTTGGGTAAAAGTATTTGACTTGAATGTTGTTTTCCCAGAATAATTATCTGGTCCAGAATAAAGGTGCCATGTTACAGATGATACAGAAATATGGTTACAGATTACAGAATTTTTCAGAACTTTAGAAATGAAAATAAGAAGATGTCAGGGTCATTTTATAATGTTACAAATATCAATACAAGTAACATCAAGGAATCTCACACAAAGTAAATTTGATGTATATATCATAGTTCCTCAGAACACTGCAATAATGGTTAAGGATCCAGATAGTTCCAGCTAAAACCTGGCAGTACTTTATTTGCTAATGAGTCATGATAAATTAGATACTGAACCAGAGAAATCAGAAAGATTTTGTTTTCATTTCTGATAGGACACCAAATAGTGCTATTAAATGTATTGAGGCCAACACCATCAGAGCTGTTAAAATCCTTTTTTCCTAGAGCAACAAAGATCAGCAGAGAAAGTCATGAATCTCAATGCAGACAGAACTATAATATGCCTTTATAGTGTTCCTCTAATGGAAAAATAGGAGGCTGTCCAACCAACGCATCATTTTTTCCTCTCTTATTTAAGAGTTTTGCTCATTTCACTGGTTAAATCTAGTTATTTCAGCCCTCCAGGTGCAACACAATATATCAAAATCAACTTGTCTGCTTTCTGCATAATCAAAAACTGAACTAATTCCACAGTATTCTTTGTAGTTGATTGTTAAAGGGAATGTCTGAAACAGGAAATAAAAAATGCAATATAACTTTTGGAAGCAAAGCTGCTCTAGCAATGCGAGGAATAAGAAACCGCTTTTGACTTGTCACTTGAAACTGTTTGCTGGGGAAGTTGTATACTGTGAGCACAGAGCAAATCACCTAGGGACACACCTGCTAAAAGAATACATTTTGCTTTGCAGCAAATAGAAACCATATATGCTGAGAACAAAAGGGTTGATGTGCAGAGTAAAAATGTGTTATAAATAGTGTAAAAATACACTCAGGCACATCCAGCCCAGCCATCCAAGAGTCTTTAATTCTCTCAAAGAATAAATGGTGAAATGTATTAGAAAATTTATTATTTAAATCATGGTTCATAGGACTGATCTGTTGCTTGCAGAACCCATTCAGTTGAAAAGGTGATGCTGGCAGCATGGGCTTGACCAGGACCAGATGCACTACAGAATCTGCCTACACTACTTTCACCACATAATATTGGTGGGCTGCCCAGAGAGAACAAATTATTTTCCATCAACCTTAGTCCACCAAGCTGTTGTCTCCCCTTCCTAAAAGAAATTATGTGGAAGTAAATCTTCCATTATATAGTTATAGAGGATGTGAAAAGATACTGTAAGAAATTATGTTAACTTAGCCTCTATTAGAATTGCTTAATAATGTCACATCCCTTATCATTGCATGGTCAGACCTTGACAAAGACTATGAATTGCTTTAAGAACCTAGTTATTCCAATCCTTTGGAACAAAACTATAAGCAAGAAGGACTCCAAGAAGGAAGCAGTTATGGGCAAATATAAAAGTTTGGACTTCTGTAAATGGTGATGCTGTTCCATGAATTAGGGCTGACCTTACAGTGCTAAACAGGTGAATGTGGACACTCATCTGAAAACAAACATTTTCTGTCAAATAAATTAATATTTAATTTTTCCTGACAAAACCTTTGACATTCACTCACTGAGATCTAATTTATTATTGTCTTAATCTATTGCAATAAAATGTGAACACTTTGTCTATTTAATAATACCTGCACCTTCTTGAGAGTCACTGGTGGTTTCTCTTGAATAAGTACTGGATTCTGCCAATATCATGTTATGACAATAAATGCCAGAAAATTCTAATTGATTGAATATCCAGTCTTAAGTATTGCCAAATGTTCTCAACATTCACAGAGATAAAATTATGCACTGCTTATAAGAAATTTGCATTGTCCCATTCATATCATTAGCAATAGAAAATAGCATTTTTTCCAAGAATCAGTTTTCTAGAGAAACAAGTAAATTATTAACAAATGGCAACCTTATAGCCTAAAATCATACATCAGTACACCTCTGCTGGTGTACTGAAAGAACTGCCCTGATGACAAAGAGTAATTCTATACAATGTTTTATTTTTACCTGGAATGAGACTGATAAAATAGGTTCATTTTTTAAAAAACTTTAAACATGTGAAAAGAACAGAATTCAACTTTTTTTTAATGTGAAAAGTAGAGTGCAAGACAGTAATGGAAGTATGAATGTTTTCCCTCTGAAGTGGAGTCACCTAGGAGGCATACAATTAACATATTTTAAAAATCAGAGCTCCTCTTTAGCAGATAATGCTCAGTATAAAGATTCATTGTCCAAAGCTCAAGGACCTGATCTTGCACCCTCTTACTCTGATGTATAGTCTCATTAGAATCACCCACACTATTCACATACATAAAGACTACAGCTGACAGAATGTTTTCACTTTAAATGAATTTTTGCTGAAGTAAGCTGTTCTGTAGATGGTGAAACATTTTGCAGGGATGTCTCAGTTTCAGTGTTTTCAGTGTTGAGGGTGGGGCAGATTGGGCGTAGATACTGAGATTCTCACTCACTATGACTGTGACTGTAGAAGTAGTAATGGCCTCAATTTCCAGCAAGTGAGGTTTAGGTTAGTTATTAGGCCAAACTTTCTAACTATAAGGATAATTCAGCACTGAAGCAAATTAATTAGGAAGGCTGTGGAATCTCTGAGGCTGAAGATTTCTTAAGAATAGGTTAGAGCAGGGGTCTCAAACTCAAGTCACCATGAGGGCTGCATGAGGACTAGGCCGAGGGCTGCATTACTGAAACCTTTTCATACAGCAAGGCTACCAGTTTATTAAAATTAAATTTAAAAATCATTAATTGAATTCAAGGTGATTGCAAATAGAATTAATTAATTGGGTCTAATTCATTGAATTTGTGTGAATTTTAGTTGAAATTTAATTTTTGGAAAGCTTTTAACTAAAATAATTTTCTGAAGTTTTTTAAAACAGGAAAGAAAGAAGGAAGGAAGGGAAAGAAAGAAAGACAGAGGGAACGGAAGAGAGAAGGAAAGAAGAGAGGAGAAGGAGGAGGAGGAGAAAGGAAGATAAGAGGGAAAAGAAAAGAAAAGAAAAGAAAAGAAAAGAAAAGAAAAGAAAAAAGAAGGAACAAGGAAGGAAGGAAGATAAAGAAAGAAAAAGAGAAGGAAGGGGAGAGAGTAGGAAGAAAGAAAAAGAGGGAAGAAAGGAAGAAACAAAAAGAAGGAAGGAAAGAGAAAAGAAAAAAGGAACAAGAGAGGAAGGAAGAGAAAGAAAGAAAAAGAAAGAAAGAGGGAAGGAAACAAAAAGAAATGGAAAGAAGGAAGGAAAGACAAAGAAAAACAACAAAAAAGAGAAAGACGGACAGAAATGAAAAGGGCTGCTTGGAAGTGCAGCCCCAGAAGGGAGTCAAGCAGCTATAGTCCAGTTCTCAGCTGCACAGCAGGAGCTAGATGAGGCTGTTGCTGCAGCTGCCGGCACCCCTGCCGCAGCCAGGACTCCAAGCCATTGCCAAGAGCCTCCTCTGCACCACCACCAGTGGCCCAACTGGCCGAGCCGTGCTGTTAGCGGGGCCAGTCCCAGCCAGGGCCTGATTTGTGCGGGGCAGCCCAGTGCTGCCTCAGAGAGACCTGGCTGCTCTGCAGAGGAGGCAGGGAGCTCCAGCCCAGAGGCCAGGTAAGACACACTCAGCCCCAGCAAGGGAAGTGTGGCCGTGGGGGAGAGGCATGGCCTGGCCTGGAAGCACTGTTACAGCACTTCTAGATGGGAGGCAGGCGGCAGCAGCCCAGATGCTGGCTCCCAGCTGAGGGGGTGCGGACCGCAGGGATCGGGACCCCCTTAATCCCAGCTCTGTTGTGGGCTGCAAGCATTAATTCCTAGGGCTGCATGCAGCCTGCAGGCCGTGTGTTTAAAACCCTTAGGTTATAGGATACTTGATCCTGCCTCAGCACAGGGTGCTCAAGTAGGTGACATCCTGATGCCCCCTCCAGTCCTGCATTTTTACTATTCATTGATTTGCATAGAGAGCAGTGAAAGATTGTCACTGTGCTATCAATGGAGGGCCACAAAAGGTTTATACATGTGAAGCTTTCTAGGTTGACCCGTCAGTTGCCAATGCAGTTACCTAAAATATTATGCATGCACAGGTTTGGATCTTCTCCTTGCAACACTGCAATCTTGCAACACTGCAAACAAAAAAACCCCACAAAACAATGGCCCTGCTCTGTATTAGTAGCACTGGCACCTCACTGAGGAATGATGCGTGTCCATTACAATGCACACAAAGACTATGTCTACTTCTAAAAATTTAGTTTGGACTTGCAAGTCTGAACTACAATCCGACATTAGTCCTAACTACCCTCAGGATAGTTGAGACTAACCACCTCTTTTTAGTTCAAACTAGCCACACGTCCTACTTTGAACTAACTTTTTAGTTCGAACTAGAACACATGGCTAGTTCAAACTAATTGCTTAGTTCTAACTAGCCATTACTTCAAGTCTTGCCCGTGTTTAATTCTAATTAAAGCATGGAAGTCTGGACAAACCACCAGGTCTTACTAGTCCAAACTAAGCTTTGCCTAGTCCAACTAAGAAATTTCTTGCTTAGTCTGGACTAATTTGCCAATGTACACATAGCCAAAGATGGCATCTGAAAAGTTTAGGGTTTAACCCTTATGCAAGTAATCCTTAGTACAGCTGATCAGAAGATGACCATTCTATTTCATGGCAACTGCCAAGGTTTCAGAATTGATTTTTGTTCCACACTGGAAAAAACATAATCTTCTGATTGCTTTAGTGGAAGCTTGAGTATGTATGTGTGCACACAGGTGAGGTCCTGATGTGGGACATCCAAGTTCAAATCTCTGGTCTGCCTGAGTTAGAGCAGAGTTTTTCATCACTTTATATAAGCCTTTAGTATACTTCAAGATTGTTATCAGACCATGCTGGTCCCCCCCCCCCCCGTCTTCTCAAGATTAAATATAACCTTAGAAAAACAAAAACAAAAAAATAAAAACCTCATAGGTCAGGATTTTATCATTTTTTGTTGTTCTATGCTGAACTCTTTCCAGTTTGTTCACATCTTTCTTAAAGTGAAGTGCTCAAAACTGGCCACAGTACTCCATCTGAGGCCTCAAAAATACCAAGTAAAACAGAACATTTAGCTCCCACATCTCACATACAACATTTCCATTAATACACCACAAAGGATTAGCCTTTTTCACAACTGCCTCATGTTGGTAGCTATTATTCTGCTTGTGACCCACAATAAGCCCCAGATTCTTTTATGCAGTCCATCCACCTTCCCAGTTATTTGCCATTTTGGTATTTGTGCGTTGGATTTTTCCTTGTTAAGTGTACTTTTCTTTGCTGAATTTCACCTTGTGGATTTCAGATCAACCCTCCAATTTATCAAAGTCCTTTTGAATGATAACTCTGTTTTCCAACATGCTTGCACTCCATCCCAGAGTGGTGTCATCCACAGATTTTATAAGCACATTTTCTTCTCTATTATCCAAGTCATTGACAGCATTTTCCCCAGTCCTCAAGCAAAAGAACCTTAAAAAAAGATGGGTTCAGGGCCTGGGGCCCTCTCTCACAGTGGAAGAAAAACCCTTTAAATATTATAGTAATTACCCACAGTCCTGCCATCTCTTCCCTCTCGAGGCCATTTTAGAGAACTGTTTGGGTAGCTGAACATGCAACAAGCTCCAGCTTCACCAATGGAGTCCCTGGCACATAATGCATTCTAGAAGGCTTCAAATGCTGCATATCCTAAGATAGACTGTTCTCATCCACATAACTCAATACAGTTACAGAGAATACCTGGTAACCAGAAATGGTCATACTGGAGAAGAGGTTACAGTGGGCAAGTATCTGGAAACCGAAGAGGCAGAACTTAGGAAACACGCTCTTGATATCTAAAAAATGTGGGTTTAATTCAAAGAGTAGGCAAAAGATAGAACTATATGAACCAAAACTGGTTCATCAATCCCTAGATATAATACACTTTTCCAGAAACCTAACATTAAACAGCCCAATTGTTCCAAGAGAATGCAAAACAACCATGGCATTTGTCCTTTTGGGGGGTGGGAGGGAGGAAAGATTTCAGGAGAGTGAGGTTCTGCAAACCAAAGAATATTTTGTTTTGTACAAGTATGGTACAGAACTACACATCTTTATTCTAATTTGACATTTCCTTCATCCTTGAAGATTTATTGCATGAAGTGTTATATAGTGACGCTAAGTACCTGTAGTGTTACAGGGGTCAATAGATTGAAGACACAAGATAAATCTTATAGCCACTCAGATTGCAGAATATACAGTTATCTTCCAAACAAAACCAGCCACACAAACAAAAATTGAAAATACAAGGAAGTATTTTATCAGATAACACTGCAATTATGGGAGAAAATAACATACCCAGTAGTTCCATTGATGTACACATCAAGAACTCATGCATGAATTTGTTTGTTCTTAGAATGCTTATGCTTTAAACATTTACAAATAAACACAGATTAGATACAATTATCACATTATCTGCACATGTACATTCAAATACTCTTTTGTAAAGGACCTCTTCAAAAGTTTGGCTGCAAAACTTTCATAATCAAATGTGAAAGCAGGCAAAACTAGCCATTACAGTCCCAAAACTTGAGCCAGGTTCATCAAAGCTGAACTGAAATTTGAGCAAATGCAAGCCAATTTGCAAGGAAAACTGGGCCATTTTGGGGAACTGAAAAATTTGTTATTGGGGGGGGACAGACCCTGAGCAATGCTGTGGTTTTTGTCATAGATTTCTTTCTACATGCAAACAGGCAAAGGCTTAAAGCTTTCAGATAATTTGCATTTTGAAATCTTTTGTTCATTCAAACCTAAAGGTCAAAAAGAAAAAGGGATGTGAAATTTTGTGCCTGAATTGAAGTTTAAAAGTCTTCAAAATTTTACATCTAACAATTTTTCAATATGAAAAATGTGAAACAGATTGGAAGAGTGTTTTATCAATCAGATTTGCTGGGATTCAATAATTCTAATTAAGAAAGACTCATACTTAGTAAATGTACATGATATATAATCTGACCAGTGTTTTATGTAATATATTTAGAACAATTCAGTTATTTTTAATAATGTTTTATACCAATATCTAACTATACAACCATCTACTGTCAGCTGTAAAAAATATTTCATGCTATGCTCGTAAAAATAGTCAAAATTTTCCCACTCAAGTGCTTAAAAATTAGGTTCTTGAGTTCACATTTAAACACCTTGATAGAAGCAGTCAGAGTTTTGGAAGTGCTGGACTGCCTCTGCTCCCACAGAGGACAATTTCATTTAGGCAACTAATTGTGGGTTTAGAAGCCTTAGTTATTGGTTTGAAGAATGTGCCCTCTAATCATAGAATGCTCAACTTGAGCTTCATGACAAAAATTTCTCTTTGGTGATTATCAGTAACCAGACAAGCATTTTCATATATTTCAGTCAGGGTTCTAGCCTCTCTGTTGAACGTGTTCCTGAGCTAATTTCTGGTTAACCCCTGCTTTTTGATCACACTCTATCAAAATAAATGCTAACAACTTGTTCACTGGGGACAAATACACAATGTTTATTTCTATTTCAGTGAAAGCCAAACTTCTATCCATCATGCAACTCTTTGTTTTAAATTGCTGTGGGCTGTCAGCTCTGATAACTGCATGTTGTATGCAATGGCTGGGTTGTATTTCCAGTCTCTGCACACTTTGTTTTTATCATCTGTAAAATGGAACTATTTACAGCAAGACCAGAATCTCCAATCCCTTTCAGCATGCATAGATATTTATGCCAAATGGGTGTAAAAAACTCCCATGCTGACCCAGCGGAATTTTTTCCAGAGATGTCAAAAACTGCTCATAGTGCAAGACACTGGACACTGAAGCCCACTATACCTACTTCATGGAAGTCTATGTGGCTTGATTCAGAAATAGCAATTGGAGAACCTCTGACGTAAAGTACTCTAGTTCTAGGCCCAAAAAATGAATGTTCCTATCACTGAGAATGCTAATTACAAATGTGAGCGTTGCACTTATCATAAGATCTTGCATAAGTTCTTTAAGCCAAACCTTAGTTATTTGATACTGACTTCCAATCTGATTTAAGAAAGGAAAAACTGCATTTGGGGGATCATGTACACGTTAAATAATGTTTTGTAAGACACGTATAAGTATTGAGTTTCTTGTGCCACTTGGTTACCTGTTACTCAGTTTACATATTGGTGCCTAATCTGCACAAAACACTGACAAGTAGACTATACAAACCATATAGGGATGATACATCTGAAAAAGAAAAGCACAAACAAACCATTTTCATGTAGCATACGACCATCTTTGGGAATGGTATCACAACAAGAAGTTGATGTGTTCCCTCATCCAGCAGGAAAGATGCGGTAATTGTAAGTGCCCAAGGGCGTGGAGATTTATTATTAAGGGGAATGTGCTGGAAACGAGAGTAATATTAACAGTTTGACTGTACTATTTCAATCTATCATACTTTGCAAAAATGCCATCTAGATGCTACAAATACTAAAGGACTTGTTTACAAATAATTTTCGTCCTCTGTGATGGCTGTACAGAAACAGCTTTCAGAAACTTCTAGGTGAAAGGTACTATGTAAATATTAAAATTTAAGATAATGCTAAAGCACACAACTCACAGATCTGTAGTTATCCTGAGCTAAATTTTGCATTTAAAACAGGGATTGAAACTCTTCTATGTATGTATGTGTGCACAGGAATCTGTAGCAGAGAAAATCATCCTCTGTAAACGCATGAAGTGGTAGGACCAGAGAAATTTCAAGGCATGTAGACTATTATGAAACAGTTGTTGTTTTATCCTGTACCAATTCCTGTCTACATCTACCCAGCTTTCTTTAGTCTTTGGAAAAGAATTCCTTCCATAGTTTAAACATAGAATGATTTTGCTTACTGAAGACATAGCTGACCAAGCCATACCAAGCACCTGAAGGCTGTATATTTCAGATATTTTCTTGGTTAAATCACATTGTGTCTCTGAGTAAGTGATGTGAACTTAAATCCAATGGTAATAAGCACAACAGAAAAAACAGAAGTGGAAGCATGACAATGTATGTGCCATAAAGATCTTAGTTATCTACTTAGGACTTATCATTGGTATATCCAAGCACCTCCAAAACATTAAAAAAAAATACAGATTTCAAAATTAAAGATTAATGTAGAGTCCCCATTTTTTCAAGAAGAAACAGCATTTTCTTCTGGACAGTTCAGTCCACACCCAATCTTCTGTATGGAGGTTTATTTTCTTAACTGAAGTAAGCAAACAAATTATCCTTTAAGTCTTTTCTCGGCCTCAGGCTTCAAGGCCACCCTTCCCACAGGTCTCTGACACTCCTGTTTCAGTCAGTTTCACTCCCTTGCTGAAGCAACAGCCCTGACTACTTCCCAGAGTCACTGCCCCTTGCTCCAGGGACCCATCACAGGAGCTGGCTCCACAGCAGCGTGGTGGGCCTTTCCTCCCTAGGTCACGGCTTGTTTCTGTCAATCTCCTAGTTGCTTACCACCTATGCTTAATAGCTCTTTTCAATTGTCTGGATTGGGCTCCACTTGCTTTGGTGCATGGAACTAGGCTTATTCTACCCCTAGCAGGGATTTGTAGCTTTTCCCAGCAACCAACAGAGATCATAACAAAAATGGTAAGCATACGTGATGCATAGCATGACTTTTGGGTTATCTGGAAAGTGACCTTTGGGCAGTCTGAAAAATAGCAAAAAAAATCTGAAAAACCTTAATTATAGAATGTTCCAGATGTTAAAAACCAAAAAATGTAGCTATCACAGGTGTCATGACAACATAACTTCAGACAAGCTCTGAGTGACTAAGAACAGTTAAATGTCAAGGCAACGGGTGCATGGGATGTGACCAGGGTTTGCTGTCTCCTTTTCCCCCTATAGTTTTCCAACAAACAGCTTGCAATAATGAAATCCACTGCTACTGCAAGTGGTAATGAACAGACAGTGTATAAATATTGGCCATATTGATTGTGGAGAGAAGAAGAAATGAGAGCCTTCTCAAGTTCAAAGACCAATCTCATCCTATCCTATAAGAAGGCACAGAGCAGAAGACCCCCTCTGGAGCAGAATTTTGACTGGCTATTAAGATCCATCTAGAGACTGTAATACCAGTTTTGTGACCTGTAACTTTTGCCACTGTATTATCATTTTTCTAATCAATGCTTTCACAATTGTAATACAGTAGGTTAATAAAGTTTGGTGTCTGTGCCAGAGAGATGTGCTGTGCTCTCATGAAATCTAATAACTTCTTTTTGAACCTTGTAAATCTAAGTCAGTGACCTCCCCTCAGTGATTGGAGGAACGCAAAAGTTCATCTTCAGCAAGCCCTCATGATTAGGACACCAAGGAAGGTTTCCCTCAAGGAGTCTCCAGCATTGGGGAAACTGAGGAAAACCGCCTAAGGCTTATTTGGAGAGGATGGGATTTGAACTGCAGGCAGTGAGCTCTCAGAGTAGGGAATCTGATATGCTGACTAAGTGAAGACAAGGATAACAGCATCTACCCTGTGATAATATCACATAATTCGTTCTAATCCTGCTTATAAAAGAACACAGAAAAGACTGCATAGCATGTACTGTTTGATGAAGAAAATGAATCTCTCTCTCATGTTCATGACAAAAGATTTCTTATGCAAGACACATCTCCTCGTAAGGCTGCTTAGGTCACCATCTTGTACGGTTTTCCTGGCGGTTTTGTTTAAAGAGAGATTATTTGTCTGCTTGACAGTCTGTCCTTTATTCTAACAAATGAAAGCATCCTCAGCCCTGGAGTTCATAATATGGTTGGGTAGTTACAGGAGAGATCTACTAAATAGTGTCTCACACCTTGAAAAAACATTACAATGTTGATAGATGGATGCATGTGCCTGTGCTATTAAAACGAAAGGATGAGGAAGCAAACTAAAGCCTTCTCCATTATTAAGTAATTTCTTTTGTTTCACTAGAGGCAGAAAAGAAATGAAAAAAAGAAAAAAAACCAGATCCACCCATAGTAGGGATAGTGACAATTCAAATAAAAGGGGATAGCAATCATCTATTGATTCTGCCTTGCAGTTATACAACAGTGAATGCCACTGACCACAAAGCTGTGAAAAATCTGCATGCTTAACAAAAGAGAAGTGATCCCTAGCAGCATTTATTTTTCACTGTTGCAAAGATACTAATATGAGGGAGATACCTGGATAGATAGATCTTCAGTTATACTTTCAGCCCAAGGATATTCATTTTGCAAATATTAAATAATTCACCTCTAAGATGTATTAATGAACAGTTTAGAGATGAGGCACAGACAGATTAAGAGTTTGAACCTGCTTCTTTTCAAATAAATGACAAATCTTTCCGATTGGAGGCTTGGGCCCTCAGTGACTTCCTCAAGGTTATACAACTTGTCTGAGACAGAACTGAAGCCCACTTTTCCAGTTCCCAGTCTAAACTCTATCCATCAACTGCACTGCCTCCCATAAACACAACACTGACTAGAAATATTACTTGTATCTTAGAAGAAAACTGATAGCACCCTGGAATAGTTATCATTAGCAGCCTGAAACTGAGTCAATGGTTGCTAAATTCACATATAGATTTGTAGTTTAGAAAACAGTTTAAAATGTTACTTGAAGAGTCCTATGTGGCTATGTCTACACTAGAGGGCTCAATTAAATCAGCTTATGAAAGCCTACTTTAAGCTGGTTTAAACTAGACCTTATTAAGCCAGCTTAGAGAGTCCACACTCAAATGCCAGGAGACTGCCCATGTCCACACTGGCAGCTGCTAGGTCACCCTAGGAGTGGTACATTGGGGGTAGTTAGCCCATAGTGTGCCACAGAAGTGCCCCTCTCTCCCAGCCACTCTTTTACTACAGGAAGTAAGTGACCACACCACCCTACATAAAATGCGTGGCTATATTGAGCCCGAGGAGGTCAGGGAGTCTGAGGGGCCCAGCAATGTGCCAGCGCAGTACTCCACACCCTCTGTGCATTGCCCAGACTCCTCTGGCTCTGGACCAGGTGCCACAGGGCAACTGCCAGAGCAGGGGCAGTCCACAGCAGGCCAACCCCCTCGCCCTTCCTGGGAGCTGGCATGGACAGGGTGCCCTCCATGCATCCATTCATCTGGGCATGGGAAACCAGCAATGACTGGTGGCACCGGGTCATTCTCACCACCTGGGATGATGACCACTGGCTGTGGAACCTGCAGATAAGAAACAGCATCTGCCTCCAGCTGCTATCTCCACCCCTACCTTTCTCCCACCAGCTCCCCCTCATCCCCAACACAATAAAAGAATGCTCTGGACATGAAATAATTGTGTGGATGCGTTTCATTTACAGGGGGGAACTGGGGGGGGTGAGGTGACGGGAGCTGTGAGGGATGGGGGGTTGGGGGGAGTGAGGGCAATGGGGGGAGAGGAGGGTGCCCAGCAGCATTGGGCTGGTGGGTCCTGGCCCTGCATCCAGCCACCCGGAGTCTAGGGCCTGCAGCGATATGGGCTGCTGCTGAGATCCCTCACTGGTGGATCCTTGGCCTGACGAAAGCACTGGTCTCATGCCAGGGCATGGGTCTGGTGCTCCAGAGCACACATTTGCTGCTCCATGAGATCAAGCAGATGGTTCATCTGGGCCTGCTCAACCTTGCAGTGGGCGTTCTCCTCCTCCTTCTGCTGCTCCTGCCAGGCTTGAAGGTCTGCCTCAGTGTGCTTGGCCAGCTGGAGCTGGCCCTCCAGTATCTCCTCCCTGGAGCGACACCCCCTCCTCCGCCTGGTTGGGGCTGGGTGCCCCCCCCCAGGAGTGACTGGTGTCAAGGTCGCAGGGTCTTCAGGACAGAAGCAAAGAACAGGGGTTCCCCCCATTAGGTAGTGCAGAGTGCAGGCTGATAGCACCTGCTGCCCCATGCCCATCCCCCTGCTTCTCACTCCCCCATCCTTTGGGACAGGGACCCCTTAGGCTACACCCCCACCTCTGCTGCACAGGGCGTGTGCACTGCTGAGGACGGTGAGCCCCAGGCATCCCTGTTCCGGGGGGTCTCTCCTGAGGCTATGTGCCAATGGTGTTGGAAACATGCTGTCTGGCCTTGGTTGTCACATCTTCGAAGCATCTGACAAAGTGCGATTTTCTTCCATGAAAGCTCATGCAAAAAATAAATCTGTTAGTCTTAAAGTGCCACACAACTCCTTGGTTTGGTTTTTTTTTTTTTTTTTGGTTTTTTTGGGTTTTTTGCTGGACTAGGCTAACACAGTTGTCATCCCTTTGGACACCGACAGTGCCCCTACCCCATGTCCTGCCAGGCCCCCACCCTGCTCGGCTCTGGGTCTTCTCCACCACATGGCCCCCTGCCCCTGTGGGAGTGCGTCTGCCCCCCTCCCAAGGACCCTGGCTGTCCCTAGGCCCTGTCCTCCTCAGTCCCAGTCCCACCTGCCTGCCTCACCATTCCTGCAGCAAGGGAATGTGCACTGGCACATGAAGCAGGAGCCTGGTCCAATGTCCTCTCATCCACGGTCAGGGGAGCCTCCTCTTGGGTCCGGGATGAGCTCTGGGCTGGCACTGCCTGGCGTCAGTGCAGTCCCTCTGCCTGAGCGCTCATGCCCCCTTACCCGTCTCAGCACCACATCCTCGACCACTGAGCTCTTCTCCTGGTCATCGGCAGTGTCAGCGGTGCCAGCAGGCTGGCCTTTATCAGCTTCCTGGCCCAGGAAGGAGTGCAGCTGGGTGTAATAGGGGCAGATGGTGTCACCTGCCCTTGAGCGCTGCATGGCCTCCTGGGCCCTGTGATAGATCTGGTGGAGGTCTTTGAACGTTCACCCATACCTGTTGGGTGGCATGGGAGTGGCCCCTCTCTGTCATGGCCTCATAGATGGACCTATACATGTCCCAGTCCCTCTGGCTCCCCTGGAGCCAGGAGTGTATGGCCTCATCCCTCTGGGTCCAGGATGGGGCTTGCTTCCTGGCATGCCTGGCTCTACCCATGGCCATGCCTGCCACACAGCTGGAGTCCTAGCTAGCTCTGGCTTTGGAGCAAGGTGGGCCAGAGCAGGCACTTCCTGGTTGCCAGGAAGGTTTCAATTGACCAAGAGGCCAATTAAGTCGACTTAAGCCTAATGCCAGGCTACATTAGCTTAAGTCGACTTAAAAATTAAGTCAACTTAGCAAGTGAGTTATTAAGTTGAATTAAGCAAATGCTTGAGTCAACTTAATTAATTCCAAATGTAGCCTGGGCTCTGCTTAAGTTGACTTAAGCCCCTAGTATAGATATAGCCTGTAAGCTCAAGAGTTTGTCTCTTTCACCAATAAAAGTTGGGTCCAACAGAAGTTAGTCCAAGAATAATTATTTCCTTACCCTCATATCTCTCATAAAAATGTAGCATTTACACTCACCTTTTATCTTTCCCATATGTTTAATCATGATATAACTTTATTCATTCAAGTTAATATGATTTTCCCCTCTTCATAAGATATTGTCAGAGACATACTTTGACACACATCATTCTTTACCTTCAAGAACAGACATTGATAATACTTAATAGTAGTTCTGCTGAATCCCTCACACACATAAGAATTTAGTCTCTTCCTATGGTTCAAAAATGAAGGTAGGAAGTGAGTATTGACCCCCTTCAAGCCCATGTATACCATACATTTTCTTTGACAGTACTCAGCGAAATAATGCATACATTCTATACTCAGAAACAACATATGCTACTGGCATTTGAAGCAAACTGAAAATATGTAACTGGAATTTGTGAAGGAAGTTGATTTAAATTCAGAATAACTGTATTATCTGGTGATGTTATGTGTACTTGCTCTATAGAAATCTAAGTTTTATTAAGAAAATAAATGTGTACTAGGTCTGCCTGAAACCAAGCATTTTTCAGAGTTTTGTGCCAATGTTTTATTTGAATTGCAGTTCTCTCAGTTCTTTTTATACAAAAGCTTTACAATTTTAGTTTCAGGTTTGAACAAATTCAAAATGAAAAAGAGGTTCACACTACCTCCTTTCACACCAAAACATGCTGAAAGAACAACTTCCACCACATTTTGAGAATGCAACCACAATGGTCTTTCAGATTTGTTCAAACTTAGTTTAGATTTACTCAAAAGATTCACATTCCTGTTCGCAGAAAAACTAATCTAAGGTTTTCCATCTTTTCAGTTTGGTTGCAGGTATTTTGCAAAGCTCTAATGTTCACAAAAAGTAAAATAATAAATTAGGGGAAACACTGAAAAAAAAAAACAGCAGAAAACTTA
Source organism: Podocnemis expansa (assembly GCA_007922195.1). NCBI lineage: Eukaryota > Metazoa > Chordata > Testudines > Podocnemididae > Podocnemis > Podocnemis expansa. The sequence goes on from ML682016.1 coordinate 18,772,755, forward strand.
GAAAAGACAATTGTTGCTAATAGTAGGGTTTGCTGAAGCTATGAAGTTTTATTCCAATTATTCTCCAGTGGATAAACATTTATTTGAATGCAATTTGCAATGGGGTTTGGGAGTTATTACCAGCTGCCAACAGATCAATTATTGAGGGCTTAACTGACAGTGGATAATTAGCTTCTCTATGAACGGTGATTGTGTTTCACTCTGTAGATAGTGTAGTATGAAAATGAGACATATGGCAAAGTCAATTATGATTTTTTAAAACTGTTTTTAATGGTATTTAACTATTGATCTGTTGAGTTCCAGTGTATGTTAACGTGTGTGCAATATCATAAGAAGCTATTATACTTAGTCTGCTTTTTCTTTTAACTACTCATACCTGCTTAAAACAGAAAAAAAAAAAAACCCAACAACAACATACTGTTATTCAAAAGGGTTCTTCCCCAGTACAAATTATCAAGCAAAGAAGAACAGTTTGGAAGGCTGCAGATTCAACAAAACACAAATTACAATTTTTGTCTTGGCAGCATCGGTGATTCCTATTATTTTCACTATTCAGTGTGCTCATGAATACTTGAAACCTAGCAGGTTCCAAATTCCATACTTACCCCCTTTAAAATATTATTCTGTCTGCCCTTGTGTATTACTACGGGTCTGGAATTCTAGTGATCGTTTTGGTAATAAGTAAAATAAATTCATTTGTTTTTAAAAGTGCCACAGGACTCCTTGTTTGGTTGGGTTTTTTTAAGTAAAAGTAGTTACCATCTTATGATTATTTTTAACAAAACAAATTTATGCTCTCAAGTAGACTCTAGTTTCTACTGCACAAGTGTCCACATCATGAAAGGCATATAATCTTGAAAGTTAGCACTGTTATAACTATTCATCTCAGGAAAGTCTGTTCTTCCATCACAAAGGAATTAATATACAGTATCCTATTGTCCTTACAAAAACAGCTAACCATGTAAATACATGTTTTATCTATGGCTTTTCAATTTTGTTGTCTTGGGGTTTTGACCGTTAGTGTGTTTTATGTAAAACTATTTTTTAAAAATTATTCTGGGTGGGCTTTTCTATCTAGGATTATGATTCAGAAAATCTGGGTTTTATTTTTGATGCTTCCACAGACTTCCTGTAGGACTCTGGACAGTACATGTAAGCCAAGTTTTCAACTGCAACTATAATTTTTACACCTTGATTTTTGGATGCCTGACTTAAGTTACCTTTTAAGGACCTGATTTGCAGAGGGCTGGTGCTGATTTCTTTCTGAAATAAGTTCTTACTTTAGACAGATAAAAATCACTGGTTGCTTCTAAAAAACATCTTGGCTTTAACCTCTCTGTACCAGTTTCTCTACTGGTAAAAGGAAAATAAAATTACCTTACCTTACTGAAGTGTATCAAGGATATACTACTTGATGTTTTTAAAATCCATCAAGATCTCATGAAACACACTACAGAAACCATCCATTTTTATTAATGAAAACCATGATCACCCGTGAACCCCTTGACTTACAACCTCATTGGGGAGAGAGCAAGGATTGGATGAACATGGAAATTCATTTAACTTAACCTCCTAGAACTAGTGCTTCTTGAATTGGGGGTATGCATGCCAAGTACTGTATCTCTTGTGCACGCATTTCATTTTTGATTTGTTTAGACAGCAACAGGAAAATCAGGAAAGTTTTCCATCGTTTCTAATACATCTAGGAACTAAACACTAATTCTCAGCTTTCTAGGATGGCATTAGATGTTGGATATAATGTAATAGTCATTTGAGCAGTACTTGTGTGGTTACTTCAATATTTGATCACTCCTCTTCTGCCTCACCCCTCTACCATTTCTTAAATACAAAAGGAGCCAGATTGAAAGCACAGAAAACAGACCTTTTTTCATCTTGTCAATTTCAAAAGGGATAGCCATGTTAGTCTAGTCCAGTAAAAAAAACAACAAGGAGTTGTGTGGCACTTTAAGACTAACAGATTTATTTTTTGCATGAGCTTTCGTGGGAGAAAGCATCTGAGGAAGTGGGATCTTCTCCCACAAAAGCTCATGCAAAAAATAAATCTGTTAGTCTTAAAGTGCCACACAACTCCTTGTTCTTCTTTTTTCATCCCTCCTGTTCCCTCCAACACTGAGAAAAAGAGAACATGATCAGGGTCCTTTAAACTACTTCATGCTGTCCTAAAATTTTTCCATCTCATAACTTCTCCTGGGTGAAAGGTTAAAATTGTCCAATCTCCATGTCCGTTCAGTCCTTAACTTCTCTGCTGAGACAACAAATAAAGGTCTCAGTGCAAATTACCATGGTACTTTTATTCTTTCTTCAGATTATCTATCTATCTATCTATCTGATAAACTGACAGACAGACAGACTCTCTCTCTCTCTCACACACACACACACACACACACACAGTAGATCACAGTCTAAGACTCCACGGCAACTGTGTATACACTATTCGTGGTAATTATCTTCTAGTTTTAACAACTTAGTCTCTGAATGAAATCAAGGCTGAGATGCAATCAGCAACAAAAACAAGAAATGCATTATGAAACGCTAGTATTTTAGAAATGGGAGATGCATCAACAGTAATGGTACTTAATTCTTATGCAACACTTTTCATCTGTAGGTCTCAAAGTTAAAAGTTAAGAGATATCCCATTCAATGGATTTTCAAGGGACATGAAATGAGGCCTAAATATCAAAATACATCACTCCAATTTCCATCTTATGTAAAAGGTTGAGGGCTAAAGGAGCAGTAAACCACTAATTGCATTTTTAATGAAAATGTATTCCCCTTTTGTATCATTTCTATTGTAAAACAGCATGCTAACACAAGTATCCACTAATGAAAAAATGCACTTGGCAACTAACATGAGTAAAATATGTCCCTTGTGGGTTTTTTTAAGTATATGAAAGTGTGATTGGGGTCAAAGGGCAAGTACCCAGCAAATCAGCAAGCAAAGGGGCCATGGGGGAAAAAAGATACACAATTCACTAAGTAAAGGCCATTAAAAAAAATCTTACTGTAGTTCTTCTGCCACTTGTCATAAAAGTACTGAAACATGTCATTCTTTATCTTGATGAAGGCAAGTCTCATCTCCTCCGGACATTAAAGCTGTTCTGTTATCAGCTACTATGTCATATATAATGCTGTAAATACATTGTCAAGCAGACGTACTTGTAGGTTGACAGCTAAGATATTAAAAGGCAATTCCAGCTAGTGCAGGCCAAGCTCTTGATTAAACAAAGGGCATTTTTACCAACACCAAGTGATTTCATATAAGATAGGCATATATCAAGGTGTCAGCTTAAGGTCTAAGATTTACATTGCAATATGTTAGGTGGAGATGGTATGAGTATTCCTAAGAAATTTGCTTCCAAAATTAAAAGGAAAGAAAGCAACATTTGTTCTTCACAAGAGAGAAAACACACCTTCCTCTTGAGAGGGACCCTCCCATGTCAAAAGATTCATCATTCAAAAATACCTTCCTGTATTTGTTTTATAGATATTTCTCAGGCACTACTTCTTTTCAGATTCAGTACACCGATATTCTTTTATACACCACCATGGACTGTTGTCTGACTATATCTCGATAGACTAGGATATCATACATTGCAGGACATTATTATATTTATGTTATATTCCTGATCCTTTTCAGTAAAAAAATCATGTGGGGAAAAGAAAAAACATCATGGGGGAAATGAGTTATTTCTGCTAAAAAGAGGATGAAAGAGAGAGAGAGAGATGCCTAATGCCAATAGAGTTAACAAAGGTCTACTGGGAGAATGGGCCTGACTCAGAAAGCTAATGATGAAAGATAGTTATGATTGATATCTCAAGAAGAAAACTACCAGTAAGACATACTTCTTAATTGTCAGTTATATTAAAATGCTTCTTTTAGCCTTCAGACAACCATTGCAAGCAATCAGGTATCATACGGTGATTCCTTCTTCTGAGCAGAAACTGCTATGTCTTCAACACTAAATTCAAATACTTGGGGATAGACTGCATTTTCTTTTACCTTTACTCATCACTAATATGTTTTTCATCAAGAACATGGATATGAAGGGCACAAGACTGAGCAATATTAATTTCTGAATACTGCATGGCTATCTTGAGTTATGGGAAGATTCCCTGTATCGGAGATAAGCTGAGTTAGGAAAGAAGTAGGAAGATAAAACAATTCAACCAGGTAAAGCGCTTCCTGGTAAATGGATCAGGAGGTAAAGATGCAGTACCTAAGATATTAGCTATGAAGATGCTTCTTGTCACCTCCAGCCCCAAGTTTCATGCAGTTTTGCCAAGGCTAGGGACAAACCAATCAAAAAGGACACTTACACTTAAAATATTTCTCTCTGTTCAAAGGTGGGGGCAGTTGATAGGGAGCAGTTCCCCAGGAACAGACTGATACACACACAGTGATCCTATAAGGCGCCTGATGGATTTAAGCCCTCCTAATCATCCTGAGTGCTGGTAGCCTTAAGATAGATATGCATATAAACGGTTTATTTTGCCTATCTTTTACAGTTCCAACTGAGAGGATTAAACAGAAATGTGTGTTAAGAAAGCTGTCTGATCACACCTGTGAAAGGGAATACTTGCAAGTATCAAACCTGTTTAGACTTGCTGGGTAAGCATGACTGGTACAAAGAATGCTGTAGCCTAAGACTCACTTTAAGAGTGAGAGAATCAAAGGCATCCATCCCACAGAAGCTAAGAGCACAAGAGAGACCGTAGAGGGTCACACAAGTAGTTGTCCCTGTATTAAGACAACGGAAAGCTACTTCGAACCTAAGAAAAGGAATAAGTCACCAACAATTTCTCTGAACTGATGTCTTAATATATATTAAAATATATTATTGTCCACATTAAAGGAATCAGATTTTCAGAACGTACTATGGCCTAACTTGTGAGATATCATATCCCTTTAACAGGTCTCTAGTTGGATACCCCAAAAAACCACTAAACACTTTTTGAAAGCTGTACCCTATAGCACCTAGCTACCTGAAGATTTTCCATCTCTGTTCTGTGGTGCTCCCTGTAAAACACTGTTGAAACCTTGGCTCCATTTGGAGCTGTAGGTTAAGCCATGAATCCACTGGAACAGCTAAAACAAAATGCAAGTTATATAAAGATCTTGCGCATCTCTCTTTTCCTCAAATTTCTCTTATTTTTAAAAAGATAAGATGAATTTGCATCCAAAAGTTTACACAAGTATTCACTTAACTACAGCAAAATATTTTCTTTCCTTTCCCTTACACACCACCTGCCACAGAAGCATTACCCCCCCCCCAAATGTTCAGCTCAAAACTTAACTGAAAAACAACAACAAATCAGTATCTAGTGTGATCTGGAACTTGACAGAAATCAGGCCAAAACACTAATGCAATAACAAAGACCTGCATTTATTAACTTAGACACCGGTGATCTAGAACAAAACTAAGCATATTACATAGGTGTCATGCTTTACACACCTGGAGGGAAACAGTACAGCTCACATTGACCTGCCAGCTTGATTAACATTAAAGTTGTCAAGAAAAATGGAAAGATTGAGTGGAAAAGCAAAGGACAAACATGAAGTAGCAGAAATAAAGAACAAGAGATAACGAGAATGTGTTACTATAGAAGTCATTCTCAACTCAGGTCATGAACTCAAGTCAAACCATCCAGATACGTGACGTAAGAAGTATCCAATTAGCTTGCCTAGGTGGGAATCAAAGAACATTACCTGTTGAGATTATTATGAGCAAAAAAGATATCCATACTCTATAACAAGGTTAAAAGAAAAAGGAATGCTCTAACAGTAAGCTGAGCATAAAAGTTGGAGCCATAAGTTCCTGAGATCTATTCCCAGCTCTGATACTCACCAACTGTGTGATTTTGGGCAAGTCTTTACCCTGTTTTATATTCCCATCCACAGTATGGAGATAATAGTATTTACTGTTTTAGAGACATGCCTGACTATCTCTGAATTTGTTTTGCTTAAAAAAAAATCAGGTTCATATGGTACTACTGGGAGAATTTGAAGAGAATATATGAGCAAAAGGAAGGCAAGAACATACCAGTACCTGTTGGTCAGTTTGTATTTAATAAGGTACAGTTAAATGAGAAATATGTGTTTTAGACTACCCTATAAACTTGTTTTGCTACCTATTAAATGATACTCTGGGTGCCGGTGCAATTTTTCCATGTACCATACATACACACAAGAAGTCTGATTGTGAAATTGCTCACAAAACTGCAGAATTAATCAGTAATGTTCTGATCCAGCAGACAGTTATGCATAGGATGACTTTAAATATGTTAGTAATTCTATGCAAGATCAAGGCCTAAGAATACCCAATCATGCAACCTCAGGGAAGTCTAGAGGTAACACAGCAGTAAGTAATATTTTTGTAGTGCATGGGAAAAGTGATGGATCCTAAATTATCAGGATATCAATTCAGAGACGTTTATGACCCAAAAAGTCAGTTCAGGCTTAAAAACTTGATTTTCACACTTTCAAATGAGACTTCAGCAAATATTTAACTTAAATAATAATTATTTTAAAGAAATCAATCCATGTATTCAGTTAGAAGTGTTACTGGCCTTAACTGTGAAGCATCACAGATACTTATTATTTAATTTGGTCTTGTACAAAATAAACTCATCACAGTCAGCTCCAGTATATGATGCTGATCAACATTATCTAGAAACAGGTAAGATCCATGTCTAACATAAGTATTTTAAAGTGCACTGGAGTGGGCATGTACCTGGGTAGTTTGAACTTCAATTGTATTTGTTTATATAAATTATTCTTCTATGCAGGAGCATCGCCAGCCCCAGAAAAGATCCAGGGCTCACACACTCCCGCTGCAGACCCCGGGGCTCAGGATCTGGGACTCGGAGCTCAAGCCCCGTAAGCCCAGCACCAATGACACTTTTGCTTCTATGACAAATCAGTCCAACCCCTAAGGTCTCTATATGTTCCCACTCATTTGCCACTGATGGCAGTTACTTGTATGCAGAGAAGACAAACACTTTTTTTCTTGAAAGCTCATACAAAGACATGCCGCACCCTCATCTGGAATGACAACTTCAGACTGTTGCACTCTGATGACACACAGCTGTCAACAGAATTTAGTTTTAATAGGGCAATTTAGAATCTAAAAACATGATGAAATATTCGGCTTGACAAATATTAAAATGTTTAATAGATTACCACTGCTAAGAAACTCAACAGATTAATTATTCTTGTTATCTTTTTTTGATTTCCCAAGAAAACTAAAAGAATTCTTGGTTAGGGAATATCATTATGACAGTCAACACTAAAATCAAAAGCGTTGATGCATCACCAATTTCAGCAGCCACATTTGGGAACTTTGGAAGCAAAATGCTGTATTTCCTTTGGGTAATTCCTCACATTCATGCCTATATGGCATGTAACAAATTTTTAACACATTAAAATATGTGCCAGGAGTCCAACTGAAATGGCTATAAATAAACTACTATAGAAAACTTGAAAACAAAGATTAATTTTATACATCTGTATACACAATGTCCTGGAACTGGCTATTTACATATCTTTCCTTTCTGCAGTGAAAATATGGTGCTCTAGAAACAATATACATGACAAATGGTCAGTATATAGTTACTGAGAGAACACTATGAATCATACCCTTAAAACAATGCAATTAATTCACTTCATCTTTATATTTGTATGAAGGAAGTGAGACCTTCTAAATCTGTTACCAATTATTAGCCAAATTTTGTCCCAATATAAGTGCATCCAACCAGTGAACTTTACAGGGTGTATTCACATTTATCAGTAACACTGACCATTTATTAAATTTACCATCCATACACACAGGCTCCTAGCTCACTGAAGTTTTTTTTTTTTTTTTTCTTCTTCCCCCATTACAACTGAAATGGACCTGAACCAAAGTTGTGAACCTAAGTACTGAAGAAGTATAGCATTAAAAACGGTTGTTTCTGCCCCTATAATAGGATAAATCAAGAGGAGGGACCTGAACCACCCCCAAGTTTCAAATGTTATGAATAATTTGTACAGGCAATCTCACAAACGTACATGCAGCTCTTTGTGGTGATGATATCCATGTAATTAATCCATTAATTTATCACACAGTTCTTCAATTTATCATCTCGAAATAAGCCATTGAGTCATTCCAAATAAGCCAATGAGTAATAAACAATAAAACAAAACAGAAATGAATCTGTTTAACACAAAGAAGTTAGTGCTTTCAGGTGGAACCAATCCACTGTATTCCATGGCTCACTGTCCAGTCAAGTTTCAGTTGTAGCTGCTTCCAGTTAGCAAGTGTATTTAACTCTGCATCACAGAATGTGTCGGGCTTTAAAGCCAGAATAACCAGTCACCACAAGTCTTTCCGAGCCATGTGTCATTCTACCAAGCCAAAGATTATTCTGAAGCCTTTTGAATAATCATTCTGAATGGCTGAAATCAGGCACAAAAATCTCACTGATAATAAGATTCAGGGTTTTTTGCAATACTCTGTTAAGTAGTGGAAATGCTAGAAGGTCAAAATCATGACTTGTGAGTAAAGTAGGGCCTCATCCTGGAACTCTTATGCAGACTATAGATGTTTTGAAGACATACACTGGAGATCTCCCTGTTAGATATTACTGTGGAGTGGAAAGCTCCCTGTTGGATACTGCTGATGTGAAAGCAGAGCTCAATGGATGGCCTGCAAGGCTGCCAATTACCCAGCCTTAATAGGAAGTCTTATTTACATGAGCAACATTTAATCTTTCAGATAGTCACAGTGAGTTCAACAGGACTATTCCCATGCAGAATAATTGCTTGGAATTAGATGATCCAAGGTTCCAAGATTGGCTGTTGGCAAGTGGCCCTTAATCAGATATTAGATAGTGCATACTTGATAAAAATGCTTCAAAGAGAGCATGCTTAAGTGAAGAGGGCACTGAGTTCTGACTCAGGGGACTTGGGTTCTAGTCCTGTTGCTACTGTGTGAGCTGGACAATTAAATCTCTCCTTTCTGTGCTTTGTTTCCCCTCCCACCCTTTGTCTTCCTGCCTCATTAGATTGTAAACTCATTGTGGCAAGGACTGTCTTTCAGTATATGTTTGTAGAATAAGTCCTCAGTCTCTGTTGGAGCATCTAAAGGCTACTGTCTAATAAATAATAATAATAATAATAATAATAATAATAATGGATAGGATCTTAATTCTAAGGAAAAAAGTCACCCTGTGGAGACAAAGACTAGCTCTCATTCAGGATTTTAACCAACATAAAAAAAAATTACATCTTGGAGTGGTCTGTGAACATAGTACTTAGCATTAAATAAACGTTGATGCTGCTCTTAACTAAATAGCATAGCCCTGAGCCAGCAGGTTGTGATACAGTATTGTATATTCCTTACAGTTATTTGCCCCATAGTCATGCTGGTTTTCTTTTGAAGAATAATTAAGATTTAACGGCATATTTTCGCAGGTTTTTTCTGCTCGGTTTCTTGCTGCCTACTGTGCTGATTGCTTGTGTCTGATCCTGGTCATTACAAGAGCCGTACAGTAATTGCCTATCTGGTGACTCGTTAATGAAGGTCCCTAGAGAGATAAGAAGCTGTTCTTTTGAAGTTCATCATGTTTATTGTTGGACTTCTAGTTTAATCTATATGTTCAGAACACCTTATTCAATTATTGGAAACTCCTTTCTTGTAGGGATACCAATTCCTTGTAAAGAAGCCCTCTTTATCTCTGCTGAAAACATGCCTTACCTCTGATAAATCAAGGCACTTCAGATAGAGCACACTCCCCTTTCATAAAATGGTTCTGAAACACAATGCCACAGCCTTCTGATACAAACAAATGTTTGGGAACAGGCAACAACCATCAATAGCATTTTGAACACCTGATATCTAGAAATATACTGTAACAAATGCCATGAATACAGCGCTTGTGGAACTTAAAGTGTTCACCAAGTCTGTTGTGACAATTAGTTTTAAAAACAAAAAGAACAAAAAAGACCTGTCTGCTTTATGTAAAATTAGTACTGAAGAAGATCTACTGGTTTGGTTTTACCCGTGATTTATGAAACTGTTTCTCTGCAGTTGTAAACCTGTACAGGGGTACACTAATTAGCTATGGAATTCTGCTCAGTTCACCTAAATAAAATTTGAAAAGGAAGCAGAATGACATTTCCAGTGAGAGATGGGAAGAGCTGCTGCCACAATCAAACAGAAATAGATGCATCAAAACAGTGGTTCTCAATCAGGGGTAAACAACATTCCCTCTAAGCTGTCCGGCCGCCGGCACTGCCTGGCACAGGGAATACTGCCGGCTGTGCATGGCCAGCAGCTGCATTCCTTGTCTAGAGAGCCTGGGGGTTTTAAAACTCCTGCTCAGAGTAAGCTCTCACTGAACATGCACAGACTCTCTGTGCATGCTCAGTGAGCACTCCTCCTGCCGGAGGAGTGGCCAGGGGCCTGGCCGCACTACTCTGGTGGCCAGGTAAGGGGACCCTAACTGCCCCCTTTCAACTCCCAGAGGGTGGGGAATGGGGGGGACATGGACCATGAGGGCCAGAGGCTGCTCCGCCCACCTGCCCGGCCTCACCGCAGTGGGGCAGAGCAGCCAGACCAGCCTACCCCCAGCTGGCTGCGCCTCCCCGGGGAAGCAGAGGTGGCCAGTGCTGAGCTCTGGTGTGCAGGGTTTGGGCCGCTTTGCCCCAGCCCCCCCCCAGGCCATGGATCAGGCCCATTCAGGTCAGAGGGAGGCTGGGGACAAAGTGAATTTAGGAGCAGGCTGCTCCAGCGTCCCGACTCTGTACTCTGGAGCTCAGCACCGGCCCCCTCTGCCCCCAGGGAAGCGCAGCCGGCTGGGGGTAGGCTGGGTTGGCTGCTGTGCCCCCGCCGCCAGGAGGCCAAGCAGGTAGTAGAGCTTGTGGCCCTCGTGGTCTGGGTGGCCTCACTCCCCCGTAGTGGGAAAGCGGGGGGGCAGGATTGGGCCCACACGGGGGGGGCCACACAGCAAGCAACCTATGTTGCTCAGATGTGTTTGGGCCTTAGAGGAAACATTGCAGATAAGCCTACCTAAGGGTAAGAAGAGGTTTTCCAGGAGGTGCATCTAGTCATCTAGATCAGGCTGAGGACCCTTTTTTAACAAAAAAATCTTTGCAGGCTCCCCTGGCTGATTATGTAATGTGGCCTGCACCAGTCTGGCGGTGCCACTGGGACAGCCAGCGAGCAGCACCGCTGCCACCATGGCCTGCGCTGCTGGGGAGCCAAGCCATAGTGGCTATGGCCCCCTGCCCTTGCCCTTCCTGGGGAACTGCTGCAGTCTCATCCCCCTTTTGGGATCGGGCCATGGGAGGGGAAAGGCAGCCCTGGCAGGGTGCATCAGGGCTGCAGCTGGATTCCAGCCCTGGTAGGGAAAGGATCCGCAGACCTCCTGCAATATGTCCGTGGACCCATGGTGGCCCCTGGACCCCAGGTTGGGAACCACTGATCTAGATATTTGCCTAGCTTTACAACAGATCACATAAAAAGTAATAGCAAAGTAAGTACAAACTAAAATTTCAAACAGAAAATGATTTGTTTAGCTTTCTCTATACACTCTAAAGCAAACAATATTTAAACAGCAGTTCAATTGATTTATTTTATAATTATATGGTAAAAATGAGAGTAAGCAATTTTTCAGTAAGTGTGCTGTGACACTTTTGTATTTTTATATCTGATTTTGTAAGCAAGCAGTTTTTTAGTGAGGTGAAACTTGAAAGTAGGCAGAACCAATTGGATTCTTGAAAGGGGTACAGTAGCCTGAATGATTTGAGAGCCACTGCTCCAAAAGATTATTTAAAATTATCCCCTGGGATCAACATATGGGGACTGCAATGACTCTCAAAAAGCAAAACAAAACCAAAAATTTCTATGGCTGCTAAGAACTACTTCAGGAGAAGACAGCCCTACTAGATCTTGTTGTAGAGTTTTCCAACAGATTTCTATAAGATTTCTGTAAAGTTGCATTGTATTATGCATAGGGTGGGGTGGAGCATATTGAAGGGAAGCGCACGTTAAGAGTTTATACAAAGAGCTGCAACAGTAATTTACAGCTAACAACAAGCAGTTCTGTAAGCCCCATAAACCACAGGAGCAATGCCACATACTTCTAAGCACCATCTACCAGCACCTGATTATAAAGTATGTAAACATACACCGACATCTGTGTCACATGGAGCACTTGTGTAACCGCTTCCTTCAGAGCTCAAGGAGCAATGAGTTATCTTGAACAAGAAGCATTTCTCATACTCTAAGCATGTACAGACCCAAATGTTACAAACATTTGACAAGGGCTGTTATGTAGGATGGTCAGTGGCAGAGTGTGTGTATGAATGCCTGCATGAGCGAGAACTAATCAGAAAGAAATGATGTGGATTGAACACAAGGGAAAAGAGCTCCTGTACTAAGGCAATGTACAAATTTCCTTTCATGAATTGGAAGCAGTCAATGGATAGTGCCAAAACTGAATCTCCTTCAGTCACACAATGCATTTTATGTGCAATTAGTTTATTAGTTTAGCACTGACAAAGAGGCTGCACTGTGTATCACACAGTACAAAATCTCTAGCCTCAGGAATAGGTGGAGCACATCATTACTTACCTCTTCTAATCAACTACTGCAGTAAATATCTGCACAAAATGTACGCAATAGCAGTTCACCTGTGGTTCGTGAATGAATTGGTATCATTCGTGTAACAGCAAATAGCTTCACTGTATTAGAACTTGCCTTTTATACTGAACCTTACAGAAAAATTACAAGGTAAGACTCACTTAGGAAATCTACCTTTTCCAAAACATGATTCACTTCTTAAACTTAACGGGTTAACACCAGAGTCAAATACAGCAATTAGTCATGCAATAGGAAATACTTGGCTGAAACCAAGCCCTTTAATAATCTTTTCCCAATATATCAGTTTTTATAACAAACAAGAAAATGGCTAAAGCCTGTAAGAGAAAAGAGAAGGAAAATCAAGTGATGCAAAAGCCCTCAGTCCCTTGCATATTAGAGTTTACTGCTCATTTCAGTAACGTGTTTATTATTATTTATTGCTTTCTTTATGTCTCGAATAGTTCTGTCTTGCATACATATATTGCCTTTTTTAACCAACTGTACAAAATAAAAAAATAAATCCCTAAAATTTTTACTTTAAAACTCTAAGTGAAGAAACTGAGAAATGCCTTTTTTTCTTAACATTGTTAGATAAAATACGCAAGACATTTACTGGTCCACAAACACGGTAGGATATAATGTAGGCCCGAGATCCAGAGTCCTTCAGTACTGGCTTTTCCATTTTTCTTTCTACTAAGACTTTTTTCTTTTTCTTTTTAGTATAAATCGATTTTATTAAGAAAATCACATCAATTAAGACAATATGCTTGTAATATGAAAATCTTCATGTTGAAGGAAAGAACAAAAAAAGGGAAAGGAGAACTCTACCTTACTTAATATGACATACTTCAATTTAAAAGGAGAGAGAAAAACAGCAACACAGGTGATTTGTGCAAATATTCTTGACATTTCATTCAAACAGTCATTCTCAGAACGTCCTCTAGAGCAGTCACTGATAATCTGTATGAAAATCCAATTTTATTTTATTTTATTATTTTTATAAACAGGCATACATTTGGTGTTTATTTATTCATCAAGCCATTTATTCTAAGAATTGCCTTGGCCTTTTACACAAAGTTGCAAGCAGTTTTCATGCAAATGAACTCATTTAAATTTGACAGAATTAAGCTACCTAAATTCAAATGTTTGCCTTGATATTTGAATATGAGCATTAATTTTAGAATATGAGTTATCTTCTCATGGGATTCATACGCAATTCTCAGTCTGCAAATTTTTTTACGGGAGAGGAAACTTTCTTCAAAAGTTTTGCATTGAGATTTTGTGTCAGCACCAAATTGATCTTAGATGAACAGAGGTATCTGAAGACTTTATTTTAACACTATTATCTTCTTTGAAAGAGCAAATAATTTTAAAACAACAGAATATCTAATGGCATTGAGCCAGATTTTGCTTTCAATCACACTTGTCTAAATCTGGAATAACTTCATCAACATAAACTGTAGAAGACATTAAAAAGTCCAGTGTTTCCATACTATTATGAAAGTATTGCAGATCTCTAAAGTTCTGTGTATCTCAGACATTCATGTGCTGCAGTTCCAGATAAATGCTTACTTTTTAATTATAACTGCTGAACTAAAGATGTACACCAGTCTCACAGCAGAACCAGCTTCTATCTGGGCATGTATTTGTAATTTTTTTTAAAAAAAGTAGCATTGTAAATTACAAAACAGACCAGTGTACATATTACATAAGTAATACAGCATTGCTCTGTCCCTGATCTTCCCTTTATACCAGTATTGAGAAAAAGGGGCAATTACAGAGAAAGATGGGTCTGTTTTTAAATTATCATTATTTAAAGGAATTTAAGGGCATCTAGCTGCACACACCTCCTGACAAAGGAGTGAGAGAGAGTTTATGGCAGTGAAGGAGCCTGCTAGAGTGCTTTATTAGCAGCAGGAGGCAGGTACAGCAGGAGGCACCCAGGTGCTAAAGAGGGAAATGTTTCACCAGTCTTAGAGCATCAGGAGGCATAAGCAGGTGGTTCTTACACAGAAAAGAATCCATGCTAATTAAGAAAGCAACATAAGACAAAAAGCTCTTTTTCCAGTCCTAAGGATGACTTAACTTAGTCTCTTCAGAGCTTAAAATAACAGAGTCCCAAAGTTTTAGTCCTTAATGATTAAATTAAACTGCCTTGCAGGTTCCTTCTTTTCAGGATTAGAGAAGCTGAGTTTCCAAGCAACCTTGCCTGAATACAAACAGAAGGATTGTTCCACTTATATTTAGGATCAAAAAAAGACCCCAAATTTCATTATCTCAGGTTTACAGTAATTTTCCTTCAACACAGAGGATCCCTGTCAAGCAATCAGATTTCCCTAGAGCACATTCTCAACAACCAAGGTTTTCCCTTATAAAGCTCCAATTTGTTGACTAGGAGGCTAATGGGATATAACCCATTCTGTTCTGACTTACTAATGCTTGCCTACAACTACAAAGCACAATGTGATTCCCAAAATGGTTTCCCTCATGACAGGTGCAGACCACAGTCTATCAATATAAACCGTTACATAGAGGAAAATGTGTAGAGGGCTCTGGTCATACATCCCTGTGACAAGCTGCTCCCCAGGTCTGGTCTGGTGTGCCACTGTGACCTCCCCAAACTCCACTCCTGAACCCTAACTTACCCAGCTTTGCCAGGTGACCACTCCTGAAACAGTCTACACCAGCCTCCTGCACACAATCAGTCTCAGGGAGTGAGTGTGCACCCTCTAGCTACTCAGCATCCCTCACTCATACACTCTAAAGTCCACATAGCTTTAGAGACTAAAACCACTAATTTATTGATTAGGATATGATTTTAAGTGAGTATATAGCAAATCAATGCACAATCATTTTAATAAAGCTATTAGAAACAGCCACACGCAAATAAAAGATAATAGATGCATTCTATTCAACTAACACTATGCCAAGGTCACTCTTTAGTCTAGTCTCCTCATTCTTACCCCCAAAGCTGGTTCCTGGTGGTATTTAGCTAGCTTGGGCCCTCCTGGCTAGGGGTCAGCTATGTATGTTGCAGTTGCTTATAAGATGGTGTTTCCCTGGCCCAAAGCCAGCAGTTTTGCTCCCATTCCAAAGTTCTGAGTTTCTCAGCCCCTCCCTCTCGTGCTGTTGCATAATTCTCTATTTCTACCTAAGCTGGGGAGCTAAATTTGCATTTCCTTTGTTATATAATTCTTCAGCCTCAAAGAGAGAGTTCTGAGGCTCTGAGCTATGTAACTTGCTTCATATGCACGCACGCGCACGCACACACGCACACACAATGCTGCAGGGACCATGATACCATAACAATCATCTAGGTTATGAATATTCAAAAAGGAGCCACGTATGGCATAATTGGCAACAAATTGTACAATCGCAGTGCAAAAGTGAACAGACAAATCATAGATCATAGCACAAGGGTGCTCAAATGTGCTTCCTGTCCAGGGGCACCCCTGGCACCTGGCTTATGGGGCTCGAGCCCCAGGTCCACTACCGGGCTTGCCCATGGTGGCAGCTGCAGCAGAGGTGCATGAGTCCTGAGTCTCATCATGCTGAGCCCTGGGTCTTTTCTGGGGCTAGCGGCACTCCTGCTCCTGTCACAAACCCTCATCTCAAAATTTACACTATAGTAGAAAGTGTAAACCAGTACTTCACAATATGCTCTTCTTCCTTGGTTATGTGCAGGGAATTAAAATACAGGCTCACATGCTCATTTAGTTAAGTGGGTATTCCAGTGTTTGGAGGCCTTGAATCTTTCCCAGCCATGGACCTGTTCAGCAAGCCCTTAGTGAGAACTTTGATTGGTGTCAATGCTGCTGAGTAAGAGTTTCCAGGATCTATTAATGTTTGTAATGTTGAAAAATGAAAAGCTCTGTATAAGTGTGAAATATCATTATTCTTAGACATGATAGATTCATGCAATTTGAAAGACTGAGTGTTGTTTTGAATATATGAAATACTATTGAATCTGTTACACAGACAATAATGAAAGTCATAAAAAAGGCAAGTAATTTCATAAAAAGATTCACCACATGAAAACAAGTATTAGGTCTTGACTTTTAACTACTTTTTTTTAAGCTTAGAACACACACACTTTCATCAGAATCTAAATTCTCTCTTACAGAATTTAATATAAAAAAATCTATTATGATTCAGGCCTTATCATCATAGCAGAAAAGGCAAGTAACACAGAGATTTCCCAATGGCATCCATGTGACACTGTTGTTGGGAGAGTGCTTATTGTTAAGCAGGTCAAAGGGATCATTGGGCAGGACCTTCACGATCTCAACTTTATAGTCTGATTCCCCCTCCAGATATCAAATGGAAAGCTGCAAAAAGAAACTAGTTCCCTTATTCTTGTAAGTCAAGAGGGCCAAACACAAATGGAATGTTTTCTGTGATTCTAAATGTTTCTTGTAACTCATTTTTAAAACCCAGACTCAGAGAAAACACATACTTTCACTTCCTCACCATGCTCATCTCATAGTTCCACGAATTACACACTTGATTGAATAAATCAAGCTGTTGACTCTATCGCACCTCACATGTGTTTGATACACTGGGGAGTTTAAGTTTCTTGCACTCACATACAAGCACAAGCAAAGGATATGTCTGAGGAGAAGTAAGGTTAAGTACTATCCAAACCCAGCACACTGAGTGGAAATACGTCTTCTGACCTCTCTTACATTTTATTCTTAAAAGTTTAAAGAAAAAATTAGTTGGCTTTGGGTGGGAGTTTTTGGCCTTCTCACAATTATGTTCGTCTCCTTAAAGAACTAAGTGAAAAAATGGGCATATGTGAGGAAATATGGATGTAAGTGCAACTAAGACACATGCTCCCCTCTTTATCCTCACTCATCCTACTAGACAAGAATATTTTAATGGCAAAGCACTAGTTCTCACATTAAAATAGGGCTGGTTTCTGGTGCCTTCTATCTTTTTTTTTTCTCCCCCTAGAATTTATACATGCAACATTCTACTCTGGCATGATGAAGGATCAAACCTACAAACGGAGTTCTCCATCATCTGCAATCCGAAAAAGTCAACAGAAATTCCTAAGACTCAATTGTGAGATCATTTTTATCCATGAGAATCAAGAGCAACTTGCATTATATTGTTATAAACCAAGTTCTTTGGGATAACATTTAATGACACATATTTACAATGGAGGCATTATATTGTCTACACCAAAATCTACTGCTCAGCACATTACTAAATAAAGCTAGAACCAATTTAAAGAAGACAAGCATACTACTTACAAACCAAGAACTAAACTTTTGAGTTAAATATGCTATGCTTGTTTTCAGACTGTCTACCAGTTGTCTTAAATTTAGAAAATTCACACACACCTGTACCCCTGAAACCATGAGATATATATCACCAGTTGAAGACCTGACGAACATAGCTGAATCTAAAAACTCTAGCTGAAAATGGTTACATTTCTACATATATATTTAGGAAGATTTTGGAAGTGATCATTCTGTCCCTGGTAACAAAATATGATGATCTAAATAAGAAAAAAAACAAAACAAAACAATCTACAGCTTATGCAAAACATAGCTGAAATGTTACATAAATTCATAATCATTTGACTACATGTAGTTCTGGAATGAAACAGTCAGGCATTCTCCAGTGGCTTTCCTCATCTGACTGGCCACAGCTTGAAAACTATTATGCCTATGAACCTGCCATTGCATCCGTTAGCACATCTTGAGGTAGTGGCACAGTGTGCCAAATATCAGAATAACAGCTTTACTGGAAAAAGAGCAATTATAGTGTGAAAATGCAAAAAGGTTTGTCACTGACAAGTTTTTTCAAACTGAGCTTCTCAAGTATCATGCCTGGTTTTAGCCATGCGAATCCTATTAAGGTTAATGGGAGACCAAGTCAGTCAGAAGTGATTTAATTCCCCCCCCCCCGCCTTTCTTTCCCAAGTGGACAATCTATTGTCTAAAATCTAAAACATGGCCTAAATTATTGCTATGTTTTTCATAGGTGTTTTTACTAAAAAAAACTCATGTATTACATGTAGAGAAGAGGGTAAGATATCAGATTTACTACACACTATGCTATTGCCCTTTTGAATGTTGCCCCCATTTTTAAAAAAGGAAATAAGACTTTGCATAAATAAATTTAAGGTTTATAATTGAATTCTGCCTTGAATATACATATAGCCAATTTACAAGGGTAAAACCTGGTCCCATTATGTCCATACAAGTTTTCCTATTGACGTCACTGTGCCCAAGAGTATATTTTTGCAATAAAAGATCTACTAATGGGCAGAAGAATCAAAGAACTTAAAAAGCCTGAATTAAAAGCTCATTTCTGAGTGAACTTTCAACCTACTGAGTATGAAGGTGGATCAAAAATTTTATTTTAACAATATCTCAAGTCACAAATATATGGAACTTACAACACTAGGGTGCCAGTTATCCCACAGCACAGTAGCACTCTTTCTTAACTCATATCACTCCAACTATTGATTTTGTTTCTTTTCTTTACTGTGGAAGAATAGATTCAAATCCCTTCAAACCTTCAAAAATGAAACTGTTACATCTACAAGAGAAAAATCTGCATTCTTTACATAGTCAAATAATTTTTAAAAAATATTTGTGAGTTAGTGAGCCACGCAGGTACTCCAAAAGCATCTTATTCTTGAAAACTCATTATTTCCTCTTTAAGAAACCAAGACAATAACCATTTACAAAAATGATTAACTGTTTTCCTTTGAGAAGCTCCAGTTAAGTCAAAAGAACTACTTAGGTAAGTTGGATATTTAGGTGTGTAAGCATTTGTGCAATTATTTGCTCTTTGCTTACACTCTTTACAATGTGGGTTTGTGGCAATTTCACAGGAGACATTTTAGAGATTTCAGAAATTTCAGATTTCACAAACCTTCAACAAAAAAGGAAATTTCTTCTAAAATAGAGATTTTTTTGCCCAAATGTTTAAATCCAAGCAAGAAACTTTGTTTCACTCCTGAATATTCTGATTTTGCATGTAAATACAAATGTAAATGGGGTATGTTTCAAATTCTCTCTCTAGTGCCAGTGCTGTATGACTCCTGGAAGGTTCTCAGCACTCCCAGCTTCTACTCATGAGCCCACTGCATCTCTAGCAGTTGCTCAGGAGCTTGCCTTATTGGGCTACTGCACAAAAATAATGTTGCATAAGCCCTTTGGGGCAGAAACAGTCTTTTTGTTTTATTTCTGGAATCTAGGGCAGCAGAACTCTGCTCCACCTAATTTAGGTGCTGCAGCAATACAAATCATAACAACAACAACAACAACAGTATGCCATTTAGTTTTTGTTTGACTTCATAGGGTCTTTTTCACTATATTCTTTAGGAAGGGACTAAGAAAAGATATTCTGACTAGTTTTAGTACCAGTGATATTTACTAGATTCATGCACTAAAACATACTTCCTAGGAGGATAAAATTCATTCCGCATTTGCCACCAAACTCTAGACAAAGCCCAAATAATCTTTGTTGAAGATGCATAGATTAGGAAAGACGGGACCTACCACCTCCTTCAGCAGTCATGACCAATGGTCTGGACCAATCCCTTCATTACTCTTCATACGTCTTGCACAGAATATGTTTGAAGTCTAACTCTACTGCAATAAGATATGGAATCTACCTAGGTTTCTGTAGTGTAGCTGCCTTCCACATTACTAATGCTCTGCTGAGTTTGTGCTTTCAATAGTCCCTTGGCAGAATTCCTCTAGGGTAAAAGGTACCATATTACAGGGCGGTAGTATAGACTTAAACATACCTCCTCACTGATGTTTATCCACCATACCACGAACAAATCAACTTTAAGGATTGATCAGTTTTCCACCTTCATGCTGTCTTTGGGTTATCTCCTGAAACAATCTAAAAGGACAAAAATCATGATCAGTTTTAGGGTTTAATCAAAGAAAAGTAGAGCTGGAAAGAACCTCTAGAATCATCAAGTACAACCCCCCTCAATGTGCCAGAATCAGGGAAATCTAAACTGTCCCTGACAGGCATTTGTGCAAAGTGTTCTAAAAAACCCCAAACGACTGGGCATTCCACAACATCCCTTAGAAGCCTATTTTGGAGTTTAACTCTATAATAAAAAAGTTTCCCTAATATCTAATCTAAATGTCCCCTGCTGCAAACTAAGCCCTTTACTATGTGTCCTATCTTCAGTGGACATAGAAATCAAGTCTAAAATAGTTGTCCCCTTGCTTACTTCCTCCACTTTCTGGAACACAAAGTTGTCTCCCATACATTCCAAGAACTTATTGGAAAATGTGTTCTTCTGTATGACTTTTCCAACAGATGACTGAGTAGTTACCATTCTCCTGACATTTGTGATATACAGAAATATCCACAAAGAACAGAAGAGAGCCCACCATGTCATTTCACATTAGTCAACAAACAATCCTGCCAGATGAAGAGTTCTAGCCAACAAAGTGATTTTCAATAGCCACAGAAAGCAAAATTAGAATCTCCATTTTAATAGTTAAACACACTCCAGAAAGCTGAAGGATATGTAATACATTTAATTTAAATTCACTAATTCATAACCAATTCTATTAATTAACTGACTGTACCAAAATCACATCAGACATTTTAGTAGATACATTTTAGTGTTATATAAATTTTAAAAAATTATATCATTTATTCTTATAGTATTCTCCATCTAATAAAACTGACATTAAGTAGATTAAAAAATGAAAGTGAAATGCACAGTATTTTATGGCTTATGAACAATAGCCATTTATGGTCTCTTATAGCATCACAACATTAATGCCATCTAAATTAATAGATATTTCAATTAAGATTAAGTAATTAGTGGCTGCAAACTGCTGCTAGTGGCTTCTTATTTAAATACAGAATTGAAATCACAACAAATCAGTTGGCATCATTTGAAACTGATAGAGGAAGGTTATGGCATATAATTCTGATGGTGAGCCAGGAAGTTTAATACTGAAGTCCCAGAGAATTAGTAAATCCAGCCTCTCTATTCATTAATAACAAGGCTGTTTGGATTAACAGCCACAATGGCGATGTCTTTACTACTAACCTGTGTTAACTAACCTATGTTATAATCTTTTCAGCTTTCCCATGAGCAACTGAACACAGTTTAAAACTACAACTTTCCCTGCCCTCAGCAAGATTTTAACATGGATTGTCTTAACGCTGGATATCCAGACATTTTCCTTGTGAAGACAAGGTCTATGAAGAGGTTTTCTGATTGTCACAGTTCAGGTGTGGAGAGCTGCAGGTATACAGATGACATGAAAGTGTTGAGCCCAGCTGTCACGATACTCTTATCAAAGAGCAGCAGAATAGCCAAAAAGCAGTGCATGTAGTTTAGCTCCCTATTTGATACCCATGACCATATGTAAGGCCATGCCTCCTCAGACAAGTCCATTCTCTGCTATACGCTGCACTTGTAACAGAGTATGCCCTTACCTGTCTGAAGATTTATTCTCACCCTCAACTGACCCAAGAATTACTCCCGTTCAGTGTGCACAATGATGCCTACCACAGCAGCATACTTGTTTCCATTTGATCCTCAACTCTCCCATGCTCTGGAATACAGAGTGATTGCAATCATTGCTCCATCCCATATGCAGTCTTGCAGGAACAAATGAAATGGACTAGGTAACTCCACTGCCACCCCACAGAAAAGCAACTTGTTAAAAATGCAAGATTGTCATAGTGTGCTTACACTATCTTGAGTCAGTGACCAAATACGCCACTGTATTCTGCACTAGCTGCAAGTGACTGAGAGGGAATTATAATGGAACCAAATGGTAAGTCATAGCTTTCTGGTGCTTGGTTTAACACAAGCTAGATAAGGGCATGGCCTATGCAAATTGGATAAGTGAATAACACAGAGTCAAAGCAAATTATGACTAACGCCCAGGGCCTTCTTGTGGAAAAGATATGGTTAAGAGTGATATTAAGAGTCTCAGCCTGACTCACTACTGCTGAGTCAGTTTTCTAAATGATGGTAAGGCAAAGGAAGAAAATCTATTCATGACTGCAAGTCTAATTCATCCATGAAGTACCCCAGCAATATCATCCTCACCTTCAAGCACTCTTCTAGGAAGAAACCTGAGGCTATGTCTACACTGAGCATTTCAATTCGAATTCAGTCAATTGGAATTGACATGGCCACACTAGAGAATCCCACTCGAATTGGCATGTCCATGAACAGGAGTTGCTAGTTCGAATTCAGTAGGGGGCACTATTGTATAGGGAAAAATCAAGCTGTGGCTATTTCAAACTAACAGTGAATTTGAATTGACATGGCCACACTATGTCAATTTGAATTTCACTTTGAATTGACCCTGACTTCAATGGAAAAGCAGGTTTGACCAATTCAAACTCTGCTTTCCTCAATTTGAACTGAGGAGAGGCTCAGTTCGAACTGAGGAAAACAGGCATGTCCATGCACTTATTGAATTCAAATTGATGACAATCAATTTGAATTCACATGTAAGTGTAGACATAGCCTGAGTTTGCAAAGTATTTGAAGGATGTGCTATGCAAAGCTGTGGATTGCAATCAATTTTTTTGAACAATGCTATCCCCCTTGCATTGCTTCTGTCAGTTTGGAGCCCCCAGCAACTCCATCGGTGCCTCAGCATTCTCCAGTCATTAACTGCCCTCACCACCACTTTATATGCAGCACGTTGACTCCTGCCACCAACTTTAGCCTTCTAGCAGAAACAGATGGCTCAGAACAAGGAGGCAGCAGAAAAACCTACATGTTTCCCTCAGTCTTATGAAGTTCCCTGACCTTGTGTTAGAATTTTCTCTCAAAAGATCTTCCTTTTTCAATAAGAAAGGCAAGAAATGTGGAGACCATTACAGAATAAAAGAGAAAAAGGGTTTTTTCCTCTGCTTCAGTGGCAGGTCTTTTAAGGTTGACTGCTATCGCGTTCCTACGATTATGTCATCCCTGATTGCTGCACCAAAAGGCAAATAGCTTCTCAGATCAGAATCAAAATTGAACTGAAATCACTGCCTGCCATTTGGTCAAATTTGCCAGCTTTACACTCTAGTGTGGAATTATTTTTGGACAGATCCTGAGGGTAACATCAGGAGGAAGATTTGTAATCTCTTCCTGGAGTAGATAGATGTTTAATGCGTGTTTGATGATTCATCCAGAGTGTAAAATTTCAGCTGAGAGACCAGTGTTATTATTCAAGCACATTTGCAGTCAGCTGGCTCCCATTCTTGCACAAAGTATTTTTTGCTGTATGAAAAACAAGACCTTGGAGGCAAGTCAGGGGCTGTTCAATGCCATATTGAATTTACTGGCATATCTTGAGCAATATGGCAGAAGCATTGCAGTGATACAAGACCTAACCTATAAATACCAAGAAAATGTGGTAAATGATTATGGCAACAGACCGTCGAAATCCCCAATGGCTTGAATGAGAATTAACTAGATGGAATTCCTAAAGGGTTACTGTCTTGTGCAGAGCAGAACCAAACAAAAATAAAAACGAGGAATTTGAAATGTCACTGAGTAAAAGAAGTATATGAACCTCCAGCAGAGAAACACCCACTCAGTACAATGCAGTCTACAATTTAAAATATCTAGGGAATTTTTTTTAAAGAGATTGAATCATTCTACCTTTTTTAAAAATTAACTTGATCATTTCAAGCCTGGCAAGTAAAAATACAGAAATTCTTACAAGAAGCATCCCAGAATGAAGACAGTTGAAGGAGCTACTAGAATATGAAAGGCTTACCCCAAATTTCCGGGTCCCCTCCCCTATCTGGTTTCATTTGCTGTTTTCTTAACTCACTCTCTCTCCTCTTGCTTCTCTTGTCAGTTATTACAAAAATGTACATCCTAGCCAGAAGTTTAAAGTAAGAGGCTCTTTTCAGTGCTGATGCCACTACAGCACCATGGAACCCAAGAGAGTGTACAAACTCTATAGCTGGCACTTTACAGCAGTCCATCAATCATGGCAGCATAATTCTCAGTGCTCTCCTGAACTTGGACTTTTCACTTGAGAATATAACACAGTGAGGGTCATACCAAATTATGCAAACATTTTCCTAAAAGCAAGTCAGACTCAGTACTGAGATAAACCTGGGGGAAAAGACATTTTTACCTTGAATTAACCCTTCCTTTATATTAAAAAGAAAATGATCAGATATCTTCAAACAATTAGAATCTTAATGAACTGTGCTTATGATCTTATAGCAGTGAATCTTGTCTCCTGTACTTCTGTTTTTGAAAACGGATAATCTGTCAAGGCAGCAAAATTTATTAAACATTAGATGTCACTGTCCTTTTAGTGAAAATTAACAATCAGAGGGAAGCTGAAACTTTGAATCCTGTCCTCAAGCCAATATATAAGTCAGCATCCAAGTTAAATCATTAAGGATAAAGAGTATTTATAAGCCAGGGGCCTCTTGATGCCAACTGACAAAAGGCATAAAGGGTCCATAAGGGTTACAGAAATCCTCTGGGTTTAAGCGTTTACATTCTAGTTCACTAAAGAATGTCATGAAAGGTCTCTACTAAAAGCCTGCATCATATTGGTTGTCTTCATCATTGTGAGATTCTGTGTAGTGTTCCCTTGGGAACAGTAGGCCTGGTAATTTTTTGTGTGTTCAGTGGGTTAAGGGCTGGATGCTACAAGCGATGCTCAGAGGACTCAGGGATTGGTGTGTGGCAATCACTAATATTTACAGAGAAAGTGAGAGGTCAGGAAGGTAATACTTGTGTTGTCATAAAGTGGGGTTTCAAGTAGCTAATTCATAGCACCCTCAGATAAGACATCCATAGGCTGAGGGCTGTTTTGAGATGTCTCACAGCCCAAGTACCACTTGGGAGCATCACAATAAAGAAAAAAGAGGTGAGTTAGGAATTTTCCAGTAAAATGTTGTTTTTCGGGCAGGGGGTGTCAGAAATGAAGTTGGTTGAACCCAAACTTTTCACAGGAACATGCTAGTTTCAACAATCTTGCCAGAAAAGATTTCTCTGGGATGAGAAGGAATTCCTGACCAGAGAGACAGACACACATCAGCCCAATGCTGACCAGGAACTTGAACCTCATTCCTCCCTTTAATTCCCATGCTATTCCCTATTCAGGAGTAGATCACTCAGTCTCTCTTGTTGAAGCTATTCCAATTTGTTTAACTAATTAAATAGGAGCAGGGACTTGAGTCTGAGTCTCCTAGGTCAGGGTCTGGTCCACTGGGCTGAATATTTATACAGAGTGGAACTTCTCCAAGAAGCCTTACAGAGAGTAAATAACTACTCTACAGTTCAGTGATTAAAGGTACTCATCTCAGAAGTTGGAGAACAGACTTCAACCTAGCTTTCTCACTTCCCATGTGAGTGTTACTATCACTGTGTTATCATGGAGGGGTGGACCTATCACTGGAAAATGTAAAAGTTTCATTCCAGTACAGAATAGAAAATATTTGAAATCTTGAAAATTGTCACAGGATGTGTGTGTTGGGGCTGGGGGAGGGAGATGGGGAGGTGAATATTAGTAACTTTATAGATAAAATTTTCTATAACAATTTTGGTAAAAAATATTTCATTTTTTTAAAAAAAAGTCAGTGTTTTAACTACCTTTTTGTTTTGAAAAAAGCCACTTGAAAAGCTTTTCTTCCAAAGGTTCAATTAGTTCTATCCATTGTTAATATTTCAGATTTGTATTTTACCAGCTTTTTCCCACAATATTTATTCTGTACAAATAGTTAGCAATAGTTATCACTCCCAATAAGCAATAGAACTGACGGTTACATGAGATATTTACTGCAAATTTTAGGGGATAAAATCCTGGCTCCACTGAAGTCAACTGGTTTTTTTTTTTTTTATTAACTACAATGGAGGCAGATACTCACTCCATTAATCTAGGCTGGTGGAAGTTAACTGGATTCAGGAATCCTAGATTACTTTGATTCACGTTAGGCTTATGTGACTTTAAAATCAGTCCCAAGGTGTCTTAATATGGGAATTCCTATTGCTCTAGATACACTATAGGGCTTCCCATGGTCCTGCTGTGACCAAACAATGTGAGCCACCAGAATCTCTTTATCCCCATATCAATCAAGCAAAAGTGCAGAAGTGGAAGGCAAGCCAAATAATATTATTATTTGTGTTGTGTTAAAGTAGTTTAGAAACACACAATTCACATAAACTGATATCCTAACATTCATTGGCTTTGTCATGATCTTATACTAATAGACTAAATGAGAACTGACGTTGTCTGGTGACAACCGACATGTCATGATGTAGAGCTATGATTATTTTATGACTTTCAGCAATGCCACTTCATAATAATGTAACTATCAATCTCATTATCACAACTAGTCTAATAAGCAGTGCAAATCACCTTATTACAAGTGGCAGCATTGAAGATTTTATCTTGTTCTTAGGGTGAATTTCATGGGCATGCCATGAACAACATTCATCTTCATCCTACTCTTAGCGCATACTTTTCACTACCATCAAGCAACTCACATATTCTTCTGTCTCCATAATGGTATCTTGATCACATCCCAAGCTTTTGTGTATACTATCTGGCATTTCACCCGTAAGCAAACATATTCCCTCTTCTGAGTTTCTGCCTGGACTTCTGCTTACATATGCAAGCTAAACAGTTGGTTTCTGCAGTTCCAATGCTAAACTACCTCATAATTAGTCATTTAGTTTCACAGTATCATTAGTATCTCTACACCCCAGACAGTACTAAATCCTCTAGTACCAATAAAATCAACATTCATGCAATCAACAAGAGACGACAAAGACCCACTCTCTTGATTCAGGTGATATTGTTAGTTGAGACCATTCAGTTCTTTTCAACTTTCTTGTTCTTTGTTTCTCACCTACTGCAATCTTTTACTTTTAGGTGCTCTCTTTTAGACTAATTGCAGTTCAGCTTGGGAAATCCCCTTCTCCCAAGACTGAGTCAGATGTTCACATCAATTAAGCTAATTAGCAGTAAGTATAACATATTTCTTAATTGTAACTGCAATCACTATGTTTATATAAAACCCTTACAGAAAAAAAAAAAATTTTAAATGGATCAAAAAAATCCTTTAAAGGACGTAAAATCACCATTACACAATGCTGCAGTATTTTAAAGTAATAATCCAAAACAGTATATTTTGTAGTAGTGCTTCTTTCAACTTTCCCTTTCATGCACGTGCATCCATTCTACCTACCCACATAAATATCCACTTCTATCCTCTTCTGATTCATTCAAAACATTCTTTTCATGACAGTGTTGTGACCAGGGTCTCCATATAAAAAGTAGTATCAACCTCCCGTTATAGCTCCCTATCCTCAATTTCTCTTCATTTCAGCTTTTGCCAGCTCCTCCTCACCTTTTTCTTAAAAACGATCTTACTTTTTAAAATAAACAGTCAGGAGCTATTTAATGTTGTTTTAATTCATTTTTTGCAACTAAAACAACAGCTGAAATTAACTGATCATTATCCTTTACCCAATAATGGGCCAATTGTGGCAATCTTTCCATTATAAGAAATGAACAGGACAGTGTTGGGCTGTGGAAATGTCACAGAGGAAAGGACCAATAGGGAGTTAATGGTCTACCCTGGATACAAGGATACAATCAGTACTAAACTACACCACCTAGTAAAAGCCTGGAAGACACAGCATAGTCAGGGGAAACATGATATGTAAGAGGAAGCGGCTCCATAAGAGGCAGCTGCACTGCCCAGGGCAAACCATATTCCTAGAAACTTAACCCCTGTGTATAACAGGGTCATTTTTCAAAAACTCCCCATCACTGATAACCTGGGTTCTGCTCCACTGACAGTAGCAACATTGAGAACTGAGCAAAACCAGGCTCATGAGGGTAATGCAAACAACATATTGCCTGGACCTGTTTTGAGCATGGTTATATGACACAGTTTTGAACCACAGAAGCAGTTAATGGCCTATCTACATGAGACTTCCAAACATGGATAATACTGGAGTACTGGAAATAGCAGAAAAATTTTAAGAGAGAGCACTGATTACCACTGGGAAGGCAGTGAATGAAAGAAAGAAACAGTTTCCCTGGATAAGGAAAACTAAGTCTACAAAGTGCTTAGCCACACAGACTCAGATTCCCAGAGTGTTGTGCCTAACTCTCATTGAAATCAATGAGCCTCAGGTTCCAAAATGTCTTTGAGGAGCCTGGCTTTAGTGAGTAGCAAAGACTGACTAGGACTCAGTGAGTTAACAAATATTCTGGAGAAAAAGTGTACATGGGTTTTGTTGTCCTTTGAGAATAGACTGTTTAGCCACTGGGTGAGAGAAACTGTTCAACAAGGACCTAGATACGGACAAAGAGTTCCCCCTGAAGCTCACAGCCCATATTCAGCTCAGCAAGCAACTGTGTTGATTAGTTACCTAGTTTTGAGGGAAGTTTTTACTTACATACTCCCCTCCCCCTTTAAAAAAATAGGGGCAAGCACTCCTTTTTTGACCAATGTGTTCAGAATTTTAAGGTCAGGAAATAAATGGTGAGAAAGAATAGACTGAGTTTTAGGTAGCCTAGTTTGATGGTAGTGAGGTACATTGAATTTGGTATGTTAGGTATTATGAATGATTTTTTAAAAAAGTTATGTCATTGACACACAGTATAGGGGTAGGTGCTATTTTTGGTACCCTTACTAAGCTAAATATTTAAAAGAGATTAGTTTTCAGTCTAAGTCCTTTCCTTCTAATATGTTACCACATGCAAGAAAAATTGTTAGGCTGTCATTTACAACCTCTGTACCAGTTACTGTCATCAGAGTGGCCCTCTCTGACACCTCTGCAATCTGATACTGGAAATTGTACTTAAATGGTTAAGTTTCGCAGGCAGAAATTGTGGAGGAGGGGCACTGGAACAGGTCACACTGGTGGGGCACTCCAGGGAACAGGCTCCTTTGATCAAAAGAAGCTCATATTCTTTTATATAAAAACAGTTGATAATTGCATCACTGAATAAAGAGGAGCTCCATTAAGCACCGTGGAGCTAACATGCTTACTTAACCTTTTGCCTTGAATGGGTTTACACAGATGTAACTGATTAGAACTCAATAGGCAATTTTGTTGATGATGCACTAATAAGAAAATCTGCCTCACTCTCATAGTGCCTCTGGTTGTTCAGGATAAAAATGAGTATCAAACAGCAAAAACAAACAAAAAGTTGTCACTACAGTCACCAAACATGACTTAGAAGGGGATCCCAAGTCACAGAGACATGGACAAGATCTGTTGATCAAGATGGTATGAGTTTTACCGAGGCACTTCCTATAAACACATGCATTCCACTGACAGGGACCACTTCACGCTACATTCAACTATAATGTAATTCACTGTACAACAGAAAGCAAAAACCAAAACCCCTACATTCAACTAAGCATACACTTGAAGATTAGGCAACAGATTTGTACTTATTCCAACTGGAAATGGGCCAGGATGCTAGTCTTGACACCTCTTGCTTTTACAATGGATATCATGAAGTCATTAATCATTAAAGGTGGTCAGGACCATGGCTTTATATTTCATCTGAAAAACAGCACATCCAGAAGAATAATGCCCATACAACAAAGTTGTATTGACATGGGAAGACAGATTTTTCATTTACTGAATCTCCATCTTCACTTTCTTTGGTATCCCGGTTTTCACATCCACATTTGTTCGAATCACAATATTGTCTGTAGTCACACTGAGAGGATTAAACTGGCCAACACTAACCAATAATACAAGAACTATTTACTACCAAATACTAGAGGTACTTGCCAATCAATAAGAATGTGCTCCAATTGTCTTTGTAGACAACAGACCACCAACCACATTGCTAAACAGCTCAGTGTGCCACATTATTGCACTCTTAATTCTCACCCAGGCAATTAATTAGTAACAGCAATGCTGCATTAGATCTAACTTTATTTGTAAGAGTGAACATAGATCAAAGGAGCATGGTCCATGGAGTGTCCTGTCAATGTAACCTTTAAGTACCACTTTACCTTCCTCTTACACTATTTTACTTCAAATTGCAAAGAGCTATTTCAAGGCAGTAAAGAATAATTAGAGACATTTTAGATATCTGGAGATCCTAGCATCTTCACTTATTCATTAGCTAAGCATGAATTCTAACCACCTCAATACAAAATTAAACTGATCAATTACTTTTCTTCAAAGGTAGGTTAATATTTTTTTAAAATATCCAAGGAAGCGCTGTACTTTGAAGTGTTCTTAAAAAGTGTAAGTAAGTAATTCTTCCAGACTTTGCTGGTTAAATGTCATTAGTCTCTCTCTGTTTGTTAATAGTGCCAAAGGAGAAACCTCTAACATTCAAGTGAAAGAAGTGACATAAGGAATTCCCCTAATGCAAGAATCATCTCTAAAGGTTAGAGCAAACTTCTGTGCAGAAATGAGAAAGTCACTCCCCCTCCCTGCATAACGGACATAGCTGTAGAAAAGTAAGTGTGACCACAGCACTCGTGACAAATATGGTGGGGAGGAGACAACCATTGCCTGGAGAACAAATTGAGTATGGTTACAGTTTAAGAGGAAGGATAGCAGGCAGCATGGAATTAACTGTATATCATAACTGTCCATTTCCAGACTTTCTAATGTTTAGAGCTTTGAGGGCTGGTAGGGAGTTATTTTGTTTTGGACTGGGTTATTTTACATAGTAATTTTGAAAAAAAAAGTGTAATATGAAGTCTGGGGATAAAATAAATTACACTGATTTTTTTTTAAATCAATTTCCCTTCACAAGTGGGTAATATTCAACACATCTCTCCATAAAATTATTTTTTTCCTGCAATTCCACAAAAACATCTCCACTCTTTCTAAAAAAATATTAATACATGTGGTACAAAGTCAGCGATCAGAGTGTCTTGGGTAGTAGGAAACTTATTCAGTCATAAAGTTGTCGTGTAATCAGAATTTTCATTAGAATCAATAGACTTGGAGGTGTTTAAGGCCCTGCTGGATAAAACCGTGACTGGGATGGTTTAGTGGGAGTGGTCCTGCTTCTGGCAGGGGGTTGGACTAGATGACCTATGAGGTCCCTTCCAACCCTAAGATTCTATGAGTCTATGATTCTATGACTTTGTGTCTAGATTGCATTATACAAACTAAAGAATTCCTCTTCCCCTATTATTTGGCAGTCTGAATTGTATCTCGTGGATTCCTGAAGTTTTATTGTTAATTGTTCTTATAGGAACTTACTATGCACCATTTCTGCCTTGGCAATATTTCGTCAATATTTCTCCAGAAGGAAAGATTTTTTTTTTTGGTAGAATAGCACCAGAACTATCTTTTGGTGAAATCTATTGACATGTGGAACAGTCTCCCCAGGGAAGTGGCAAACCAGAAATGCAGAGACATTTAAATCTTGAATAGACAAAGCACAAGAGAATATTTTATAGGAAATAATCACACACTGGTAAGAGGAAAAACTAGATAAGTTGGATTATTAGGTCTTTTGTGCCCCTAATTTTTATATCCCTACTTGTCTGCTGTGTGCCTGCTACTAGCATTTCTCTCCAGTCATCTTCTGTGAACAAGAATAATTTCTTCTCCTATTTCATATGCAGCTCCTTCCTGGTATTCATGTCTAAATATCCAGTTTTTATATCCTCAAGGGAAAGTTTATTGCAGTGAAGCAGCTACAATGTACAGAAATGTCAAGACTTAATGACAAGAAAGCAGTTTACCTGAAAGATACTGATCTCAGTATATACTGCTCTATGCATGGCTTAGATTACAGGAATTTGACCCTGAAGCAACAAATCTGTTAAAGACCCCAGAATGGTGATCGCTTGGAAAGGCCATCTAGTGAGTACATGATCTTATTCTCTTTCAGCTCTTCAGGCTTGTATTTTCAAGGATTTTAATTAAAAGATAATAGCATAACATTTTTCAGGGTTTCAAGCGCGGTTATATAGCTCCTGATCTTCCATATTCAACAGAGGGGACCACTTTATGCTTGAAAAGGGAACTTAATAAACATAGAAACTTCCTGATGGGGAAGTTCTCTAGCTGATGCTTGACCTCTGGCTCTTAGTGTTTATGACCTCGCTGCAGAGGGGTGAAAATTAAACTTTAATTTGACTTGGCTGCTGGTGGGTTGTCCTGTCTTCTTTTGCACTGCCAGCTCTCCTTCCTCAAATGATCCGACATCAAATAAAACAAATCTGAGTAGCTAAAGGCAAATCCTACACACACATACTAATTGACAGCACATTGCATGTGCTGTGCTGAGTAATTGTTTAGTTCCACCATATAGCTGGGTCAAGAATGCCAAGGAGTGTCTGTAATCCATGCTTGCTGTTGAGCTGTGCTCAGTTTATGTGATAACACATGGATATTTAATAGAAGGAGGCTGTGCTGATTCATTAGCTAAACCCCCACCTACACAGGGGCTTTAGCTGCAGAGGATGCTACTGCAATGGCCACCAAGAAGCAATTCCATTACAGCACTTGGCAGCCTTCAAGGGGGAGCAGTACATCCATCACACAACCTGTTTCATTAGTTTTGGTGCAGGGGAAAGAGATTTCATCTTTGTTAAATACTGGCAGTTCTTAAGCTTCCATCCAGAGCCTGACAGGTGAACAGCAGTGAATTTGAATCTTTGGCTCACAGCACACTCCAGCTCCCTTTAAGAGTACTATAAATCAGGAACGATTTATCTGATGTCCCCCTTTCTGCTCAGACAATTCTCTTTGCTGACTTCAAGTAATTCAAACAATTCCCAATTGCTTTGTTTCTTCCCCTTGGGAGAATGAGCAAACCTAGTACGTGTATCTGTTTTCCTTTCCCTTAATTATCCTAATTTATTAATCAAGTCTTTAATAATTAATAATTCTTTCAATTTAATACATCTCTCATTCTATGTGGCTGAAAACTATGAGAATGCTCATTCAAAAATAAACCCATTAATTAGGGTTGAACAAACCAATTAAGAATGATGACCTTTCATTCTTATTCACATCTGGACTTTCAAATGTCAGAAGAAGACAAACCAAAATGTGGATCCATTCATTAAGTACCTTAAAAGTTAAGATTTTACCCTACATTTCACAGTAAACTGAAACAAGTGTACTAAAAGTGTAAACTAAAACTGTGCAAAATAAATAAAAACAATGATGCTATAGCTCACCTACAACATCAGTTTCAAGCTAAGAAAGAACATGATGCAAGCAATGCAGCCGAGTAAATCTGTTTCCTCTGAGCCACCCAAGTTGTTTTTATCCCTTCACCAAAAAAGATGAAGTCAATATTGTGAGTAAAGAAACGTATACATTTCTGGAAGGACAAAGATACATCAAAATGGCACCATGAAATTCAGACAGAAACATGCTTCTATTCCAACATAAAATCTTCAAAAAAAAAAACCTTACATGTCCTCGATGTTAGGTCATTTCCATAAGAAACAAATTGGTAGCTGACATTGATAAAGCCAGCTGCACTCTTTATTGCTAATAAGTGACACCAGAGGCCTTGTACAAAATATTTCTCAACATAAGAATCCTGTAATGGGGCCCCCAAGGGCCATGTCCACAAATTGTGGACTCTCATTGTGCTGCATATGCACAGTCACTTGTTTCCAAGGCAACTAATGCATCAGGTAGACAAACAGTACAAAACTATCTGAGTGTAAAAGTAAAGCCTCCTGGGCTTTACTTTTACTCTAGTTTGGGTCCTGCATATTTGGTGCGTCTCAACTCTTAAAAACAAGTAGTCATCCAACCTCTACCATTCATTCCAGTCAAACACAGTAAATCATAACTGTGAGCAATAAAATATAATCGCCTGGGGCACAGTTCTGTTTTCTCTAGTCTCATTTCTGGGTACAGAATCTCCTTTCCTATCCAAAGGACAGGAACAGAATATGATCAATACAATTGTCCTCAGAGGAGTCACTGGTGCCGGGCTTACAGGGCTCAAGCCCCAGGTCCCGGTGCCAGAGCCCTGAGTCTACCGTGGCTAACTAATTCATTCTCCTATCCAACTTTCAGCTCTCTGCCAGGGCTGCCAATTAGTAGACTCATAGACCTTAAAGCCAGAAGTCATTTATAAAAATGTTAAACAAGATTGGTCCCAAGACAGATCCCTGAGAATCTTCACTAATAATTTCCCTCCAGCTGGAAAGTTCATCTTTCAGTCTGACCCACTGTAGTCTCCCCTTTAGCCTGTTCCTTACTCACTTTTCAAGTCTCATATTAATCTCCATCTTCTCCAATTTAACAAATAACTTCTCATGTGGAACTGTATCAAATGCCTTAGTGAAATCCAGGTAGATTAGATCTACTACATTTTCTTTGTCTAAAAACTCAGTTATCTTCTCAAATAAGATCAGGTTGGTCTGGTACAATCTACCTTTTGTAAAACCATGCTATGTTTTATCCCATTTGCCATTACTGTCCTTAACTACTTTCTCTTCAATTTTTTTAAAGTAAAAGTTGCAGAAATTAACTCAAAGTCTCGCCAACATTCAGATTTATGAATTTCTTCAGGCCAGTCCCCTCCCCTGACTAATTGCCTTATTTTTTCTAAGTTTGCCCTTTTGAAATCAAAAACCCCAGTTGCAGACCTATTTTTGTTTATCCTTCCAGTTAGATTAAATTTAATCATGTCATTATCACTCAAACTAAGGTTATCTTCTATAATCAGATGTTCCATGAGGTCTTTATTAGTCACCACCACTACACCTAAAATGGCATCACCTCATGTTGATTCAGTAAGCATTTGGTGAAGAAATCTGTCAGCTATTAAATCCTGGAAAAAATTGGTAATTTTGGTAACTCACTCTCTGATCTATATCTGGGAAATTAAAGTCTCCCATAACCACACAATTCCAGTAATATTTATTTCATTATACATTAAAGAGATCTCTATACTCAAATCGGATCCCATGGGTCTTTAGTATACTCTAACCACTATCCCAAGAGAACTTCTGGCAGCTTTCTTCCCCAAAATGATTTTGACTCAAATAGACTCTTTTATCCATTCCATAACTAAACTTTTTTACAGTGTGCCTCATGATTAACATACAATGCTACTCTACCAACTTCACTGTCCTTCTCCCTTTCTGAACAGCACATACCTTTATTTCATTCATGACTGCTACTCCACAATGTTTCTGTTATCCCTACAATATCTGGTTTCACTTCCAGTAACTATAATTCTAGTTCCTCCATTTTGTTACCCAGGCTGTTGAATTGGTATACATACATCTTTCTGCTCACCTTTGCCCAGATTCCTCACCTGGCTAAGTAGAGCCATCATAATGCTAGTATCGCCTATTTGACTTTTTAGCTTAATAGGTATTGGTACTATCTTTCCTCTTAAAGTCCATTCTTCTATCACTGCTGTCTGTTTCTTTCTTAAATTTTCCTCCTGGTCAAAGTTAGAATCAGACATGGAGATTATATGAAAATCAAACTGTCTCCCCCAAGTACCTAGTTTAAAGCTCTTTTTAATCAGCTGTGCCAGCCTCCATCCTAGAAGTCTATTGTCCTCCCTATTCAGGTGGAGTGCATCCCATGAGAAAAGTCCTCTGTCCATGACTGCCTCCAAGTAGTTGAAGATTTCACAGCACTCTTTGTAGTACCACTATCTGAGCCATATGTCAATCATCATAATCTTATTTCACTTTCATTCTCCTCTGCTAGGGACAAGTATAATCCTACTAAAACCTCCATTTTTTAAAGCCTCTTCCACCAGCCTGGTATAGTGTCTCAATGCATTCCCGCAAGAACCTAGCAGTATCATTTATTCCCACATGAAGGACAATCAGTAAATTACTTCCTGCTCCCATTAGTCCTCTTCATCTCAGATCCATATCCTGAATATCACCTCCTGTCAGATAGAACACCCTTCTCCAGCCTTCTTCCTCTCTTTCGGGCTGCAAGTTCCCTAGTTTTATGTTTTCCTTTTCAATTCTTCTGTTTCTTCTTGGGACTATGAATTCTGGCTATCTCCATTAAGTTTCCCCCGTATTATAGAACTAGCTATTCTTCTTTTCTACTCTTCTACCTTCTGTTACTGTCTGATGTACCCTATCTTGATTTTTTCAGTTCAGTAAACCTGTTCCTAAATGTTATTTCTCCTTTACTAGCTGATCTTTTCCTATGTCTCTCTTTCATAGTTACTTACTCAGCAGTCTATCCTCACAGTTCTCTAGTCCAGCTTGCAACTTTTAATCTTGACCTTTCCCTTCAACATCCATAGTTTCCATGGACAGCTCCCAGTCCTAGATCTTCTCTTCCATCAGCCCTATCAGGGCACTTTGTACAAACAAAGTTCTTTCTAGATACTTGCTCCAGGAAAATGTACATCCTGCAGATTTCACATCTGGCCATCTTCACTATCTCTTCTATTTCTGTGGTCACTACCACTGTTGCCTCTGCATCTGTCAGAGCTTCCCACCAGAGCACTTGTCAAGGACAAAACAAAACAAAAGAAACAAAACAAAACCAAAAAACCCAACCCCGAACACCACACACAAACTCCCATTTTCAGCTCTATTTTCTGATTCCTTTTCTGCCTTTATAGGGCCCTAAAAAGAGAAGCCCTACCCTTTCACAGTATACTGCCTCCATCAGACTCTCCAAAACTAGTAGTAATTATGTTTTCTGAAAAATACAATATCACTCACTCATCTCACAACAGCCATCAAGTAACAGCAACCTCAGTTACTTCCAGCCTGGCCTGGATTTGAACTGAAAGCTTAGAGCTGAAATGCTCCATGTCCATTACTAATTCCTTGAGTTGTTTGCACCCTGGCAGATTTACCCTGACATTTAGTTTTAAAACAGCTTCACTATCTGATGGGTTTTATTTATTTTTTAATGTCATATGGCTAGGAATGGTAGAAAAGTAAAAATAACACTTAAAGCCTGCTAACTGCCATCTAACAGTTTAGAGAACACAAGATTTTGCTCTATATACAAGCTGCATGTCATCACAGATGAAACTTAAGCAACAATCTTTGAGATCCTGAGCCACATCTCTAGTCCCATTGAGAAGAAGAAAGTTCATGCCAATGAAATCAATAGCAAATTTCTCTTCTTTTAGCTAGAAGCTAACAGGATTTTTTGTTTGATTTTGTCCATTTTATCTATAGAGGGAAGAGGATGTCCAGTCCTGCCCCCAGAGGATGAGACGCCTTGGAAGGGATTGAATTCACTCTGCAGTGGTGGCTCCCATTCTTGCATGGCCACATGGGGCTTTCTGCTCTACACGCTACAGTTTGGCTTACAGAGTGACAGCATAGCTCAGGTTTGGCCTGATCACTCTTGTCCTTCCATCATCATGGCATGTTATCACATGGGAGACATTGGCTTACAGAAACGTGTGCATGTGCATAGTCCTTAAATATACCCGGGAATTAGAATGTGTGTAATCAGAATGAAACATATGAACCTTCGGCTGATAGAGGAAAACAAGAATGGTAATAGATATGCTGAGCCCAGCCAGTTGCTTTGGGTGGCAAAAAGCAAAATAAAAAGATGTGTTGACTTAATAAAGCCAGCTTTAGGAGGCAGTGTAAACATATTTTCATAACCACCACCAAGAAGGTCACAACTATACAAATCAGTGAATGTCACAGATCACTGGCTGCCATGCCAAGAATTATCTTTTCAGCTACTGCCAATGACTTTTGAAAAGCAGCTGCATTTTACATCCCTTCGTTTGTCAAAGATCACACAGCAGCCTAAGTTTCAGAATCAATGTTTGGCTTCTCCTTCTGAAGTTTCTCTGTAGACTGCATTATCATTGACAATGCAGCCAATATTGTTAGAACAGCTTCAGATGGCCAGTTCACAGAGGTTCTACATCTTTCAATTTCAAAAGGGATAGCCGTGTTAGTCTAGTCCAGTAAAAAAACAACAAAGAGTCGTGTGGCACTTTAAGACTAACAGATTTATTTTTTGCATGAGCTTTCTTGGGAGAAGATCCCACTTCCAAAAAATAAATCTGTTAGTCTTAAAGTGCAACATGACTCCTTGTTGTTTTTCTACATCTTTCACAATCAACCTGCTAGTGCAGGATATTCTTCACAAAAGGAAAGGATTAAAATATCTTTATCAGAGACTCTCTGAACTTTAACCAATTTCTGTCATTAAATAAAGGTCCTTGAAACCACATGAACTGGAGGAGAGACTAAATCTCTCAAACAGTCTCAAGTTAGGTTATAGGATTTAGCAGCTAAATGGGATTTGACTTGTTAGTTATAATATGAAAGAGAGCTACAAAATACACTGACTGTACAACACTTTCCACATCTGAATTGAACCACAGAGTGTTCCTGCAGCTACTAAGAGACTCAGCTTTATTTAATGGCCCCAGTTACTCCAGAAAGGACAAAGTTACAAAGCCAATATAACTGTCACATGATAGGGATCTGTGTCCACTGATTCTAGTTGCTACTGTTATAAAGATTCACCTATGTTTTAACTTATAGTAGGAAGAGAACAAAAGGAAAGGCTATAATCAATTACACTGGAACATGCAGCACCAATTTAAAAGCAAGAAAAGAGTATGCATCCTCTCACCTGAGGAAAATATTATGTATAGCTCCTGTCTACTGCATATGCAAAGAAATCTGACTATGAAGGTCTCTGAAAGCATGCTCATACAAGAAATTCCAAGCAAATGGAAAGCATAACCATGGCATTTCAGAATTGCAGTTGACACTTGAAATATTTAAAGAGAACAATGGACATATGGATTATTTATTTTCTTTTTACTTTAATTCAGCTGAAAAACATTTTTCAGCTTTGTTATTTTAAAACAAAAATGGCACCATTTTAGCACTTAACTTCTGTGCAATTCATCAGGTTGTGAATTTTAACCTGACACTTACAATACACCAAATGCTTTTTCAATGCTGTTGCACCATCTGCTTTGATATTGCTTCAGAATTATACTTAAAAATATGTTGCTGCAGGCAAAACCAGGTTTATAGAATTTGACTACAATCTATATCTTTCTAGGAGGGAGGATTAATCTTCAGTGCTTGAAAGCTTTTATGCTTTATAATTTTTGATAACATTTCAGAACAGAGCTGCCACAGGGATGCAGAAATATACATGGTGTCTCTTTTCTAAGTGCTGAAAGAGCTGTGTTCTTGGAAAGTTCTTCTGAAGCACTTTTGTTTGATGCTTTTCCTCTCACAAAACCTAGCAGCCTGATATTTCAATTCTTTGCTTTCCCTGGATCCTTCACACAAAATGAAACTCAAATAATATTGTTTTATAATCTAATGAAGTAAAAATAAACTTATGATGAAATCAAAACAAACAGGGATTTGACAAGATGTGAGTGGACGTATGTTTCTGCATGATGCATTCCATCACTATGCGAAATGGACTGAATAAAGGGTCAAGCAATTTCAGAAGCCAGCCAATAACAATGGGTTAACTCCATTTTGAAGTTGTTCCATTTTTGTTTGAAAAAAGCAAATTTCAGAGTTAAAAAAGGAGACATGGAAATAATTCTCTTTTGTGCTAGGGAAATAGCACAATTCTTGAAATGGAAAAGTGTGGATTTGCCCTCTTATCAATAAAATAGAAAACTCCATTATAAAGCAATAAAAAGTGTGAACATGGCATAAAATTTTGTCCATATACGGATTAAATTGATGTTGTATAGTTCTGACTCATTTATGAGGCAGTGATAGCAAAATAAGGTAACTATCAAGTTTACTTGAAGGATCAAATATACCACATCTCTTTACTTTAAGGTTCTTGCTCTG
The DNA here is from genome assembly GCA_007922195.1 of Podocnemis expansa. Classification (NCBI taxonomy): domain Eukaryota; kingdom Metazoa; phylum Chordata; order Testudines; family Podocnemididae; genus Podocnemis; species Podocnemis expansa. The sequence goes on from ML682016.1 coordinate 18,813,137, forward strand.
AGGCATTTGCAACTGGCCACGACTGGAAACACAGTACTAGCTTATGGAGTCCATTGGTTTAATCCAGTATGGAAATTCCTGCATTCCTCTTCATCATTATTCCAAACAAAAGGGATGATTCCTAATTTAGTGCTTTGGAATCTTTCTTTCAATTAGAACAACTGCTGCTGGGGAGGAGGGGTCTGCAGTAGGCCAGCACAAGCCAGCATTGCTTCTGGAGGCTGGATGGGGTTTGGTGGGGTGGGCCAGAGGCTGGGTACTCTTGCCCTGCCCCCTGGCAGACTGATGAGCATCAGCCAGCACAGGGGCTAGGCAGGCAGGCTTAAGGTAAGTGGCAGTGGCCACCACTTGGTACAGCCAAGTCAAACTGGGGGGGAGCAGCGCGTCAGCCCCTAAAGGCCCTGCCTTACTCCAGGCCTGAACACAGGCTTCAGTGCTAAGCTCATCCATCTAAACCAAGACATTATTCCCCCCTGAAATAAATTACAGTTTACTCTACTCCATTCGTAGAAGTTATTTTTCATGGAAATGTGGTGAGACAAATTCAGCTTACACTTAGACCACCACCTGAAAACTAACATGACAATGAATTTGCTCCAAGGAACTCAAAACAATTTACAGGGCAGTCTTACTTAGGTTTCACACTGCGCCAGCCAAGGAGATGTTATCATACAAATGGGGAAACAGAGGAACCAAAAGAGATGTGATTTATCCAACATCACATTGTCAATCAGTCCCAAAGATGGGAATAATTCATGGAATTGCTGCTTCCCATCTGAACATTAAACAATGTCATAGAATTTTCTAGAGTACTGTCTCTATGTAAACTGCTACCTTCCTGAAGTTTGCCTATTCTTAACATTGTACATTTAAGGTCATTTTCTGATCTCTGATTCATGGGACAACTATTGAGCTCAGGTTTACATTGATGCAGCGCTTAACTCCTAAAGGAAGTCATGTTGGGGGATCAAGCAAAACAAATTGGTGTCTTCCACATAGCATGCCCTAGCACACACTGTATCTGCAAGGTCATGCCTTGCATTTAAGCACAGAATTGCATACCTTATTAAATACCACTGAGAGCTGTTCATGAAAACAGGTGCCAGGACTGAGATCCTGCAAAAATTAATATCTGCCAACACATTGCTTTTTACACTTTTCAGCATTCTTAAATTTTTTGGTTAATTGAAAAAACACTTGCCTAACACTATAAGGTGCACAGAACGCTTGGTATATTTATTCTTGCCCTTTATAAAGAAGTCATACAACACCACATTTAGTGTTGTGGCAAGACATGCAGATCTATAGTAATTATTTCGCAGAAGACTAACTAGGTGAATTGTCTTTGGCAAAAGAGAAGTCGACTCCACAATACCGTCCTCCCATAACAAAGACTAATTTTAAGCAAAGTATATCATTAACCACTGGCTCTTGAGAGCACATTACACTTTTCAAAATACACCATTTTCCTCTTGTGGTGGAAACATAACAAATGGTGTCCAATTTATTTTCGATGACATTCCTGCACACAAAGTTGGTGACATAATTAAGAAGTGTATTCAACCTATTACTAATTTAACACAGCTCATCAGTGTTTTCATCAGAAAGCTGTTTATGGTCCACAATGTCACAACTGAATTTATGCATCATAAGTACAACCATATTTTATTCATAGAAATTTCTGCAACTTCAATTATGCAATAAGTATTTATTTGGGATTCATTATTTTTTGTTTGATATCCATCATTAATTCATATTCAACTGATTAGGCCTGCTGTAAAGCTTTAGCGAACATTACACAAGACAAAATATAGATTTGTAGTGCTCTGTATTTTCCCTACAGTTTTTAATCTGAAATCTCGTGAAGATGCTATTAAATTCTCCAGCATGACCACTGAGTTTTATGATGTTGCAGCATGGGAGACTGATGAAAATAAGAATCTGCTACTTTTTCCAGACCCAGCTCATATCATCAAAAAGATAACATTAAGAATTTACTATAGAAGGAGCTGATTAAAGCTTTTAAACTACACTAAATAACAGTGCAGTTATTCTTCACCACCCTCTTTTTTGTCCCTGAAAAATTAAACCATTTTTGATTGATTGTTTTTTCCAGCAATTCAATGCTTGCTCACCACTAGTCTCAACGCTAACAAACAAAAAGTGAGTTATGTCTTGTAAAATAATTAATGAACCTTCCTCCAAGTTTTCCCCAAAGGGAAGTGAGAGCATTTTAAAAGGTGTGTTGGGAGTGTGATCTCTATATTCTCTTTTTTTGACCAGAGTTTCCTGAATCTCTCTAGTGTAAAAGACAAAACATAACTAAAACAAGTATACCAATGCAGACAGACAGAAGACTATTCACCACAGGTACTTTTTGCTCCTTGGTCGTCACACCTCAGAGGCAAGTATCATGACCTGCTTCATGTTAGGGGAATACCTGGAGCACACCAGATTCCTGCTATCCAATGCTATTAGGGTCTATCTATGAATAATTAAATGTGTGATCTATACCCAAGCCACTTATTGGTGTGCTTAGTGAATGTTGTTGTCTTTCCCAAGCAAGGGGCTAATAGCAACAATACTTCTGGGCATGGAGTTTACGTTTTTAACTCATTTAGGTCAACAGATAGGAACATGGAGATGAGACTGCCCAATGCTGCAGCCTTATTCAAGAGGACCACTGTATTTCCACAGAGGATAGTTTTTTCAGCAATATCTGTTCAGCATATATGGTAACTTGTATGAGTTTTTTTAGGTTACAGTACCACACTAACCCTTGACTTCATCAGGCCTTCACTGTCAAACCAAGATTCAGGAGTGGTCAACTTGTTACCCTAGTTTCCTTTGTCTCCTATAAAATTAACACTCATCGCTGTCTTGTGAACACTGCACTAAATACGAGAAGATGCCAGAATGCTGCCAGACTTTCTCAAAACTGCCATTTCTGTGACATTTAAAACTATCATATTATATGCATCCTTGAAGCCAGGTGCTCTTTCACCAATGTACATCTGTAAATCAATTTTTGTCTCTAGCATTTGTGGAAACTAACATCTGTCTATTGGCTAAATATAGACATAGTAAATGCAGGCATAAACTCCCCTTTAGCCCGTTTTTTGGTTTCACTTCTGCTAAAACAGGAGTGATCCCCTGAACTGAGTAGGGTTACACTAGTGAAAAAGGTAAAAATCGATCATCAGCTTTAGCAGGAACCAAGACTATGTACAGTATTTTGTTCAGACATCTTATTCAATCTTTTCCTAAACTCTATTCTTCTGGACAATCTTCTATTTTCCTGTGTAATGTCATTTTCACTTGTGAAAAACATATCCTCACAAACCTTCCTCCCACCCACCCCCCTTTTTCAGCAGCACCATACAAACACTTCCAGATTATACCTGGATTATTTCTCTAAGGAACTAGAAATTGATCTCAGAAAAGTTTTGCAAAACTATTTACATTTAGCTTTCTGAACCTCCATCTCTGTGGGCGGTAAACACATCCCACAATTTCTCTAGCTCCCTCCTGTTTTTAATTAAATTTGTCATCACAACTAAATGGGCACTTTTTAAAAGAAGTTTCACAACCTCATCAGTATTTTGTTGTGTGACTTTATGTATACAAAAAGATCCAGAAACACAGAAAGTAAACTTTTCATGGCTGCCATTTATTTTAATATCACCTCTGCAATTCAAAACAAGTGCAGAGTAATCACATATCTGATACAGGAACATCAGCATACCAAATTCTACAGTGCTATTGTTTGTTTTCGAAACTAAGCCTATATTATTAGTCATAGCACACATCACAGAAGTTGGCTGAACAAAAAGTATTACCTCACCTACCTTGTCTACTTCTGAATCAGACATACAAAAAACCAAAACTATAGTGGTGTCGCAGATCATAAGTTTAATTGAGTTTGAGAGAATGATGCTTGTTTTGATGAAAACTGGTGCAGTGGGATGCACAGATGAAAGAGCAAACAATTTTCTTATGATTTAACAAAAGCACTGGATTCTGAAATGAAGCTCAGCAGGTAGGAAGATCCTGAAAAGATTTCAAAAGCTACACCACATCATGCTTTCATATCTAATCACACTTCTGGTAAACACAATACTGCTACCTCCACCTCAACTTTGCTACTTTTGTCTCAAATAGTTCACATCAGAAACTGAACATATTTACACCAAGACCTACCCCCAGATAAAGGGAGTATTGCCTGCTCAGAAACAATTACTCCAACATTTATTGATTTTTCATCTGACTGCTATGAAAGATACACGCATTTTCTTTCCTAAAACACCAGCGAGGAAACCACCTATAGATGTCTCCAGTGATCCTTTGGTTAGGCTGAAATAGCAAAACAACAAACACAGGGATCATTATCGCTCAGACCATTAGTAGTGACAAATGGTTTTTTTCCATTGGCCTAACAACATAGCATCTTTAAAGAAAAAAAAAAGCACCACTAGCATTGCTCTTTAGTTTGCTTACCTTACTTCCTGGCAAGTCACTTCCAGCTTGGGAGCAACTGGCTTTGCATCAGGAACCAGAATAACTAGATATGCAGAAGAGGGCCTGATTGTTATTACAATAAGGGCTTTTTACATCATTCCAGTAATGTAAAGAGACTGATTGTAATTTACTCCCACATTAGGACTCCTTTTTGCTAAAACAGAATAAATGGGCTTGAGTGTAAGTGAAAATAAGTCCTGATCCAGTTATTTGGCAAACAATGTCCTAGTGTGCAAAACAAAGGTGAAAAATTGGTTGGATAACTGCTGCAAAAGAGTAGTTATCAATGCTTCACAGTCATGCTGGGATCAGTTCTGGGTTTGGCGGTGCTCAACTTTCAATAATCATTTAGATGGTGGCATAGGGAGTACTTTTATAAAGTTTGCCTATAATACAAAACAGGGAGAAGTGGCAAGTACTTTGGAGGATAGGATTACAATTCAAAATGATTTGGACAATGTGGTGAAATGGTCAGAGGTAAACAGATTGAAACTCAATAAAGACAAGTAGAAAGTACTCCACTTAGGAAAGAATAATCCATTTCACATATACAAAATGGGCAATTGACTGCCTAGGAAGGAGTACTGCAGAAAGGGATCTGGACATCATAATGGACCACAAGCTAAATATAAGTCAATAGTCTAACACTGTTGCAGAAAAAGCAAACACCATTCTGGGATGTATTAACAGAAGTATTATAAGACACAAGAAGTAATTCTGCTCTGCTCTGCTCTGCCCTGATTAGACTTCACCTGGAGTATAGTGTCCAGTTCTGAGTGCCTCATTTCAGGAATGAAGTAGACAAATTGCAGAAAGTCCAGAGAAAAGCAACTTGAATGATTAGAGGTTGATTGATTGGAAAAGGGGAGACAGAAGGGACATTAATACCTAAGAGGTTGCCCTGAAGAGGAGGGAGAAAAATTGTTTTCCTTAACTGTCAATGATAGAACAAGAAGCACTGGACTAAAATTACAGCAAGGGAGATTTAGGTTGGATATTAGAAAAAAATTCTTAACTGTCAGCATGATTAACCACTAGAATAAGTTGCCTAGGCAGGTTATGGAGTCTCCATCACTGGAAGTTTTTAAGAGAAGATTAGAGAAGCATTTGTCAGGGATGGTTTGAAGATGGTACTTGTTCTTGTTCATGATTCAATGACCTCTCATGGTCCCTTCAGCTATGTCTACACTTAGAAGGTTAGTTCAAATTAACTTAATTCAAACTAATAATGATTAGTTCAAATTAAGTTAATTCAAATTAACATGGCCACACTAGGAAAACTAATTCAAACTAGCATGTCTATGGACAGGGCTTGCTAGTTTGAATTAGGAGAGGGGCACCATGGGAGGTGTGGCAAGATGGCCCTCAAGAAAGGCCATGCCCCTACCCAATATATAGAAAGAGGAAGGCACCCTGGGAGGAAGGTGGTCAAAAAGGGTTAATTCCAATTAATGGTTAGGTTGAATTAACACAGCTACTTACTTTGAAGTTAAGCCAGGTTTTATAACTTCCAAGTAAGCTTTCAGTAATTCAAACTAAGGAATTTCTTATTTCAAATTAATGAAAGCCAATGTAGCCATGCATTAATTTAATTTGAATTAATCCTCATTAATTTGAATTAAATTGTAAGCATAGACATACCCTTCCAGTTTTTATGATTCTATGATTCTAAGGCACAAACTTTGTATATTCCAAATCCAGAGCTAATAACTAAAATGTCATCCCAATCCAAGAGATATTAGCTAGTTTCTGTCTACTGCCTAGGCACCCACATCACAAAGGCCACCAACCAACAGGTGGGTGCTATTTGCCACCCTTGGTGCATGGGTGTAAATAAGAAAAATTACACTAAGTATCTACCCAGACTGTGTCACTGATTCCTCCTCTACTCAGAAACATACCTGTAACTCTCAGAAACACAAGGTCTTGCAGGTCAACAGAGAATCCACAAATCAACTTCAGGATTATAAAGTTTAGCAGATGATTTCAAAGCATCACAGATTAGACCCAATTCAAAAGCAGATTCAGACATGATAACATATAGCAGCGTACTGTTCAAGTTGGTAAGTGTGTACAACTTGCAGAATGAAAGGAGTAGACGGACGAGATCATAGCAAGAGAGACAATCAACAAGGAGGAGTAAGAATACGTATTGACATTAAAAAAAAGTCAGTGTGTTTGATATAACCACCTCCACCTTTGCTGTTTTTCCTGCTATAGCTTCACTCATCTCCCCTTCTCATCATGAAAGTTAAATACAGTCATAGTCACTTGCTCCTGCTTTTCAGCACAGGGCTTACACCATCACTTCATCTCAGATTTTAGTTTAAAGTGACATACACATACGTCACAAGGAGAGCCCTAGACCAAATATGCCACAAATGAGCCCTGCAAAGTTATAATGCTGTACACAACATAAAACCAGAAAGATAATGAGGTTATTTGCATGTATAAATATGGCAACTTAAAGGTTTTAATGTACTCATTATCCTCCATTTCATGCAACCAATTTTTCCACTTCCCCCCGACACTATTCAAAATATAGTAGAGTTTCAATCTGCTCTCAGTGATCTAAATTTCAATAGCTCTTTTTTTAAGGCATATGCATCATTAAGTCAGCACAAAATTCTTTGCATTGCATTTTTAACAGAATATTCAGACTGCTCACAGTGAAACATTCTTAATTACCAGCATGAATCCACACTGCCACCACTGCACTTTAAAGAATGTGACATCTAATTTTATTTAATTCTTTCACATATTCTCAATGAAAAAGGTAGCTGAATGTGAGCAATTATGGGCTAAGAAAGGGTGACGAGTCAGTGGTAGTGCAACAGGTAATCAAACAAAGTGATTTTAATAATAGAGGATTGAGTGCCTCTGTGTGTAAGGCAAATATTCCACTGTTCAAACAATCAACTGGTTTAGTTTTCTGCATGTGTCCTACTAGAGTATTTTATTAATAAACCCTCAAAAGCTCGAACAGGATTGCAGGATTTATCTTAACTTTTTTGTTTTTTTAATACTGTTTTTAACCACAGCTGTAAGGCCACCTAGTCTGCATTGTTCTTGGTTGATTTCTTTCTCTATTAATGTTCAGTAGCTATTGTGTTATTGCAATGTATTTACGAGAAATGGGTAATTTTTTTTAAAGATGCCAAGAGCATCAAGCTTTGTTTGTTTATTGCTCCTCTGTGCACTAGTTACATGTCTCTTGGATTCAGCTGCCACTGTAGGGGATTAAGGGGCTAAGTGAGTCTGACCAGTGCAAGAATCTTTCATATATGTTCCTCTAATTCAACTCTTTCACAGGCAATTTTTATTTAACAAACAAACAAGAATTCCTTGATCTCACAACAGTGACAAAACAATTACACGTACAAGGCATCTCTGGAAAAAAAAAAATAAAGCTGCTGACTTAAAAAGGGATCCAACAGCTAAAATAAGGTGTGTAGTTAGCTGGGATTATCATAAATATGTACTGATCTATAGTCTACCCACCAGGCAATCAGCATTCAAAAATCCCTCAGACTGAAATAACTTTCCTACACAGTTGTGTCAGAGCAGCCTGTTTGATTGTCCATGTCAGTGTTAATCAGATACTGTTGACTTAGCTTTGGAGTCTCTGCTTGGCTCCTATCTTCAATACCTCTCTGCTGCCTATGGTCTTTCAATCATTAACATCGGATATCATTGCTTAAACAGATCATAACCACATCTACATTTCTTTATCTAAGGGAAGGGTGAATTTTCGATGCAAATAAAAATAAGGATTGAATAGTGCTGGAAGCTAACTTAAATACCAACATCCAAGTACAGCTCTGCCAGTCTAATTCATTACGAGTCAGTCACAATCCTACTGTTCCATTCCAGGGGATGGGGGAAGGGGAGGCTTATAAACAAAAAGTATTGAAACTGCAAAAATATTGTAACTGTTCTGCTTTGTGGACAGAGGCTGTTTCCTCTTGTGACAAAGACTACATCTTAACTCCTATTGCTTGAAGTGAACCACTCAACCATAATGTGCTTTTTATAGCCAATTGCAAAGTTACACATATAAGAACAAAGAGTGTAGGCCATAATAATAGAAAGGGGGAACTATACCTTGGAAAAACAAGGATCCTTGGATGTAGAAATCAGGAAGTAATGAGTAGCAGGAGGGACAGGATTTGACCTCTTTATCAGGCACTGGGGAAACCAATGCTAGAAAACTGCTTAGAAAGGGGTTTTGAAAAATTGAAGAGGGAGAAGAAAAGCATCATAAAATGATTGAAAGACTGGAAAAAAAATACTTTACAGAGAGAAACTTGAAAAGCTAAATCTGCTTATCTTATCAGAGAGAAGTAAATTGATTACTATGTGCAAATACCCTACCCCATGGCAGGAAGGAATATCTTGTACTAAAGTTTCAAAAGGATAGTCGTATTAGTCAAGTTCAGCAAAACAAACAAGGAATCAGGTGGCACTTTTAAAGGACTAACAAACTCTTTTATCGCATGAGCTTTTTGGGAGAAAATCCCACTTCATCAAGTGCATGAGGATGATGATAAAGATGACATCTGATGAAGTGGGATTTTCTCCCACAAAAGCTCATAGAATCATAGAAACTGGAAGGGACCTTGGGAGGTCATCAAGTTCAGTCCCCTGCACTCATGGCAGGACTTTCTTTAAACCATCCACGACAGATGCTTGTCTAACCTGCTCTTAAAAACGTCCAGTGATGGAGATTCCACAAATGCCTAGATAACTTATTTCAGAGGTTAATCTCCCTGACAGTTAGGAATTTTTTCCTAATGTCCAAACTAAATCTCCCATGCTGTAATTTAAGCCCATTGCTTCTTGTTCTATCAGCAGCAGTTAAGGAGAACATCATTTTCTCCTCCTCCTCGTAATAACCTCTTAGGTATTTGAAAACTGTTATGTCCCCCGTCTCCTCTCTTCCAGACTAAACAAACCCAGTTCTTCAATCTTCCTTCATAAATCAAATGTTCCAGACCTTTAATCATGTGCGTTGCCCTTCTCTGAACTTTTTCCAATTTGTCCATATTTTTCCTGAAATGAGGTGCCCAAAACTGGACACAATAATTCAGCTGAGGCCTAATCAGGGGTGAGTAGAGCTGAAGAATTGCTTCTCATGTCTTACTTTTAGTGCTCCTGTTAATACATCCCTGAGTAGTGTTTACTTTTTTCTTTTCTTTTTTTTTTTTGCGCAACAGCATTACACTGTTGATTCATAGTTAGCTTGTAGTCCACAGACAACTATAACTCCTTCTGCTGTACTTCCTTCTAGGAAGTCACTGGGGTTTTTTTGTTTGGTTTTTTTTGTTTGTTTGTTTTGTTTTGTTGTTTTTTTTTTTATATGTGTGCAATGGATTGTTGCTTCCTAAGTGGAATACTTTGCCTTATCTTTACTGAATTCCATTCTGTTCACTTCAGACCATTTAACCAGTTTGTTCAAGTCATTATGAATTGTGATCTTATCCTTCAAAGCACTTGCAACCCCTCCCAGCTTGGTGTCATCAGCAAACTTTATAAGTGTACTCTCTATGCCATCATCTAAATCAGTGATGAGAACACTGAATAGAACCAGTACCACTGCAGTACCACATTCTTTATGCCCTTCCAGCACAACTATGAACTGTTGATAATTACTCTTTGGGAGCAGTTATCCAACCTGTTTTTCACCCATCTTATTATAGTAGCTTCATCCAGGCTGTACTTCCCAAATTTGTTAATGAGAAGGTGATGTGAGGCCTTACCAAAAGCCTTACTAAAGTCTAGATACACCACATTTACTGCTTCCCCTCTATCTGCAAGGCTTGTTACCCCTTCATAGAAAGCTATCAGTTTGGTTTGATATGATTTGTTCTTGACAAATATATGCTATCACTCAGCACCTTATTCTTTTTCAGATGCTTGCTAATGGATTCCTTAATTATTTGCTCCATTATTTTTCCTGTTACAGAGGTTAAGCTTACTGGTCTACAATTCCCTGTGTTGTCCTTATTTCCCTCTTTATAAATGGGCACTGTATTTATTCTTTTCCAGTCCTTTGGGACCCCTCCAGTCTTCCATGAGTTTGCAAAGATAATAGCCAATGGCTCAAATATCTCCTGAGTCAGTTCTTTGACTATTCTAGGGTGCATATCATCAGCCCCTGGGGACTTGAAGACATCTAACTCATCCATGTAATTGTAAACTCATTCTTTCCCTATTTTAGCTTTTGATCTTATTCCATTTTTGCTGCTGTCCCTTATGTCAGGCATCCAATCACCATTAACCTTCTCAGTGAAGATCAAAAAGAATTCATTTAGTTCCCCTACCCTTTCCACATTGTCTTGTATCATTTTTCCCTCTTTTTTCAGTAACAGTCCTACATTGCCCTGGGTCTTCCTCTTGTTTCTAATGTATTTTTAAAACATTTTTTTTGTTACCTTTTATGCCTTCAGATAGTTTGAACTCAGTTTGTACTTTGGCCTTGCTGATTTCTCCCTTACATAAGTTTCTTATTTGTAGTCATACTTTGTGATTTGTCCTAGTTTCCACTTTTTAAAAACTCCTCCTTCATTTTTAGATGATTGAAAATCTTCTAGTTAAGTCAGGGTGATCTCTCGCCATACTTCCTATCCTTCCTACACACTGAATAGTTTACAATAAATAGTCAGACAATAAATAAGTTTCTTAGTCTTTAAAGGTGCCACCAGACTCCTTATTTGTTTTCTTGTATTAAATGGCTCTTTTGAATATCCAGGAAAAATAGGTAAGCAATGGCTGGAAGAGGAAGCCAGATGCATTCAAATGAAAAAAGTCTTTCCCTGATTTCTAACAGCAAGCATGATTAACCACTGGAACTACCAGGGAACGTGGTGGATTCTCTAAACATAAATTACTGTGGCTAATACGGGGGTATCTCAAGAAATCCAATGACCTGTAACGTACAGGAGGTCAGACTAGATGATCTGTGGTCCCGATTGGCCTCAAACATATGAAATATGAACCTGCTTCATGTTGGACCTGTTCGTTGTTGGAGTTATGAAAAATTAGTTAACAGTCAATAGTAATTACCTTCTTCAGTTCAAACAGCATCCTTATGGATTTCCTGGGTTTTTTTGTTTTTTTTTTTTAATAATTATTCAAGCTAATAGCTCCTGGATGTAGCTTCTCTGTGACTAACATTTTATTGATGTTCAAAATTCTCAAATTGTGATGATTTGGTTCATTTTCATGGGACATAGTTTTCATGGTCACAGAGCTGTTTGAATCAGATTTTCAGTATAAACATTTATTTATGAGGACAAAATATCCTTTCCCCAGTTTCCAATATTTGATGAAAATTCACCAGCTTAAAAACCACATCTTCCAAAATTCATTCACTAAGATATTCAAGGAAAACAAATCTTTTAGTTATAACACCCATCTCTTATTAAGTGCTTTCATCAGTAAACCACAAATCACTTTACAAAGCAAGCGAGATGGGGCAGCTAAATGTGATTTGTCCAAGGTCATCCAGTAGGTGACCTACAGAGGCAGAACAAGAACTCAGACTTCCTGAACCCTAGTCCAGTTCTCTAGCCACATGTGCATGAACACAACTGACACAAATTTATTTTAAAAATTCCAGCCAATATTTATGGAAATACTTTTGCAGTATTCACCCAGCTTGTGTTCAAGAGGCCAATGTTTCATTTAAATCAATTATAGTATCTGTTGCTGTGAGTGGATTTCTCTTCTTTCTGCCCATTGTGTGAACAATATAATAAGGGGGTTGTAACAAATACTTATCAGCTACTTAGGCTTACACTTAAAATTTATAGTGGAATAACTATGGCAGTCAGAAGTGTGAAACCCACCCTACCCCCAGCAACATAGCTATGCTGACAAAATATCTAGTTTAGATGCAACTATGTTGATGGAAGAGGACTTCTATTAGTACAACAAATGTTGCTCAAGGAGGTAGTGTAACCTTACACATGGAGAATTCCTTCTTCTATGACACAGGCTGCTTCTACACCTCTGAATTATGCCAGTACAGCAGTGCGGTCATAGGCACTGCAGCGTATACATAGCCTTAGCATGAGACAGTGACATGGATTTCTAAACATTATATTATTGTGGATTCCATTTGACGTCAAGAACCACATAACAGGAAGCATAAAGTCATGCAAAATTTTAGGCCTAAAGTTTGTGTTCGTTTTTACCACTGAACATTCATTATCTAAACTCTGCCCTCACTTTATACAGATGCAGCTCCCATTGGCTTTAATGAAAGTTGCCTTCATATTATTCAAGGTTAAAGGGCACAAATCATTCCCACTGAAATCAGTGGAAACTTAACCATGAATTTTCACCAGAAAGTAAAAGGGAACTAAATTTTGCCCCATAGGCAAATATGAGAACAGTGAAATGGTTAAAAAATGGAACTAGATTTTTTTTTCCAGTTACACACATTTATTTTGACTCCAATAAAATCAATTTGAGAATCTGAATATTTTTCAATATTCATTAGTCCCTTATTAAATCTAATAAATATAAATTAGTAGCTCTTACATGTTAATTTTAATGCTTCTTTTAAAATGGCCCATGCCAATGTAAATATAATTAATACAAAATTACTGTATATAACAACATTCTTAATTTTCTTTTTCCTATGGAGAGAAGAAAAAAAAGTATCTACATACTATACATTGATTTTAAATTTGAAGTTGCTAGTCAACTTTTCAGCATCATCTCAGTATGATTAATTCATAGAATCATAGAATCATAGGGTTGGAAGGGACCTCATGAGGTCATCTAGTCCAACCCCCTGCCAGAGGCAGGACCACTCCCACTAAACCATCCCAGTCATGGTTTTGTCCAGCCAGGCCTTAAACACCTCCAAGATGGAGATTCCACCACCTCCCTTGGCAGCTCATTCCAAGGCTTTACCACTCTCCTAGTAAAAAAGTTTTTTCTAATATCCAGCCTCAACCTCCCTAACCGCAACTTGAGACCATTGCTCCTCGTTCTGTCCTCTCTTATTACCGAGAACAGTCAAGCTCCATCTTCCTTAGAGCATCCCTTCAAGTAGTTGAAGGTTGCTATCAAATCCCCCCTCAATCTTCTCTTCTGCAGACTAAATAAGCCTAATGCTTTCAGTCTTTCCTCATAGGGCTTGTGCTCCAGCCCTTTTATCATTTTGGTTGCCCTCCTCTGAACTCTCTAGCATGTCCCTGTCCTTTTTGTAGTGGGGAGCCCAAAACTGAACACAGTATTCTAGATGTGGCCTCACCAGTGCAGAATAGAGGGGAATGATCACATCCCTTGATCTGCTGGTAATTAAGGCAGCATATGTGGTTGTTAAATAATTATAGACAATTTAGTTGCTGCATTCCTTTAGATCTACCCCATTTGTGTAGATACATTGTTTCCAACTCAGTAAGAGATGGCAGTCAGAAGAACAGATATAAGAAATCTTTCTGGCCTTGTCTATATTTATGGACAAATATGGCATCAGTCAATAGGAGTTACACACTCTTCATAGAGTAGCTTGTGTAACTAAGTCTGTTCTGCCCTGTCTGTACTATACTGTGCTGATGGGAAATGCATACCTGTCGACGCATTTTTGTGACTGTTGTTTTACTCAACTGACTTCTGGATCAATTGAGGAGGTCTACACTTCCACTCAGTCGGTCTCAATAAATTGATCTCATGGTGGCAAATTTGCCGTCACCAGTGAAGGCATACCTTCAATCTCTTTACATCTAAATAAGGGCATGGAAAAGTTAGTCTACCTCAGGATTCAGGGCCATTCACTATAAACCACTATTTGCCTCATCTTTTTCCAGGAGTAGTATGTTAAGGACTAGATTCACATTTATTAAAAAAAGTCAAATACTGTCTGAATGTTGATCCATAGCCACTTAGCTTGTTTGGTCATCTAATTGTATTCTTGTTGTGTTTAATTCAGATATTTTTCATAGGTAATCAATATGTTATTAAAGGATTTAAACTGTAGGTATAAGTATAGATAAATCCTAAGGTTATAGGAGTATAAGACTGACTATTTAAGAGTGATGAGTGTGTATTAAGTATAAAAGGCTTTTTAATGCAAGGCCTACCAGCTAAAGCCTTTAAGATTTCATCTTAGCCATACTAGGCCACAGGTTTAAAGAGTCTTGACAAGAGCAGGTAACCAAAGATTGAGCCTATGCCAGTGAACTTACAGGATTACTTTAAAGGATATGACAGTAGGGACATTTCAGAAAACTAGACTGCAAAGTACTTGATTATAACATTATGGAAAGTTCTGTTTTGACCATTGGTGTCCATGGAAACAAGTTCAAGTAATGCTACTGAGAATCAAGGGAACTGAGAACAACCTGTGAAAAACGAGCCATCCCAAAATTTATGAGGCATGGAAGTACAGATAAAGAAAAAGATGTTGGGAATATCATGCATATTTATAAAGAATTAGGTGCAGAAAGAACAAGTTAAAGGGGTTCTTGGGTATGAAAATGTGGGAAAAGCTTAAGGGAAGACCTCACTGAGAAGACCCCAGCAAGAATCCCCCATCTATCAATCACTCACCTGTTCCGAGACTAGCTAGCCTGTATATCATTTTTGAGTATGGGAGTATGAATACCACATTAGTTAGTGCCTGGACTTTTAGGTTTTATATATTGGTGATTATTAAGATTACACTTAATAAAACTGGTAATAAAGGCAAGTCTCAACTGAGAGATCTATGTGAAGTCATGCCTTCATTCTTACTTGAGCCTATGTTTAGTCATCGCCTTCATTCTTCATGGGTTTCCACAACCTCCAGATTAAAGGGTGATTTTCATCCTACTGATCTCAAAACCACAGAACTATCAATCAAATCAATTTAAAACAAAGACTATTAATCACAGGTTTCATATTATTGTATTATCTACCCAACTGCACTCAATACATGCAGTAGTACTATTCTCTCCCTTCTTCACAAACAGTCTCATGAGTCACTTATTAGCTTAGTTTATTATTAGTTTATTTAGATTAAGAGTTTATTAGTTTATTACTTATTAGTTTAGATCAGGGCTATCCAAATCACAGCCTGCAGGCAGGTGGGCAACTCAAGGGAGGGATCACGGGGGTCAGGGAGCCAGCAGGCAGTTTGGAGAAGGGACCCAGGGAGCCAGCAGGCAGGTGGGTTGGGGGTCTGACCTACTCATAATAAAGTAAAAGCAAATTCAGCCTTCAGGTGAAAAAGTTTGGAGACCCGTGGTTTAGATTATTACATTGGATTGGTTTGATACGCCATTTTAGAAATATTAGAGTGCATTATAGAATCATAGAAACTGGAAGGGACCATGGAGGCCAAAGTCCAGTCCCCTGCACTCAAGGAAGGGCCAAGTACACTCTGCAACTATCCCTGACAGAGGTTTGTCTAACCTGCTCTCAAAAACTCCCAATGATGGAGATTCCACAATCTGCCTAGACAACTTATTCCAGTTGTTAATAACTCTGACAGTTTTTTTTCCTAAAGTCCAAGCTAAACCTCCCTTGCCATAACCCCACTGCTTTTTGACCTATAATCGGCAGTTAAGAACAATTTTTTTCCCTTTTCTTTGTGATGACTTCTGTTATAACATCCCTTCTCAGTCTCCTCTTTTCCAGACTAAACAAACCCAGCTCTTTCAGTCTTCCTTTATAAGTCAAGTGTTTCAGATCTCTAATCATTCGTGTTGCTCTTCTCTGGACTTTCTCCAATTTTTCTACATCTATCCTCACAAGATGCCCAGAACTGAACAGAATACTCCAACTGAGGCCTGATCAGGTCAGAGTAGGGTGGAACAATTACTTCTCATGTCTTCCTTATAATACTCCTATTTATGCATCCCAGAATGGTGTTTGCTTTGTTTGCAACTGTATTACACTGATGACTCACATTTAGCCTGTGATTCACTATGACACCCAAATCCCTTTCCACAGTACTCCTTCCTAGGAAGTCATTTCCCATTTTGTATGTTGTGTTATTGTTCCCAAATAGGACCATAGGTCAGGGTGTGGGCGTGGCCTAGGGCCCTGTCTCCTGGGCCCGATCAAGCCCCTGGGCCCAGTCCAGGAGCCAGATTGTGCTCCTCAATCTGTATGCCTGGCCCAATCCAGCCCCTGCCACTGCCAGCCAGCCACAGGTGGCCCCAGCCCAAACTGGCCCCTGCTGCTACTGCTGGCCAGCAGCAGGCAGCCTTGGCCCAATCTGGCCCCTGCTGCTGCCGTGGCTGGTCCAAAGATGGGAGAGGCTGCAGCCTCACAGTTCCAGTGGCAGCGATGCCCATGTTCCCAACTGTACTGTGTAAAAGAGAAATCCTCTCATGCTGTGCAAAGCACAAAGAAATAGGGTTTCCAGAAGAATTTCCACAGATATCTTCTGGAGGAATCAATCAACTCCATGGATGCTGTTTAAAGGTGTGGTAACACTATCCACAATGCTAAGCTTTGACCTAGTAATCTATGTAAATTTCAGTGCAACAATTCAGGTGTGTAAGGTGAGAAAAGTTAGTTCTTCTGTGGAGCTGTGTACATAGGACACCTAAACAAATGTGTAACAGTCTTGTTTGTAACCATACTTCAGACTTGTTGATGTTAGAAAAAGAGAGGGCTATCTTCAGATAGTACACTTGGTTAGCCTCATTGAAGTTACTATATTGTCCCCTTCAGTATTCCTGTCACGGGGTACGCCCTCTCTTGTACCCCCTGGTGGGGAAAGTACAAGGGGGCATGACCAGCAGGGAAGGTGCCACCACAATCCTTTTAACTTACTGTATCAAGACGGTACAGCCTAGTGGTTAATTTAGTACAAATCCCTTGCTTCCAGGCAGCGCAACCTTGCTGCCAGAGGCACTATGGCTGTGTTCTCACACAGCCGGTTATTTCGATACGGTTGTTTCGAAACAACTGTATATCGAAATAACGCTTATTTTGAAACAACCTATTTTGAATTAACAAAATGTTAATTTGAAATAAGGAAAAAAAGCCGGAATCGAAATAGCAATTCCAGACAACAGTTATTTCGAAACGACTCACCATCATTTCGAAACAACATGTTCAGATGACGGTTGTTTCGAAACAAGTAGTTTCAAAACCACCATTGTTTCGAAACAACACGTTCGCACAGCGTTGTTTCGAAACAACAGTTGCGAAACAACATTGTTTCGCCCACAGGCTAGATTTAACTTGTTTCAAAACAACTGTGCATTGTGTGAACAGCCAAAACCTTATTTCGAAACCACCTCTGTTGTTTTGAAATAAGGAGGCTGTTTGAACACAGCCTATGAAGCTATTGGGTTCAGGGCCATACGACCAGCAGCCAGAGTCAGTACAAGACCCTTGGGTGCAGGGCAGTTGGCCTAGTATGGAGTCAGTATGGAGCCTTTGGGTTGAGGGCAGTACAGCCTAGCAGCCAGAGTCAGTGTAAGGCCCTTGGGTGCAGGGCAGTGTGGCCTAGGGGCCAGAGTCAGTACGAAGCCTTTGGGTTCAGGCAGCACGGCCTTGTGGCCAGACTTAGTGGGGATACAGGGTTTCCTGTAGGGGGCACAGCACATGGGTAGGGGGGGTCGGGCCCTCCCATTCCATTAAGCCCCAGCCCAGAGCCCTATCAAGTGCTGTGGTTATGGCACCAAAACACACTGACTCAGTTCTTACATCACCTCCGCTCCTCCATGTCAGGCTCCCTGGGCTAATTCCTGCTGGACTTGTTGGGGTGGTCCTCTCACAGGTCTCCAACAGCCACAGATTCTTCAACATCCATTTTCAAGTGTTCCCCTGGTCATATTGGCTCCATGCCGAGACCTCAGGGGTCATTCCTGCTTGCAAGCTGAAGCTAAAGGGGCTCTTGGACAGGAATCTCCAGCATGTGTCCTTCCTTCTTGCTGGTCAGCCCTGAATCAGCTGCACTGCTCTCTTTTATACTAGGGCAGCATCTGGAGCATGCCCAGCAGAGTTTGGGGGCAGGACTTCCACTGCCAATAGTGCATGCTGGGCTTTTGTAGTAGGGGGTAGGCCTACTCCATCACAATTCCCCAAAAGTAAATCTAATTAAATGTATAATATATCAAACAACTAACATTTGTTTTCTTATCTACTATTGTTATTACCATTTTTAGCTAAAAGGAAAGTGTCTGTCATAGAACCAGGTGAAAAACTTTACCAGACAACACTCTACCCCCACCACTTCTGGGGGCTAGATTCACAAGTGAAGTTGGTTCCCACTCACAAACACAAGCAGGAGGCAGCTGTGCTGCAATATCTCCTTATGGCCAGTAGCCCAGTGGTTAGGGGTCTAACCTGGGATATGAGACACCCAGAGAGTAGCACCAGAGTAAGAATGACTCTAACCTCACGGTTAGTCCACTCATGGAACATGGAAACACCTGGCACTTCATTCCATGTGAAATAAATTGTCTGACTTTTCAATTTGCTAAAACATTGGGAGTTCTGGATTCACCAGAAACAGTAAAGCAGAAATCCAGTTGTTCTACCTCTGGGCATGCTTTACATCTTAATAATGTCAAAGGTCAGGTGCAGAGACCCAGACATTCACTTAGCTGCACTATTTGCAGGAAACTTATGCCCATCATGAGTTGTCTGTGCAGCTACTGGTTTCTCACGTTCAAGCTACTCTGTCCTTCCTATTTTGGGTGGCGTCAAAGAAATTTTTAGCCAAAGCATTAAAACAAACACTGATTATAGTTTCTTATACAAACCAAATCAGCAACTTCTACAAAACTTTCCTACTGGTAAACCACTGTGTATTAGTTTGGGGTGTAGGTGAAGACTTCTGAGGAACTTGGAAAAACAGAGTCTATTTCAGTAGCGTTATAGAGGGAAATAGCAAAAATACAGATACACAATGGTAGGGAACATTCTGGAAGGCAGTAATGCTGGAAGTGACCTACGAATAATAATTGTCAGGAAACTGGACATGATTGTGCTATGTGGTTATGGTGCAAGTCAGGGCCAGGAGAATATCTTGCAGCACCGAAGTCATCACAATAAGTCATGGAACAGAGATGGCAGGCTATGCCTTTCTGTACAGCTTCTGGAAAATATATAACTCAAAGGAATAAAATGTGCACAGTCGCACAAACTATTGACTATCAGAAGATATGATAAACACATACAAATATTTGGAGGGTGCACAGACAAACTATGAAATTCCAGGAGGAAAGAGAGTAATATAGTTAGAAACTACAACTGGTCAAAATGTACAAAGACTTACTTGACAACAACATAGTCACTGAATAACAGCTAAAACTCAGGAAGAAAACAATATTTGTCCAGCCATAACAGAAATTTCATCTAGTAGATTTTTTTCTGCATCACGTGGAACTATATAGGTTTGATATCTGTTTGGCTGACAGGGCCTTTCTCCTCTCAGAGTCAGCATTCAGTTTTCACAAGTTATTTAGAGCTCAGAACCTTATTTTGTGTACTTTTGAGCCTTTTTTTTTTTCTTCCCAGGAAACTGTCTCCTGAGGAGCTCTTGGCTGCAGCTGTTATTGAATGAGCAGCCACAGGATGCCATGGAATATGAGGGCACCAGAGGATGCTTAAACTCACTTATGGTGGCATCCACAGACTGTCAAAGGCTGTAAGAATAACTGTAGATCAGTTTAGTTTGCCATGCTGAGAATGAAGAATGAAAAGTAATGGGATGCAATTAAGAAAAAATGTAGACTGAATATCAGGAAAAACGCCATGACAGTGAGACGTATTAGGTTGTGGAATTCTCTCCCTAGGGAAGAGATGGAATTCCCATCATTTGAGATTTTCTTTTTTAACTGCGTTAATTGAAGCAGTAAAATGCTTGCTAGAAAAGAACAACTCTGCATTGGTAAGAGTGTAAAGTAAATAGTCTAACAGGAATGTTCAGTCTATAATGTAGTAACACAACCAGATTCTCAAAATGAAAGAACAGGACACCCTGACCCCACTGCTGGGCAATAAGGGATGATTTCTATTATAGGATCAAGACATGATGGTCCCTGATATTATGATGAAATGCATGTAGCACCATAAGTCAAAAAATTTCGGTTTGAGATGTGTTTACAACTGTTTTGATTTGCTGTTGCTGTGTGACCTGTTCCTATGATTTACACTTCCCTGCATTTATTTCCTAACATTCTGTAAGTTCCCCTATCTTCAGATGCTTTGAAGAAGTGGGATTTTCTCCCATGAAAGCTCATGAAATAAATAAATTTCTTAGTCTTTAAGTGCCAAAGGACCCCTTATTTGTTTGTTTTACCAGATAAATGATTCTCTCAACGACAAAGGACAAGCTGGCATTTCTAACCAGGTGTCAAAGTCGATCACAATCACCCATCAAGCAGCTATTCTTTGTTAAAGAAGTTAGGAAGAACAACACAGATCTGCACATTAGCAAACACCACCACAGAACTTTTTCCACCACCAGTATCTTGTCTCCATCCTCACAGCATGAAAGGCATTTATCTAAGGATAACCCTCAGGAAAATGCATTTCAAAGTGTGACTGAAGTATAAAAGTGATGGGAGAAAATATCCCAAGTTATCCATCTCTCTCTTTCACCAAAAACAAACAAACAAACAAACAAGGCAGCATTTGGATTTTGGGAGTAGATCATGGCTTGAGAATTTGGTTAGCAATGTTGCTGGAAATGTGTGATAACGGATTTTACCTTGAACTATGCCTTGTTTGTTAAGTTTTAGTACTAGGAAACATTTTATCATTATTTCTCTTGTAACTATTTCTAACTTCTACTTGTACTCACTTAAAACTATCTCCTTTTAGTTCAATAAACTTGTTTTGTTCTTTAATCAAAACTAATTGAGCATTGTGAACTGTGTGGATAACTCCACCTAAGGTACCAAACTATTTTATACTGACTCCTTGAGAGGGACAGGAGAACTAATATATATGGACTGTACAGTACAGAATACACTTTTTTGGGGGAACTGGGGACTAAGTGAGTTGGGGTCACCTTTCAAGTAGTAACCAATGCTAAAAGAAGCCAGAGTGTGTCTGATATGGGGCTGGCAGTCTGCAGTGACACACAGACACTCTGGGGTGTTATTTGCCTGCTGAAAGACTGTTTGCAAGAGATCCAGGGGAGACTACAGCAGCAGAGCATTGTGAGGTATCCAAGTCTGCTGAGTAAGAGTTATATAGTTATAGAGTCAGTAGCCAATTACACCCCAGAATATCATACATACATATTGCACTGGCATCTTCAGCCCTCATATAGAATGGATTCCAAATTGATAGGACCATAACATTCAAGCTAAATAAAATTATAGATTTTACCATTGTCCTTCTACTTGATCACTGCTCATATCAATCTGCTACCTTCAGTTTAACCTTCCTTGCGCACTCTGTGAGTATGGTGTCTTTATAGGCTTTTGATGTCAATAAATAGTCATGTAAATAGCATGTCATCCATTGGATACTCTTCTCCCAAATCAATGGACATCCAACTTTCTGGAGTGAGGGGAAAGGGAAGTGTTTAATTGATTTTTGGTATTAATGAACAGAAATCTCCCTCTTGCCTAAGAAACTAAAAATATTTTGAGTTAGGGACAGAAACTGTTGTTACAAAACATCATTCAGAGAAGACAGTTGTGTGAAAGACTCCCTGTTTTTTTTTAAACACATCAGCACACCTAGTGAACTCAAGTCTACTATTTGCATGTATAGTACTATGAAAGAAAGCAATAGGTAAGTGAATTACTCCATTTCACTACCTAGTAGGGTAATAACCACAGCAACATTTCATAGAAGAGGAGATAGGCTGAGAACCTGCAGCCCTCAGATTAGATATTTGTATATATTACTTTGAGGAGAAAAGTATCTTATTTCATTAAATATTTGTTTGATTTCAGAAGAAAAATGAATGAAATACAACATGCCTACTGTAGAATAGGAAATTTAGAAATGTATAATCTTACTTAAATTATACAACATCAGAGGCAAATTTTGAATCATTTTTGTGAAATCTTGTAAAGTAACAAAAATTAGGATAGCTCTTTTTGTGTCATTACCTACAATGCAGTTATTAATCAAACTTATCAAAAGATAAGTGACCATGTAACATTCAACTTAGACAATGTGCCATTATATATGCAGCCCTTTTTATGACTCTTCTCATTTAACATATGAGTTTTCTAATTTAGTTGTCAGCACAATCCATTTCGCTTAACTCCTGCCTGTTGGCTCAGAGTTCAGCTACGCCCACTGAGAAGCATTTAGTAAATCAAAGATGAATTTAATAGCCATGGCAAACTCTCAAAACTGATGGGTGAACTGCAAAAGTTTAAGAGTCAAGGCAAGCCTGGCTTTGCATAGGTACCCCAAAGTCTGCATATCTAGTTAAAGCACCTGAGACATGCACAGTAAAGTTCAGCGACATGCACAGTAATTTAAATTTGAATGATTTTGAAGTGGCATGTTTTTGCACTACCACCAAGATGTCTCCAGATGCATCCAGCAAGGAAACCTGGCAGCAAGACAACAGTGGCTCCATGGGGAAGGGGCACACACTGTATCCCTGCAGGCAGGGAGAAAGAAAGCAGCAGGGTGGCTAAGCTCTCCCACCACTCCTAGAGCTACTGTCTGCTTTGCAGACTACCCATCAAGGTGAGTCAGATGTTGGAGCCAGAAGCACTCTGTTGGACTCCAGAAGCAGGGAAAGATAAGCAGCAGCTTATAGCTGCACTGCTGCTGAGAAGGAGGCTTAGCCAACAGGCAGCCACCTTGCTGTTTCCTCCCTCCCTAGGTAGCAGGGGAACATGGAGATTTTAGCGGGGAGGCGCATCTGGCCCCTACTTACCCCTCCCCCAGCCTCACGCACATCCCTGCCTGAGTTTCTTTACTAAAATAAAAAAGACCTCATGAGAAATCCCTTTGAGGCATTCCAACCTTTTCTGCCCATTTTGGACTGCAAAATCACAGGCTGCAGAAATTAGAGAGGGAGCTAACCTGACAGGTCTGGGTGCTGACCTGAATGTTCTCAAAAAGTGCAGGGCTGTCCAGGCTCAGCATTTTGGATTTGGTACATTATAGAAACTGAACCAATCACCAAGGCCTTACATCCTGAAAAATCTTAGACATAACTTTACACATTGGAAAATTCCAAAAAGGCAGCCATGTTAGTCTCATTCATCTTCTTCTGAATGTATTGATTGACCTTTCCTTCCACATTTCCACACCATTCCCATTGAGAATTGGAACTACTCCAATGTATAAAAGAAGCAAGGAGTCCTGTGGCGCTTAAAAACTAACAGATTTATTTATCCTATGAGATTTCATGGGAGAAAACCCCACTTTTTCAGATGCTTTGAACATGGGGGAACTTATAGAAAAGGAGGAAAATAAATGCAAGGGAGTGTATGACCTGATCCTATGTCTTACACTTTTCATCCCATTCTTTAAGTTCCCCCATGTTCAAAGCATCTGATGAAGTGGGATTTTCCCCCACAAAAGCTCATGTGATAAATAAATCTGTCAGTCTTTAAGCACCACAGGACTCCTTGCTTCTTTTACACATTGGAGCAGTTCCAATTCTCAGAAGTATAGGTATTTGCAGGATTGGTACCAAAGTTTGAATCCAGATCCAATTCCATGAGTTAAAAGTTATTTAAGAGCATGGTTTTGAGTCAGGTCCATCTCAAGCAAAAATGAAATCATAAAAATCATGTTTTTGTTTTTTTTTTCAGAACCCACATGAAAGGTTTGGTTCAAGTTAGATTCTACACATGTGATGGTTCAGCTTAGGTGCTAAAAGAGAAAAGTCCCATTTTCCCCGCAAGCAGACTGATCACCCTTATTTCCAATTCATTGAAGAGATGGGCAATACAGTTAAGAAATTAATTCCAAATACACAACACTTCTCAAAAGTAGAAGTGTTACACCAAGTTATAACAGAATGATTTAAAATACAAATGATTTTCCTCAGTCCTCACTGAAAATAACCTTAATCATTCAGTGCAAGTTGCCTTTAAAATACACAAATAAATAAATGTGGGTGGTTCCCACTACTTTGAATTCCCTTTCAGCAGTGAATTGCTGGTAAAGAGGGAGCAAGATCCAGTAACAACGAATAAGGATGTATCCATCTTCTTCTGAATGTATTTGATTGACCTTTCCTTCCACATTTCCACACCATTCCCACTGAAAAAATCCCTTTTATATGCATACATGCACATACATTATATAGATAAATTTTTGTGATAAACTGCCAGCTCTCCTGTGATGGGTCTCATATTTTCCTCATGGGTAATGGGTCAGGGTGTCTCCATCTCTGTTACCCCATTCTTGCTGTACTGGCTGCTTACTTTAGTGTAGTCCTGTGGGCAATGGGAGTAGGGAGTCTCTCCTCCAGGTCCCAGTCCAGGAGTCTTATGAGTTGCAGCAACGTGCTGCTGACAATGTCCAAATCCACAACTCTTTCCTCTGGGCAGCTCCCCCACCCCCACCCTTTCAGTTCCTTGTGCCCTGCTCCCTCTTTGGCAAGGTTTCTTTTCACAAGTGTCTGCATTTTGGGGAGTATCCACACTCCTCTTATACCTCCCCTCCTGGGCTCAGTACCTTCCTCGAAACTCCTCCGATCTACACAGCGGTGCACTCCTGCTTCTCTTCCAGCTTGTGCTCTGTCTGTCTGGGGCAGGAAGGTTTTTAAGAGGCACCTGGCTAGGTCTCAGGGGCCCCTAATTACTGTGTAGTAACCCCAGCTAGTCAACAGGGAAAAAAGCCCACCACATTGTAGGACTTGCATAATTCCCTTCTCTCACTCAGCCTGGGGCAGAGCTCCTCTGGGCAGTGTCCACCGGCTCCCTCAATACCTTCTGGGAGCAGTGGATGCTGTCCTGGCTTCTCTGCTCCGAGTCCCCTTCTGAATCCCTTTTTTGACCCTATGACCCCACGCCTGTCCCTGTTTTCGTTAGTCGTCCCCCATGTCCAACTGAAGCTGGGCCAAGTGCCTCCTCTCCTTAGGCTGGGTGAGTGGTCAAAGCAGCGGGTGGGCCCGCACCCACTCACTTCCCAGCCTTCAAAAAGGCTCATTCCCAGACTGCTCCCTGGCCTTGACATCTCCAGAGCCATCCTTAAGCGGGGCTAAAAGGGGCAACCACCCTAGGCCTCACGCTTTGGGGGGCCTCACGCTTTAGGGGGTCCCACACAACCAGCGTGGATAAGGGAGCAGGGACCTTCTTCAAGCTGAGGAGCTAGCCTGCCCAGGGAGCAGCTCCGGCTGGTCAGGGAAGGGGGAAGGGAATTGGGACAGGCAGCGTTTGTTTACAGAAACTCCTGACTTAAGTAGCCACCTTCCCACAACTGCTCCCTGAGGGGAAGAGAAAGGGCAAGTGCTGAGGTAAAACTTAACAAGCCAGCCTCAGTCAAGCAAACGGGGACAAAGTCAGGAGAATGTCACATCCCCAACCTTTACAAAACAGGACCTTCTCTTTGAATTTACATCAGCATCTCTAGAAAACATTTGAGATATTAAGGAACTTTTTTCCTTCTACACTTAACAAGAGTTTTCAGTCTTCAGGGATGTCTTTTTGAACAAACTTCTCTGTGCAGATAATGATCTATTACACCTGAGAGAGAAGAGCCCAGGCTAGCACTTATATGGAAATACTGGGTTTTTAGGGTTAATGACCATCAATCAACACATTAAAGAAGTTTTTTGTCCTTCCTTCTGCACTGTAAGTGTGCCCCATTGTCATTGATTGCAGTCAGGGCACCAGTTCCAAAGCATGGCAAAGAGGAAAGCAGCTGTGGCCATGTGGGTCTAGTTTAGCAAAACAAACAAGGAATCCCTGATGTAAAACAAACAAGGAGTCTTGTGGCACTTTTACAAGCTAACAAATAAATCAATTTTTAAAATCTTTAAAAGTCTCACACAACTCCTTGTTTGTTTTACATCAGGGTATCTGAGAGGAGCAAAAGGTCCCTTGTTTCTTCCTCTCATCCTCAAACAGTACCTGAGTTTCATTACTTACATCACCTGCAAAGCAATGAGGAATGTATGAATACATATATTAAAATAAGATGGGAAAGGAGAGAGTCAGGCAGCAGAAAGGAAATAACATACATTAGACAATTGGAATCCAGTGCTTTAAGGTGAGAGAGGACCTGGATTTATTTCTTGATATTATCCAAAAATAGCATCTCTCTCTCTCTCTGAATTTTCAGTTTCACAAAAACTTGATCTTAGAAAAATTATTAAACTTGTAAAATTGTGTGCCCATCTTGAACAGAAAACCAGAACCACAAAGAAGAGTACCTCCAGATGCTCCTGTCCACCTGGCTGTGAGGTTGATGAAGTATCACCATGACACATTCAGTATTGCCTACCCCAAACATCAAAAATAGTCACAAGCCTGGCTTAAATATATCATTAAAACTCACTTAAAAATAAAGCGATGTTTAAAAAAAATAATAAATGAGGGGGAGCTATTTTCTTTGATTTCTGGGTTTTGAGTCTTTAAGATAAAGTCAGGTCATGTTTTTCTGCTTGTCTCTGCAACTTTTTAGCCTGAGGGCTAGACATTTATGATTTTATTAAAGAAAAATTATGACACTGCCCAGTGTTCCCTTTAAGCTGATGATGCAGCTGAACAAGTTATGGCTGCACTTGGGGAGCCAGCAGGCAGCAGGGAAGAAGCCCGTTGGGGCCTGGAGAACCAGTGGGGAACTTGCTCAGCTGCATCATCAGCTTAGAGCAGTGGTTCCCAACTTTTTTCAGGCTGGGGACCCCTTTGTAACAAAAAAAATATATATCTTTGCGGACCCCCCAGCTGATTATGTAATCTGGCCTGCACGGGCAGACTCTGGCCCGCACCAGTGGGACAGCTGGTGAGCAGCGCTGCCACCACCATTGCCCACACCACCAGGGAGCTGAGCTGCAGCAGCTGTGGTCCCCTGCCCTTGCTCCTGCTGGGGAGCTGCTGTGGCTCCATTCCCCTGCCAGGATACAGCCACAGACAGGGAGAGGCAGCCCTGGCAGGGAGCATCATGGCTGTAGCTGGATTCTGGCCCCGGGCAGGGAGAGGCTCTGCAGACCCCCTGCAATGTGTCCATGGACCTCTGGGGGGTTGGGAACCCCAGGCTGGGAACCACTGGCTTAGAGGGAACATTGCCTGCAAAGTTTAAAATGGGGGGGCCCCGCACAAACAGATTTGCCCTGGGCCCCGCTGCCCCCTAGGGACAGCCCTGGATATCTCATGTATATGAAGTCTCAGGCTTTCATTCTCTTTTCAGTTAATTAGCCTTTTTGATACGTCTTCATGTAATGAGATAGGTATGCATTTCTATTTTTTCCCCAAACAAGATGGTATCAGATTAGCTTTGTATCCCACTCCACTAACGCTATAGCAAAATTCCCATGGAGTTCATGGGGATCAGGATCAGAAACTTAGACACAATGGAGATAGGAAGAAGAGTGAGCTTACTTCAGAAAGGCACAGTCACCCAGAACAGGCCATCCAACTGGAAAGCCCTGGGATAATGGTCTGATTCACTTATTTTCTGTAAGGCTGAGTGTGTGACATTCACTCAAGCAAAATAATACCCTGCAGGGATGAAAGAGAGATTCTCCTTCACTCACCAGCCCCACTTAGCAGAAAAAAAACACATTTATGAAGTTGTTAGGATGATCACAATCTGTAAACCTTTATAGTTGTGAAAAAACAAATCTTTATCCCATGGGCCTGGCTAAATAGAACTACTAAACACAGTCAAAGTGTTCCCTACACATGCTAAAAGTCCTCTCCAATTCATTTTAATAACTATAACCTTTATATAGTGGTTTATTAATAAGGGCAGATGGCCTGGTTTACACAAAATATTATAGCATCATGCAAGGTGTCTACATGAATGATGTGAGATCCCATTGGTTTAAAACTTCTGTCAAAGCACACCCACAGCCAGTGGGAGAGTGGGTAAGAAGACCCATTGTAACATGAACTGACAAACTCTCATCAACAGCATGTAAACTCTGTACGTGTTCAAAAATATTTTTAGAAGTAGTTTGACACTTCCATACATCTGTTTTGATTCCTAGCTCCATACCAAAATATTATCAGGACTTCTCCCCCTCCCCATTTTCTTTTTTCTTTTGGCAGTGTTTCCTACTTCTGCTCGGGCACGTCTACACACACAGGTTTATTTCAAAATCGGTCCTTTTGAAAGGACCGATTTCGAAATAAAACCCTTATTTCGAAAGGAGCCCTTTCAAAATAAGGGAAACCGTGGTATCGAAATAGCCGTTATTTCGAAACGGATATTTCAAAATAACAGCAATGGAACCGCTGTTTTGAACCGTTGTTTCGAAACAACGGTGTTGTTTCGAAACAACGGGTCTAAAGCCCTTATTTCGAAACATCCGTTTCGAAATAACGGCTATTTCGGGGGGTGGGTACGTTTTACTTTTCCGAAACGACGATCCTTATTTCGAAAGGACGAGGTCCGTCCTTTCGAAATAAGGAAACGTCATGTAGACTAAACTTTTTTTATTTCGAAATAACGGGTGTTATTTCGAAATAAAAGGGCCGTGTAGACATGCCCCTCATGCCGGAAATAACAGAGCCAGTAATAACAAGCCTGTGTGTTGATCAGGTTTCCAGACCAATTTTGCATACATAAAAAGATGGACACTTCAGAGACACTGCAAACCATTTTAGTTCACAATTTAGTATTAGATCACTCACATTTAGTGTTCTGTTAAGATCATGAACTTTATAAGACGCTGCTCACCCTTTACATAGTTACTTCACAGATTGTGTGAGAAAAGCCCAATTAAGTGCATTTTCAATTTTGTTTTCCCTTTTCATTAACTGCCCTCACCATGAATAAGTCATCTATGTGCTCGTTCCTCTCAAAGACCGAATTTTATGTCATCACAGCAAAACAAAACAAAAAAACACCACCACAGTACAATGTGGGTACATTTAAAGCTGTCACCCTGTCCCTACAAATACAAAACTTCCCTTGCATTACAGCTTGAATGCATGGCATACAGTGCAGTATTATTCTACCCAACTAGGTGCTTACATAGGCCATACCACTACAGTGTTTGAGTTCCCTATAAACATTAGCAAGTTTATCTTAACAGATGGCAGGGAAGTATTGGACAACCATTTTCAGAATTTGAACTAAGTCAGACAGCACTGAGTGAGGAGCTCTATGTCATGAGTCTCGGGCAGAGCTGAGAATTAATTCAAGTTCTATTGTCTCCTTATGATTTTAAGCAAAATGCCATCCCTTCCCTTATCTCAATCATTGCTGCTACTCAGTGCCAAAGACATCCATGAACTCTGAATTAAGGTTGCTTGCTGTTATCTCATCCCTTTGCAGAATGTTGACTTCAGCAAAACTCAAACTTCTGAAAACCAGAAAATGCCCAGTCCCTATTACCCATGCAAATTTAACTCTGCCCTTTCTTACCAAGACCCTGACAAGCCTGTTAATCTTTACTCTGCCAGCCCCAGGTTCCTGACATGTACAAGCTCTTCACCTCCTTTTGCATCCCATTCCCTCTCACAGGATTCCACACAACATTTTTAAGGACAAAAAGCAGGACAGGACTGATTGTAGGGCCATGGAGTGCAGAGGGGTTGGGGTGGACAGAAAAAGCTGGGGGCACATGTAGTTTGGGGTGTGCTGGCAGTGCTGCAGGTTCAAAGGCTTGGAAATGCACTTTCAGAGTTGGTGTTGCAGAGCAGTTAGAGTGCAGGGAGATTGGAAAGCACTGGCAGAGCTGGAGGTGACATGACTACTACATTTAAGCTCCTAGACTCTCTTCTCTCCCTTAGATTGTATCCCTATTTATACCCTTCTTCCTCTGCCCCCCAAATGCCCATCCTTTCACAGCAAGCAGTCACATGTCTAATTTCCACTACACCCACAAGATTTTGATTATATGCACTAACAAAATAAAACCATGACCCATGACTCAGTCATTAGAGCAACCTCCAGCCACTCAATCCAAACTTTGTCTCAAACTAAATCTTAAGCCTCCACACCTGTTTTTTAGTTCTGTTAAGTGAAGGCTGAAGTAGTCAAGAGCTCTATGATTCAGTCAGTCATTAACAATACAAAGCAGCAGAATGAAACCATTTTGGGGAAAGCCAGCAACTAAGAAATCCCTCAGACAAATGACCCCAGATTTGGATGACTAAATCTACCCTGTACCCTCAAGACAGACACCAAATTTTAAAGCAATCTGAGTCACCATTTTGATTTTAAAGCATTACCACGAATGAAGCTTTAAGGCATATAAAATGGGAGGAATGGAAATCCGCTAGCCATTTTTCTGCATTAGTTCATGAGCAGGGTAAAAAACTGTTTCCTTATATACCATCCTCAGTTTGGATCCCCAAAAAATTAATTTCCAGAAGGGGTATCCGTGTTAGTCTAGTTCAGCAAAATGAGCAAGGAGTCCTGTGGCACTTCTAAAGACTAAGAAATTTATTTATCGCATGAGCTTCCATGAGAGAAGTGAGATTTTCTCCCTTGAAAGCTCGTGTGATAAATAAATTTCCTAGTCTTTGAAAGTGTCACAGGATTCCTTGCTTGTTTTGCAAAAATTTAGTGGGTGTCATGCATTACATTGGGTAAACTTAGCAGATTGAGACCATTTTGACCCATAAGCCATCAATAGTTTGATCTCTGTCTCCCGGTGGAAAAGACATCTAGAAACTCTTGTTTAACAGGCTATGGCTGGGGGTTAATATCTCTGAAATGCCTGGTTCCAATTATTTCAAATTTGGGTCACCAACCCTATTGTACACCCTCCTGAGCCACATCAAATATAAAAGCAATCCTACTAAACGTGTCAGTTTTACTTTAAACAGATAACAAGACTGCACCTTAACTATATTTGTGCTCCCATACCACTGTAATATTCAGCTCTCAAAGTGCTGAAATCTATAATGAAACCTTCATATACAGTACTAAATGATTAAGCAGAGGCAAAGTATCAAAACAGACAAAAAAGTGAAAGTTTATTAACTTGTATTTCCGACACAGCTGGTTTCTTAATATTTTATGCTTATAAAGCTACCCTAGACAGTTCATTTCCATGAGGGTTGATCCTCCTGGTTATGCTCAGTGATCATTTTCACATGCTCACATCTTGTTCACTATGAAAGGTACAGTAGGCATCTAAAATATGCATAAAATCCATTTTGCCACTTTTTTATGCACACAGCACTTCAATGCAACACAGAAAATTCATTGATCTTAAAATTATACAGTATATCATGTGCAGAACCACATTACATGCTAGATATCATTTGAAGAACTAAAAATGGGAAATTTCTTTGAATTTTGAGTGTCAAGTGGATGGGGGAAAAAAATCTTAGGCCTTTGCTCACCATCATATGAACTCATGTACCACCAGAAGTACTTGCAGGGTATAAGCTACAACACCAAATGAATGTTGCTACTTGTGTTTTTTGTCATATACAAATAATTGAGAAACTAGCATGTGGTTTGATCCTTGATATACACAAAAAGCAACTAGTATTCTTGTGAGTTATTTTAATGTTTACCTATATCTAAAATTAAAGAAGGAAGATCTACTGTAAGATCTATGCACTACGCATCAAGGCTGTACACATGACAACAAAGACAAAAATTGCTCACAACCACCAATGGTCATTTCAGTAGTGCTGGTGCTGCTCACTTACCTGACAATTATAATATCCACTTATCAAAAAACAGAGGTCAGGGTAAGAATAAATAAGATAGGAAAGCATTTAGAATAATTTAAAACAATTCTCTTCTTTGGGGAAACATTATCTACCTTCCAACAGCTTGGCCTGACACTTTTTCTAAAAAACTTCCGTGGAACGTTATAAATGACAACACTGTTTTAGAGGGTATAGTTGTAGCAGTGTCAGTCCCAGGATATTAGCGACACAAAGTGAGTAGGAGAATATCTTTTATTGGATCAACTTCTGTTGGTGAGAGAGACAAGTTCTCAAGCTATGGATTTTAAACTCACTAACCCCTCCTTTTTGTCCCATGACTGCAGAGGTATTAACAGGCCACTCCACCTTGAATAATCCCTAACAACACATGCTAGCTACTTATGCGCAACAATTTATTCCATTTTACATATTGCTGTTACTCCAGGGGCTAGTCTACACTAGAACAGCTATATTGCTGCAACTGTGCCGCTGTAGCATTTCTGGTGAAGACACTTCTATGCTGACAGGAGAGAGCTCTCTTTTCAGCATATTAAGTCCTCCTCTGCAAGAGGCAGTAGACCTTCTCCCATTTTCATAGCAATGGCCACACCAGCACTTAAGTCGGTGTAACTTATATCACTGAGACGGTGACTTATTTGCACCCATAAGCAATGTAAGTCATACTGAAGTAAATAGTAGTGTAAAACTTGCCTGGAGTCTTTCCCTTGACCTACGGAAGAGCTTCATGTGGCTCAAAAGATTGTCTCATCAAAAGGATTCACTCCAATAAAAGATATTACCTCATCTTGTCTCTCTAACACTGCTTGTGTTTGTCACATCCAGACTATTAAAAAAGGGCTATTTGCCCCTTGTATTCTGTTGCTGGCCTCTCTGCTAGACAATGGGGTCAGGAAAACAATGTTTGTTCTGCTTCAGGGACATATATTCCATTATTATGAAGTTATCTTAAAATGATCTCGGTTGGCGTAAGAGTAATAATAAAACTCAGACAGTTACTTATATTTACTAAAACCAACATGATTTTTAACTGAAGGCTCCATTTTTCCTTCTGTCTTCCTCTCACAAAATGCCTTCTGCCTCAATAAAAGATCATCACCTCATTCACCTTGCCTCTCTACTATTCTGGGACTGACACTGGTTACTACATATATATTAAGTCATGTCACGTGCCACCCTTCTGTTGCTTTCAGTAGGATCTACCCTTGAGAATGATCAACATTTTGCAATTTTGGGTCCCGAATGGGAACATTTTTTAGTGTCTAAGACCCAGTTTTTTAAAGGTATTTTGATGCCTGAATCCCAGTGAAACTAATGAGAGTCAGGCACCTAAATATCTTTAAAAATATGAGTTTGAGACTCCAAATTCCACTTGCAAAAATGACTTTACATTGGTAACCTAAATTTACTTTCATTACTACTTAGGTTTAAGTTTTCAGAAGTGTTTAAGTCACCTAGGACGTAAGTCATCTAAGTCCTGTGCAAAGTAATGGGGTGCAAGTATTTGTGAAATTTATATCCTAAAGTCCATAATACTTTATTGAAATAAGTGGCCTGAATTCCTAAAGAGCTAAATGCTGGCAGACTCAATTGAAGCTCAGCACCTCTGAAAATCAGGCCATTTATTTTAATTAATTATGGACTACAGGTCAAGACTTTCTTAAGCAAATAGTGATCATAAGGGTCTAACTAGGGACACCTTGAAGTCATCTGATTATTAGAGGATAAGGGCACAATATTTTCTGAAAAATCAAGCCCTTTGAAAAGATATTAAAAGTTGAGTGCACAAAAACCAAGGCATCGAAACTCGTTTGTTACTTTTGAAAATCTTGACCTTACTGCCAAACATTATATGTGCAAAACCGATATTATCACCCTATCCTGTTAGCATGTCTATTCAACTCCCAGTGAGAGGTCAACATTCAAAGGTAAAAATTAAAAGAGATGTGACATCAAAAACTGACAGTGAAAGAACGATTTCATATCTGCCATTCACACTAATAGCAAACTTTGCCAAGGCACATCAAGTGTAGACAGTCTGTCTTATAATTTATCTAACAGACTTAGGCAATTAAGTTATTCATGCTGAGGAATGTGTCATCCTCCTAGATCTGCATCACAATTTGGAACCAGCAGGCATGGGATTCTGTCTAGGAATGGTCTAATCCCCTGGCATTTGTAAAAAGACATTAGTGATGTTTCTCATTAAAATATCTGTTCCAGCCAGATTAGTTTCCAGACCTGCATATTTTAAGGCAGATCTTAAAAACACAAAAAACTGTTGCTTCTTCTACATAGAACTCTTGCTTTCTTCATCTTTTTTTCTAACTTCCTTCTGAAGCAATACGAATATTAAATCATGTTATGCTGACCCATGTGATGTTAATAAATAGCTGGTTTAGGGCTGTTTGACACAATTGCTCCTGTTGTCATTGAATTACTCTACCTTTCATTAGACCCTCTTGATGACTTTCAAAGTACATTTCCTATCATCCTTCCCCCAGGTTCTTTATCAAAAACTTGAAACTTACATTAATAAGATATAAAAAATGAAAACCGATACTGAGTCACTTTTTTTTCATTTAACACTTGTATTCACCAAAGTCCATAGGAATCAACTTCCTGTTATAATCATCTCATACCCTTTCCTTTTCTCCCTTGCTAATGGTGTCAGGTGTTCAGACAAATACTGCTATCGTGTTATAGAGTAATTTGGTGATATGGGAACTGGTAGGCTGCAGGAATAAGGAATTTTGAGGGTATTTTACATCTCTCTCTCTTCTGGGCAACACAACTCAGGAATATCATTACAAGAAAAATCATACTATGTTTCTTAGTCTGGAAGTAAATTTAAAACAAAATTTATCTTGTTCTATTCACACGAAGAAATAGAAAAGGTGGGAGGTCCCACTCTCAAAGAATTCAATAACCCACTCACTGAACTATCTCTTGGCTAGGTTCAGAAGGGGTAGCCATGTTTGTCTAGTTCAGCAAAACAAACAAGGAATCCTGTGGTACTTTTAAAGACTAACAAATTTATTTATCGCATGAGCTTTTGTGGGAGAAAACCCCACTTTGTCAGATGCTTTGGAGATGGGGGAACTTACAGAATGGGAGAAAATAAATGCAGGGAAGCGTAAATCTCTGTGCAAAAGAATAAATAGGCAGAACTCTGACATTAGAAGTCTCAACACTTTAAAACCAGGGGGTGAGCATTCAATGTTCGTGATAACTCCATTAATGATTTGCTAATTGCTGTGCTCAGACAGATGAATATGAAATCAAGCCTTCAAAGAGAAGCCACTGAAATTGTATTTATTTGAAAATTTGGTTGCACTGCTTCAGGACTTAATAGGGACATTGGATTTTTCTCTCATTACTACAGGTGATTTGAGCTCATCTCCCTCTGCATGCTGTTCCCCAGTGTTTGAATCTTTACAACAGTTTTGATATGCTGTTACATTGTGACCTGTTCCCCTGACTTGCGCTTCCCTGCATTTATTTCCTACCATTCTGTAAATTCCCCCATCTTCAAAGTATCTGATGAAGCGGGATTTTCTCCCACGGAAGCTCTTGGAATAAATATATTTGTTAGTCTTTAAAAGTACCACAGGACTCCTTGTTTGTTTTGCTGAACTAGACTAACACAGCTGCCCCTTTGGATCTTGAAATAAGTGGGAGTCACATGCAAGGCAGACCTTGGTCATTAGCAAAAAAGAAAGCTCTTCACTCTTAAAGAAGCAAATCAACCTTTTCCCTTTTATCCTCTCTTCCTCCTCTCTGTTGCAGATGTCAATTTGACACCTACAGGTTTCTTTCCTTCACATGTCAGCAACTCCCAGCACCTGCAGCTTAGCTGAGTAAGGTGTCAGGAGTAAGATCAGCAATGATGAAAGCCTAGTTCAGTCCCTCCTCTCCACCTTGCTGCTGCCACCTTGCCTCACCTCAGGTTTTTACAAAGCATTGCCACCAGCTGCCATAGAGCACACAGGCAGCATCTGCACATTTCAATCCAATTTTATTCTTATTTTTATTTCTTCTCTCTCCTACCCTCCTTTTAAGGCAGCTGTGTTTCTGGGACTTCTCTTGGGAAAATCTTTAACTTGAAAGGCCCTCTTAATAACCTTGCTTAGACCTACACACAGGAAATTAAACTGTTCTGCACATTCAGCATTTACCATTCTTTTCTGCAATCCAAAGTTCTGGGACATAAAAGCAGTCTACAGCTGTTTGGGGATTAACCCTTTCACCTCTGAAGAGGGCAGGTGAATTTTCATTTCTGTGCATGAACTCACTGCCTGGAGCTGTGGGTAATAGTTCATATATTGAATACAAATGGTTCTAAATATAGCAGAGTTTCTTTGCAATGTTGCCAGAGAGATCTGCCAGACGAACCAAACACCCACTGAGTGAAAACTTAATTAGGGGCTTTTGACTTTCATATTATTACCAATTTGATTAAATGTAGTGCATGTCCCCTTCCCTCCTCAATATAAAATGCCATTTATATGGGGAGCGGGTAGGCTTTAAAAAAAAAGTTTCCAAGAAATATTCAAATAGAAGGAGAAGTGTCTATTTTATTTCCAGCATGTCACTGCTTGGGGAATTCACTCTTATTAACCCCCCTCTAGTTGTATTCTGTTCAGTCTAAGGGGTAAATACTGTGAGTCATAACCCTCCTTTATTAACATACTAAGATTGAGAAACTGGCTGCTTAATTTGGCTAGATCCCAGTTAGCCAGACTGCAAAGAGCTCCGTCAAATTGCTCAGCTGCTCTGTGAGCTTACGAAGCCCGCTGCCTCATAACCACAACACAGTCCTCAAGATAATCTTTGACCAGTCTGTCCATATGGCTTAGGAAGGTCTGCTATGTCTTATTTTTGGATAAAAAAAGTTTCTTCATGGCTCTTCTATCTATAGGAAATGGAAAGGCAGTATACAAGTACAAATGTATTTACAGTGCAGTAAATATGGACTAAATTCTGGCTTTCCTGCATAAGTACAGTATGAACTAAAAGAAGATACCTTTTCCTCTCATGCACCGTGAATTGAGACCAAACTTAATCTGGTCCCACAAGGACTATAGCCAGGGCCCCATGACTCCTACAAGCATCATGAGTTATGTCATGAGATTCCTTTTCAGCCAGGCCCAGAAAATTCTTCTGTATACGCAGTCACCAATTCTGCTTTGGCCTTTTTAGCTTCATCTGCCCCATGCAGGGAGAATCATTCATTCACTTATCTGCTGGAGTTCTGCTTCTTCACACTGCTTCCCACTTCTATGAATCTATTCTTGATCCTCAACATGCCTAAAGGAAAAGGAAAAAGCACACTTCTGCCTTTTTTGTTTGTTTGGTATGTCAAGGTATTTCTCTATGCTAACTGCTCTTATGCTCCTCACCTCAGTGTTAGCACAGGCTTTGCTGAATTGTTGAATCACCATTTCAAAGAATAAGGCTGCAAAGATTAGAGTTGTGCAGCACAAGATGTTATCTGACCACTTCATAGGAGATGTCAAAAGTGTCCTGAGCTGGCTCATCCCTGGTCCCATTGAAGCCAATAAGGGTTTTACCATTTACTCCATGGAAAACTGTATTAGGTGAATAAAGATCCCACTCTAAATCTTTTGATGACCTAAGACCAGTTCCAAATGCAACGATGTGATTTCTCTTCTCTCAAATCATCAGTCATACTGGAAAAAAGCTGAGCTCA
The DNA here is from genome assembly GCA_007922195.1 of Podocnemis expansa. NCBI lineage: Eukaryota > Metazoa > Chordata > Testudines > Podocnemididae > Podocnemis > Podocnemis expansa. Next base: position 18,851,075 of record ML682016.1, read on the forward strand.
CCAAGCTGAAATCAGTGCTATCATTGGAATGAGTCAGAGCCAGGCTCCTTTGAACACTTCTTTGGCAAAGGAAACTTCAGAAACACTAGGAGAAAAGCAGAGGTAGAGCTCTGAAACCCATAAAGGCCTTTCTTTCTTGCTTATGGCGGAGGCATGGATAGTTGCTCCCACCAATGAATAGGTGGAATTGTGACACAGAAGAGCAGAAGTTTCCAGTCTATGAGGGAAGCTATGTTGGGTTTTTTCCTTTTAGAAATATCTTTTTAGCAAGACCTTTAATCATTGATCTATGAGCAGGCACAAAGCCTGTAGTTCTCTCCATATTCTTAGGGTTAGTTTTCTTCTTCAGTCAGTGAGTTGGTTTGTCCTTACTACAGTAATGAGGTTTATATGAGGTTTCACAGAATAAAGTCACAAAAGTACCAGTAACTGCTTTTCATGTTTGTATTTGTAACATTGTTTGTCCTGTAGTCTGGGGAGCTGCCTGGGGCTATGTCAGCCCTGATTACAAGACAAGCCACACCTGGGTTGCAACATGGGGTCCCAGAACAAAAAGGAGATGGAAAAGACTGTGGGGGAAGGGACAGAGGAGACACAACAGACTGCAGCTATGTCTTCAGACATTGCAAAAAGCGGAAAAGAAAAAAAAAGCAAGCAGTCTTGTGGCACTTAAAGACTAACAAGACTCCTTGCTTTTTTTTTGCTTTACTAGACTAACACGGCTGCCCCTTTGGAACTCTGCAAAAAGCAAGAAGGCTTCAACAGGACCCTCAGTTAGCAGGGGAATAGCTGAAGAAGCAGGAGCGAGTGGGGAAAAATTTCTCCGGGTAAGGAGACCTGGGAGAGAGCTTGCACAAGCAGGCAGAGACTGTAATGGGCTGTTGGAATCAAGGCTTTAAATTTGTATTTTGTGTTATTTTGGATTGATTAGGAGAAAGACACTGAAAGGTACATACTGGTCCTGCAAGACTCAAGTTCCAGAGAACTAAATACAATTTGCACAGAGGATCCTGTGTTTTAGTGGGTGAGCTTTTGAAGAGCCCTGAAGATGACAAAAACAGATATGGGGCACTGCAGTAACCTCTGGCCATGAGAGGGTGCGTGGGTGATGCGCAACTCCACTTCAGTATCATGCATGGAAGATAAAGCCAGCAGCACAAATTTCATTTCAACAGTTGTGTCCAAAAGAACCTAGCTGAAAACTCTGTAGGTACTGGTTCAATCCCAATGGTTCTTCATGAGGCATAGTTATTACAACTGCTTCAGAGAAGTTTATTACTTCTAAGTCTGACAGGAGAAAATTTCATTGTTCCTTCCTTGTCAGCATAGTAAAGTAAACATGCTAACTGCAGAGTCTGTGAGATGGTCAGCACTGACTATTGTATTGATTAAAGACCATAAGAACAGACAGTAGGTAAACTAAGGCCTTGATGTAAAAGGTCATTCCTCATGAAAGAAACAATGAGAGCACTGCACAGCATTGCATAGAAATGCAAGTGCCTCCTTCCAAGAGACTTGCTGTATGGACTCTTTAAATGATTAGATAAATATGTGCTCTGTGCTGAACAGTCATCATGAGATTTCCAATGATAAAATACAAACTCTCTCTCTAAACAAAAGTTATGTTACAGTGACAAGGAAAAAGTTTAATAAAATCTAAAACATTGTTGAAATGATAAAAGGAACATTAGATTCCTCTATTTCACAAAAACTAGAACATTCTGGACAATTCACAAATCTAAAATACACTGAAAGCATGTATTATTTAAATAAAAACACCAAGGAGTCCTCTGGCACTGAAAGACTAACAGATTTATTTTTCGCATGAGCTTTTGTGGGAGAAAATCCCACTTTGTCAGATGCTTTGAAGATGCATCTGATGAAGTAGGATTTTCTCCCACAAAAGCTCATACAAAAAATAAGTTAGTGTTTAAGTGCCACAGGACTTCTTTTCTCCCCCACCCCACCCCAGGACTAGACTAACGCGGCTGCCCCTTTGGAACTTATTTAAACAAACTTCCTTCGAAGAGCAACCACAGAGCTGCACTTGCTTTCACCACAATGGCAAATTGATTCTAACATCTTCTGCAAGCAAGAGTCTTCCCTTAATGCTCCCAGAGTCACTTCACCTGCCTAAGCAGATAGTGCCTACTACCATCAGCATGTAGCAAAACATAGTGGGGTCCTTTTGTCATAGTCCAGCCCATGGTGTCCACAATAGCTGAGGCTTAAATCATCATAGTACTTCCTTATGATGCAATCAGATTCAGCATCAGACTTTCACAGTAATAAACTGGCTTCCTTCCCTTTCACTTCATGATCTTGTTTCAGTACATGTAGTATGTATCATGTATATACAATTAACAAAATGCCTCAACTGCTGGAGATCTGCCTTACGGTTTTTTGTTTTTTTATCATCTATTGCATGTCTTGAGAAGCAAATAAGGAAAGTGGTGACAAACGTATTCTTAGATGCAGTACTACTCAAGATCCATTTGCCTATTTTTGTTGTTGTTAAGAGTAACCTTGAAATATTCTTGAAAAGAAAGCAAAATGGAATGCAGCCCTCAGGTGCATTCCATAAGCTTACACAGGTGTTATATACTTATTTACTTAAGAGATGTACAAGAAATGTACAGTAATAGACAGATTAAAATGTTTAGTTACCATGGTTACCTTTACATCACATGCTGCAAAACCTGAATGCAAGATAAAAACCAACTCCTTAAAGAAAGAAACACACCATCAACAACAGATATTCTTGCAATGTTTTCACAGGAAGCAAGTGTTGCAAGAAGCAAATAAGCATTAGTCCCAGGTAGTAAATATATACTTCCTGTTTATTACTTTGCCCTATATTTTCTTTGCATAATGAACAAAACGTGTGTGTGTGTGTGTGTGTGTGTGTGTGTGTGTGTGTGTGTGTGTGTAAGTAAAATTCATTCCTATCCACTAGCTAGGTTGGCTACAGAGCATAAATTATTTCCAAGAAGTGTAAGATATTTCTCTTCTGAGATCATTTTTATGTTTAAGATTAAGTAGTATTTGATACATAAGAACACTTCAGTATAACAACATCTAATTTGTATGTTCTAACCCAACTACCTTTATTTTAGATTAGAGTTAAACAAGGAAAAACTGAAGCTTTCCATTACAGAGCTCTGTGTGCATCTCTTGAACCTCCAGTAAACCCCAGAAGCTTTTAAAATGTAAAGGTACAATATAGAGAAATTAGACACAACCACTCCATGTTTTTGAGAAGGATCCCAAAACACTTTATAGATTTATTTCCTACATGTTACTTCATTCATGACTGACATGCAGCCATCTCTGGAATAGACGTCTGCTAACATTGTTTTTCTGAATACTGCAACTTTAAATTTCCAGAACTGTATTCTGCCGGAAACCACTGACATGTCACGTTCACTTTGGACAAAGCCTGTTGCTAAAACTCTCAACATCCACTGGTCCCTCTTGAAAACATTCTCCTCCTTGGTTTTTTAATAACCCATAATCTAAAATACAAAGTTACTATTCAGGCTGAAGGTGTATGGAATAACAGCGGGAAAATACTTCTGAACACAACACTACCCTCTCTTTTCTAGTCCCCTACTACTTTAGAGGCTCCATTCATTGGTTGAAGAGAGTTGGCTGCAGGTAGTCTGCTTCCAGGACACAGTGGAAAAGCAGACCCTTGTTTGCTCTGAGGAAGGGAGAAAAGCACATAGAGTAATCAGAGTCAATTGCACCCAAAGTAAACCACAGAGCCGTGGAGGAAGAAATAAGTAGATCATGTGTATGAACTAAACGGCAACCATCCCGCTGAGGGCAACACAAACTCAGACTCACATTACACAGAAACCTTTTTGCAGAGGTAAACTGAAGAGCAACTTACTTGGATGAAATCAAGAAGGAGTATTTTATACATGATGCCAGGCATTTTTTTTAAATGATAACCACATACAAAAATAATTAGTCCCAATCTAGTTACAGTATAATCAGATGCAACAATCATTACCTCCACTGAGTTGCACACTGCTTACAGCAAGAATAAATTTACTCCGCTATATGACATTGAGAGCTGGCCACAATACAGGACACCAATTTCATGAAAATTTCATGTAATTTCTTTGCCTAAACTCAAAACTGCAGCAAAATTTTCCAAACTCTATTACTGGTCTCAGACTGTTTTCAAAATTTATGTACTTAATAATGATAAATCATAACAGTAGCTCTTAAAAGGATTATTCTACCAAGCAGTGTATTAAATTAGATAGAAAACATGCAATCAATCAAACATTTTTTCCCTCACTTTGGCCAATGTCCATCACATTTGTGAGATGGAAAAAATGGAAAAGTCTTCTTTAAAATAAAATCTTGGGAATGACAGAGTTTAGTAGAGGAGGCAAAACCATATCACCATTATATTGCAGCAACCATCATCTTCTAAGACAAACCCCCTTAAGCATATGAAAAGCTGTGTTTAATTTAGAGTATTCTTGTAGCTGAGTTAAGTTGTGCTACGGACTAATTTGTTGGGCAGACAGCTCCAGGACCAGAAAAACTGGTATATTAATCCACTTTTACATATTATATTGTGTCCTGTGCTAATATGCAGTCTGGATGGATCTAAGAATTTTAGTCAGGATTCTTAGGTGTCTGTGCCTGATGGACAGTTATCCACATTACAAAAATCACAGTTTGAAAGCCTGGGAGAAATAAGAGTGAGTGAGAGTGTGTGTGTGTGTGTGAGAGAGTGAACTTTTATCACAGTTGTACACAATTATGGCTTTTTTGTAGGAAATGTTAAGGGGAGTCATTAGATGATACGGTTCAAAATTTGTTAGGATTTTGATTTTTCTACAGAGAAACCTAAAAAGCAAATTATTATTCTTTTATGGGGGGAGTGGGGATGGTTTGACAAAATGTTGAACATAGGTGTTAAACATTTTAACCAGTTTTGCTAAAGATTATTGACAAAGATGTAAAAAAAGTTATAGAACTGGAAGGGACATTAAGAAGTCCTCTAGTCCGGTCCCCTACACTCAAGGCAGGACCAACCATTAACCAGACCATTCGTGACAAGTGTCTGTCTAACTTACTCTTAAAAATCTTCAGTGATAGAGATTCCACAATCTCCGCAGGAAATTTATTTCAGTACTTAAACTACCCTGATAGTTGGGAAGTTTGTCTTAATGTCCAACTTAAACCATGCCTGCTTGCAGTTTAAGCCCATTGCCTCTTGTCCTGTCCTGGTAAGTTAAGGAGAATGATTCTTCTCCTTTCATCTTGCAACAATTTTTTACGTTCTTGAAAACTGTTATCTCATCCCCTCTCAGTCTCCTCTTTGCTAGATGAAAGAAACCCAGTATTTTCAATCTCTCTCATATGCCATGTTTCCTAGACCTTTGGTCATTTTGTGGCTCTTGTCTGAACTGTCTCCAATTTGTCCATATCTTTCCTGAAATATGGAGCCTGCAATAGGACACAACACTCCAGCTGAGGGCTAATCAACAGATTAGAGCAGAAGAATCACTTCTTGCTTAGAGTACACCTGCTAATACATCCTAGGACAGTGGTTTTCAAACTTTTTTCCTTGGGGCCCAGTTGGAAAAAATCATTTATGCCTGTGACCCAGCAGTTACATCTTTGAGCAATACATTTTGGTATTTTGATAGTGGCAGCAGGGATGCCGTGACCCAGTGCCTGAAGGGCTGCGACTCACTACTGAGTCCTGACCCTAAGTTTGAAAACCACTGTCCTAGAATGATACTTCGGGCATTTTTGCTACAGTTTGACATTGTGAGCTCATATTTAACTTGTGATCCACTATGACCCCCAGATCTTTTTCTGCAGTATTCCTTCTGAGGCAGTCATTTCCTATTTTGTATGCATGCAACTGAGTATTCCTTCCCAAGTAAAGTACTTTGCATTTGTCCATGCTGATTTTCATTCTGTTTACTTCAGACTGTTTTTCCAGTTTGTCCAGATCATTCTGAATTTTAATCATAGCCTCTAAAAGCACTTGCAAAGTCTCCCAACTTGGTATCATCTGCAAACTTCGTAAGTGTACTCTCTGTCATCATCTACATAAATGACAAAGATACCACACAATTGCCTACATACAAGACATAGCTGCATAATACCTGGCTGAAGCTCATTCATGTTTCTATACTTCTTAAAGCAGAAAAAGAGCTGATATTTTGGTACATTGGGGAGGAATTTTGCCCCTCATTTAAAATTACTAGTAACTTACATTTTACACAATCACTGCTTGCTGATTCTAAATGAGAAAGATGAAATCGTGCGGGATTTCACCTCCTACATCATTTTCAGACTTCAGATTTTTATCAAAATTATAAAAGGAAATAGCTAATACAAGACACAAATTAGATGTGGTTGAATTATCTAATGTTCACAAACACCTCATTATGATGATTTGTGATTTCTGGTGTGGGATTGATCACTGCTTCATGTTATTCCCCTGTCACCAAAACTTTTCCCACTCTGTACTCTTGTTTACACCTGAATACAAACCTGGGAACAAAGTCATTCTCCAAAGTTTCATGCCAGCAAAAACTTTTTGCACTAACATTTTATTGAATAGCAAGATCTAAGCACATAGTTAAACTAAAAACTCATGTGGTATATAGACAAATAGGTGTAAATGATGATTTTGCTGTATCAACCAGTCAAGACAAAAATACCGTATGATATTTTCTTCAAATGTTTCTTTGTTATGATTACCTTTTACGTGTACTATGCACCCAAATTAAGAAGAGAGAAAACCAAATATTGACCACCTTTAAACTCAGGGAACTCAGTTATTTGCATAGAATTTTACAGATTCAACCAAGGCTACAACTTGGTTCTCTATAGTTTCCAGATTTGTGAAGCCTTTTTGTTTCTTTTTATGCATCAGAGTGACATTTCCATCTCAAAATAAATCCCATAACAAATTAAATAGCTCTGAATCCGTCATATTCTTGTATCTATGCTGGAACTAGACAACAGAACATTAATATTTTTAAGATATTCTCTCATTTTCTTTATACATAATGAGAGCGCATTAAAGTAACCATCACTTCTATCAAGGGAAAACTGAACAGGTATGTGCTTTTAATTATAGAAATGCCTATAAACTGGATGCTCAACAAAGAGCATACCCAGAGGTCTATGTAATTATCCTTCAGCTTCCAGTCATGCTACTAGGTGTTGTTGCTCTGCCTACCTAGCCACATGATGTTAGATATCTCAATCTCAGAATATTCAGTATTGAGATGAACTATTGAAGAGACCAGAGGAAGGTTCCCAATTCTTATCTCCTTCTATCCCCCACCCAAAAACATCCAAGCAGAGCTTCCTATTTATCCTGAAACGGGAGAAGAGACAGAGACTATGAAGTCAAATACGAACTTTGTTATTGCCCCACAGTTTAACATGGAGGGCACTCAGGTATGACAGTGATGGATGGTTGTACAAAATACTAAAATGGATAGTTGGAATTGATTTCAGATCTACGTCTGATTCAAGATCCAAAGGAGGGGAAGGTCAAATCGGCACCAGGGATTAGAAGCCAGAACTAAGGAAGAAACAGAATTGATCTGGATGACCACTCTGCTGTTTTTGATTATAGAGATCAAATTTAAAGCTATTTTGTGAGGAATTGAGATATAACACTTAAGTCTTAACATAATGCAATGTACTGATATTAAAAACATACAGCCTGATTTAAAGGACTTTCTTCCTTTTCCTTGATGTTAGTAAATGAGGGAATAATGGCCTTCAAATAAATGAAGGAAACACATTTACTTGGGATTACAACTGGAAAGACTACATGTTATGATTGATGGCCAATTCTTTCAAAAGCTGCGGGGAGGGGGCAGAACATCCATCATCACATAGCCCATTCACCAGTGATGCAGAAGCATAAAAAATACTCACTATATGCAGTGCAGCACCAGGAGCTAACTGACTTTAATCAGAATGAGGTATGGAAAGATATGGTCATTTTAATAACTATGTTAAATGACTCCTAAGGAGTATTTCTCAAACAAACAATAAACCATCAAGCAGGTACTTTTTAAAAGTAATAATTAAAGGGCCACTGTCAAGATAAAAATCATATATTAAAAATCAATTTCCTTATCTGAAGCACTACCCCAGAAGTTTATTAGAAAAAAGGATGGCGGGGGGGGGGGCATAATTTACTTTTCACCATTTACATGCTGTTTATTTTCTGCATTATTTCGAGTTTAGGCAACAAAAGCTTGTTTTTTTTTTTATTATTTGTTTTACAGTAGAGATTGGGGCTTCAACAGAGACTGGGATTTCATTTTGCTAAGCAATGTTCATAAATTTGATGAGAAAATTCCTGCTCTTCGGACTTTACTGTCCACATAAACAAGAGACAAAAGGTAAAATAAAGGAAATATGGCATTATCATCCTTTTATAAACAGTAAATTAAGGCATGGGGAAATTAAGCAATTTGCATGAGGTCACACAGGAACCCAGCGGCAGAGCTAGAAATTAAACTCAGAGCTCAAGAGTCCAGTCCAGTGCCTTAACTAAAAGAACCTCTTCTTTTTCTTCAAACCACCCTCTACAAAGATGCAATGAATGGTCAGAATTCTGGTACTTATTCTATTTGAGCGCAACACTGTCAGTTCTACTTGATGTTCCAGCACTGCACGGGTGAGTGGATCTAGGCCCTTCTCCCTTCTGTACTGGCTGATAACCTTCTAAAGGAGGTTATTTGCCTGCCTACATGCCTTCAGCTTCTGACTCTGGTACAATAACAATGTCACTTTTTCCAATATCCACAATATATCACATAGTCTTCTTAAGAGAATGAAGAAATGCTTAAGTATTATATATACACATATTGTAAATTAAAAATGATAGTCCTAGAAAACCTTAAAACTGAATTGTGTAAGTTGTGCAAAAAGGATACCTGAAAAGACTTTGTCAACTGAAACAGCTGTCCACAAGTACTAGAATTAACCAGTGGGAGGAGACTCCACCCCATCTGTCTTTGGCATCACCGATAATTATTTCAGAGAGCCAACTAAGTCTCAAATGAAAAACTGATAAAGCAAACTTTTTTTATAACAATATGACATTGTAAACATTCTCTAATTTCCCAAAGGGTGGATGTTTAAAATTGAAAGACAATCTAGAAAAGAAGAAAGAAACTGATAGAGAAGCTCTTCAAGAAATAGAGAAAGACAAAGGGGAAAAGGAAGAAAGAACCATGCTGACAGAGTCTAATAGCTGAATATTGATTTTATGTGTCTTTCTTTTGGGGCAGTTGACTTTGAGTTACCTTCAAAAACCTTGATTTTTATAAAACACTGAGCACATGCCTTCTTAAAATCAGGCCTTTTTAAATGCATGCCAATTTGGGAACCAAAAATCACTTGTCTGTTTTGAAAATTATGTCCTTGACTTCTGAGATATATCAGAGTAGTAGCCTTGTTCCTCAATCAAATATCTTTCTAGTGGGCTCAGATCTACTGTATGTTAGTGGAAGCAGGAAGACTAACAGAACTCCAGCTTTCTGAAAGAAATTCAGTATCCATGAATTATGGAAAGCCATTCTGAGTTTCAATTCGTTTGAATACTACTTAAACATAGGGAAAGAGATTGAGGAAGGACTAATTCAGAAGAAAATCCCAGTTTCCTAATTTATGGAAGGGAACTTTAAACTGTATATCTTTAACTATCTACATGAGTTAATACTTCTGCATAACACAGTACTCTATATACCACATATCTTTCCAGAGCATCAAGTTCACGCTGCTGGGAGTTGCAGAATTCTGAAATCCAAATTTCATCACATACTGTAATCTCTCTCAAATACAGTCAATTAATACATTAAAAGGCATCCAGAATAAAAATTGCTAACGTAACTGGATTTGCTCATGTTTTCAGTTTCCAGTATCAGTCAAGTCAAATGCAAATTAAAGTTATGTTAAGAGGTAGCATTTGGATAAAAACAAGCCAAACTGATTTGGACCTCATTCAAACCAGAATCTAAGCTGCCACCACTAGAAAACTTGAAGCAGTTCACATAACAGCTGTGAGAGATCATATTATATTTCCTTTCAAAGCTTGAGAAAGCTGCTGCAGTTCATGGACACACATCCTCTTAGGGAACTGTGAGCTCAGAAGCACATAAGCCAGAGGTTTCTTGATTTATTAAACAAGACAGTGAAAAGAAATGTGAGCTGGGGGAGATAAAGTATTTTTTGAAGAGAAGCTGAGTGTCCAAAAATACAAAACTCATGTACTATATGTTCATATAGTACTTGCTCCTCAACACTGAGCCTCCAGTATAATTTTGCTACAGAAGTGATCCATAAGTCTTAGATTTTTGTAATTAATGAAATATTTTGTATACACGAATACTTCCATTCTGCAAGGTCATCCTTATTGTTTGGTGTTAGTCCCATTAATCAACCTTTCTACAATTGGCTAGGTAGCAGGAAACCTCTATTGTATGTCATTCAAGACCAGAGTCCAAAGTTCTTAATAGTTTTTTACTCAACAAATTGTTCCACTGCGGTAATCAATTGGACTACTTCTAGAATAGGCTGTCACTCAAAGGGTGTCAGCTATCAGAATCAGGACCTAATTTAATACTTCAAACACTAGACTTAGAGGTATTGCCTCTTGCACAGATCCACTGTGGGGTAGAAAGCATCAGAAGCTCCTTATCCCACTTAAACATGAAAAAATCCAGTCCTGTCATTCAAAATAATACTATGAAGCAAGGCAAACCAGCTTCTTCAGCATTCTCCACCTGCTCTCCACCCTGATAACAAGAGTTACATGTGACACAGCTGCTTCTAGCCCATCCCTCCCAACCTACTCAATGAGTACTGTTCCACATCTCCTAGTTGGAATCCTTCATGGTTCTTAGCAATGGCCATGCATCTGTCAACATCCTTGTAGTTCTTAGCAATGCTAGTTAGTTTGGCCCTTGAATGGTGCATTTCTAATTTTAAAATTTAAAAGAGAGTGGGAGCACAGGAATGAATGAGATGACTTTTCTTTTATAGCCATTACCGTTATAATGCAATAGCAAACATCTACATTGTATATAGCCCTTTAACTAAGTAACCCATCAATCGTGAAAGAAGCCTTGTGAAATGCAAAAGAAGAAGTTTAATGGAAAAATGCTAATTTCAAAATAAATGGTCACTGTGTGTGACAAATGGGGATCAAAGTCTCAAAATGCATTCCTCACTATCCATCATGAAAGGAAAAGTCTGCAAGGGTAGCCAACATCAGGCTAGTCTATACTAGAGGCAGCAAATTTGCTACCATCAGATCAACCATCCCGACTGGCTGATCAGGTCTGTGAAGACCCGCTCAGTCGATCAGGAAGTTCACCGAAGACTACCCCAGCAACTGGAGTAGCACTGACTCAAAGGGAGGGCCCATCGATCCAGCAGAGTGGATGTGCTAAAGACATTGGAGTAGAATGAAGATACACAAGTTATTTGAAATAACTTGCATATCTTCCTTTGACTGCTGCTGAAAATGACAGGCAGTGTAGACCTGCCCACTGTCAGCTTATTCTCTATGAAAAGAAGCAATAAAAATGGATTCATAGAAAGAGCCATAATTTCTGAACAGCTTGGATTCTAATAGGGCAGAATAACTTAATGAGAACACAGCGATCCCCTGAGTTATTCTGTACAACCCTGAGGGACTTTTGGGAAACTGGCAGATTACTACGACTCTGCTGCCATTGGGAATTTATAGATTTACCTGTACATAAATTTTGCCTGCTTTAAGCTTTCAATAACTCTCATTTCCTTTTCTTAGCTCATAAATCTTGAGTTAGTTTACTATAGAACTAGCTGCTCCTGTTGTATTTGGTGTAAGATCTAGAATACAAACTGATCTGAGATCAGATAGTGGTCTCTTGGGATCAAAAGCAACCTAGATGTGGTGTGAACTTTAGTGTAAGTGACCATTTATCACTGGCTGATGAGATAGACTGGAGTATCTAAGAGGACTGTCCATGTCTCCATGATAAGCCTGATATACTGATCCAGGAGCCCACATTTCATACGAGTTAGGTGGAATCTAATATAAAATAAATGACAGATGTGTTTTTACACACATTCTCTCTCCCCCCTCATGGTTGGATCATGAATAGTTCTCTTCAAGTATCTTGTATTCTCCATTTGAGCTGTATTGGATCATTGTGACTGGTCAAAGTCAAATGATTCTGTTTTGCTGTTTGATTGGATTAGCGCACACAATTGATATTGATGCATCTGAGTTTGACATTTGTTTTCTAAGAGTGCTCACACAACTGGTAGATTTGCTTCCTAATTCACATCGATGCCAAAAAAAAAAAAAAAAATTTACCACCACCTATTTTTTCTGAATTGAAAAAAAGAAAAGATTTAAATGAACTCCTTCAAACCAAACCAACCAACCTGTCTAGGCCAAAGTTCACAGGGCTCAGATCAAGAATCTCTAACTGTTGTGCAGACATTCAGACTTGGCCTTTCTAGGACCCTCCCACCTCAGAGAGTCCTATAGCTCAGGAAACTGCCCAACCCCAGATTTCTAGCCTGCAGTTAAACAGCCCCTTAGCCGAAGCCTCACGATTCTGAGCCAGCTGACATGAGCCACCCGTGGGTGTCTAATTTCACTATAGACCAGCCATTTTCAACCTTTTTGGGCTCAAGGTCCACAAATATAATTTTTACACCTCTGAAGGGTCACCAGTTGATCAGCTCATAAAATACACCCTTAAAAGCCACAAATCACTACATATTTAAAGAAAATATTTTGATGCTACTGTGCTCATTTTTACGTTCACTATTTTACATTTATAAATTTCTCATAGTATATCACACACTCACAGACAAAGCACTGGTGTAAAGGAGTGACTGTCACTATACACTGAAGCACAAGGCAGAGGCTAAGTCATAGTGGGCAGTCTGCTAAGTGCAGGCCAAACGAACACACTGATTTTTAGAGCCCTGTCCTTTTTCAAACATGGTGGATTCTGGCTGCTCCACCGGCAGCCTCCCTGTCCTCTCCCCCACCTCAATGCAGCCCGACAGAAGTTGTTGAATGAGGAGGCTGCCTTCCTCCCAAGCCCCTAGCTGCAGCAGGGAAACCCCATACATCTTGTAGCCACATACACTATGCCTGGGTCCATAGGCAACAGCTCCCTTCTGCAGCCACGGGCACAGGTGGTCAGTGCTTCCTTCCCTCAACTCCAGCAGGGACCCCACCGCCTAGGGAGCCATACAGAGAGTTTTGTTTGCTCTTTGCTGGAGCTGGAGAGAGGAGCACTGATCTCCCTTCAGCTCTGGGTCAAGAAGCACGCCCAGAAACTATGGACCTAGGCAGAGCATTTTACCATGTTCCCGCTACAGCCATAGGGAGAGGAGTGCTGCTCTCGTGTTCCCTTCAGTGCAGCAAAGAGCCTGCACCATTTGTGTGCTCTGCCAGCAGCTACTTTCTGCAGCCAGCAGCAGGGGAGCTGCAGATCACCTTGATAGACCTTGCAGGCTTCTTTTGGTCCTCAAGCCATGGTTGGAAAATGCTGGTATAGACATGTCCTGAGAGACTGACAAGAGGATCTGGGCTAGCTAACAAAAACCAAGTTCTCTGTGTTGTGTAACTGAAAAAGAAAAGCCATTCAATACATTTGATAGCACCAGTGTTTCCCACCCATTGCCCTTTTCTCTAAGGCTTTGTTTCAGCAACTAAATCAAAGCATTAAAGAAAAGGGATTTCTAAAAGAACAAACGGCAACACACACATATAGTCTAGTCTAATCTATCACTGCCCTACAAGCTACATCTACGAAAGCAAGATTTTCAGAGACCTGCAAATTCACCTCCCAGTTTTGATGATGCATTTACCTCACATGAGAATATACAGAGATAGCTTAGGTCAGTGGTTTTCAAACATTTTTTACTGGGACCCAGAATCATTTATGCCTGCAATCCAACAATTACATCTTTGAGCAATGCATTCCAGTTTTTCACTGGAGGCAGCAGAAGGCTTTGTGACCCCATACTTGAAGGTTTGCGACTCAGTACTGGATCCCCACCCCTGGTTTTGAAAACCCCTGACCTATGCCATGCATTTTTAATCAGAATCTAGATCCTACAACACGTACACTTACAGAAGGTCTGAGCATTTGGTTCAGCTCATTGCAGAAGGCAAAGCAGGTTCAGATCTGGATATAAATGCAAATTTCCTTGAAAGCCCAGAGCACCAGGTCCCAAAATGTTGGTTTGGGACCACGTCCTACTGTACATAATTTAAATTTTGTCTTTATTTCATAAAAGGGCCTTTGATCTCCTTCCTGGGATAAGACAAAGCGTATACAAAAACAATTCCCCCCCCAATATATCTTCCAGTAAAAACAATAATTTAAGATTTTTCAGCTTCAAATTCCATTTTACTTGAATCTATATTTAATTCCATCCCCTTGGGGGAGGGAAGGTGAGCACACAGATGTATGAATAACTATGACAATCATTCTAATTGGGTCTTACATCCTCATGCTCATTTTGGAACAGGGGTGTTAGTTTCACTCTGTTCACTCTTGCTTTCTCTGATGCTTTGTAAATGAAAAACCCTGAGGAGCAAGTTTTCATCTGGCCTGAACCCAGCGTCCCCATTGTTGATGCATCATTTCTGTGTCCACATCCATTCATTCATGCAAAAGCTGTGTCTGTGTTTATAAGCTGCCACTTAGATGCATGCACAATTTCAGAAGCGCTAAGTTAGAGGTCTTGGTTAAACTGTTGGTCTTGGTGAGTTTTTGGATAAGGAACAGAAAAGACAACATAGAAAGACTCTCACAGTGGAGCAACATATAGACCAGGCACATCTCCCTGCTAGCAATCGTTTTTTCCCTTCATACATATAGCATGGAGACGCTTTTTTCTCAGTATTTCTCCTTCATGTGTGCTCAGCATCATGGGTCAAATCCTATCCCCATGGGGCACAATGGTGAAATTGTCATCAGCTTCAGTAAGGGCAAGATTTTGCCCAGTGTCTTTAAGATGCTAAAAAATTAAGTTAAACTTAAAATATATACTAATGCACAATGATTTGATGGACATTCTAGACAGGATTTAAATTCTGACCAAAACGACTTTTTTTATTACATGAGATTTAAGCCCTTCTCTTGAGGAATACAACCACCAAAAATCAAATACCATGCCTTTAAAGACTAATAGATTTGGTAAAAAACTAATTAATATACTTGGTAATAGAAAAACTGGATCATCAGGATGAACCCAAGAGGAATCAAATTGACTTGTTATGCATACACTTTTTCTAAGATCAAACTTTTTTAGTGAGATATTTCTCTATTTAAAACACATATTCCAGATTAGAACAGATGAAAAACTTCACAGAAGTATCAGAAATTCTACATTTACAATCATTATTCATCCATAAGTCAGGTTTTTATGAGAAACTGGTGTACCATATATTTTTCTATTTAACTCAACTTGAATGCCACTTGCACAGCTAGCCTCTGACCACATTTTGGTTCACTGGTAGATTGATAAGTCTTAATTCTTTTACCCACTACTGTACTAGTTTTCCAGTACTTTAGTAGGACTACATACATAGGGGGAATAAGCAAAAGAGAAGTATATGGTGACTTATAATTACGATAGCATCTCAGCACTCTCGGAACATCAGCTGTAATTTCAGTGACCAACCAAATTACCCACTATCTCTTCATGAATATTATTTGATGAATGCAGTTTGAATATCCTCCATCAGAGCAACTTTCACCATCACACTGTTCACACTATTGCTCTGAGTTTTTTCTAACTGATATTTTAACAATTAACACAGAAGATGGCGGAAACTGCTATATTTGATAAAAAAAAATTTTGCTTATCATTAAAAGTACATTTAACTTATTTAACAAAAAGGCATAGCTGTGTGGGTTTGACTTCTTGAGAATTAACTTTTTCCAGAAGATTAATAAAAACTAAAATTTTAAGGTTCTTTGTTTTCGAATCAGTGAGCATTTCCATTACATGTGTTTTCAATCAGGGTGTTGATAGCGGTGTTCACACATCTTTTGTAGGTTCTTATGTGTTTTACCATGGAATGCAGGAGATAGAAGATAATAAATTATGCTTCAATCTAATCTCTCTCTGGCTTCACATTCCTCCAGAACCTCTTTGGAAGAGGACCATGCTTTGATTATCTTGTCCTTAATTAGATGATTACTTTTCCTTTCAGGAGCTCTTTGAATCCCTCACAGCTGAGTGAATCAAATGTTAATGTTTTCTAGGTGTTCCTTTTATGGCTAATCTAATGGATATTTATTCATGCTCACAATGAAGACTGTGCACCTCCATGGTGCATAATAGAAAACTTTAAAACTAAGAGCCATAATCAAAAGTTCTTGAGCTTGCAAGAAGCATGAACAGTTCTAATTGACTGCAATAAGAATATTTTTGAAACACTGGAGGAAAAAAAGGGAGGGAGTTTTTTTGTATTCATTTTTCAAATATACGGTTGACCACAGTTTTAGTCAGCAGCTCTGATATTCAGGGAATAAATCAATTTTCAGAAGCTGTGGACAGCTAATGAGAAGCTGGTCTTCCATATGATAAAGATTCATGAAGGAAAGACTCACCAACCATTTGTTACTCCTACTGCAGTTGTGGTGGCTGTCTTGTAAATATTATGATTTGTGACACAGCTTTTCATCCAGAATAGCAGAAGCAAACTTACCATAAAACAAACACATCTCAAATGTAAAGAACATATGCATCACGCAGGAGGTTATCACAAGTCAATCAGCAGGACTTTTAAGAAAACATACATTCTATTCTCTGTTGATTATTTTCTCCTTCTATAAAACTAGTGTCTTCATTAACTTGAAAAGTGGCCACACCATTAAAAAGGTTCACCAACCACTTGGCTGATAATTAAGTTTGACACTGATATCAATGGGAGCAGAATTGAACCAAGATAGGATATTTGAGTGCAGCAATTTCCGTAATCCATGGTTTCTCACAAACTCATAAATGGGAAATCCAACTTGGACCACAACTTCAAGACTTCATGACATTTAATCAAGTTCTATAATTACAAGACAACAAAATCCAGTTTAATTTATATTGGTGGAATCCTCAATCTGTGTTTTCTCTGCATCTGAGATTTCCTAGCTCAGGAGACAGAAACATACTAACCTAAACAGCAGCAGCATAGGCTGGGGACAGCAGCAGTGGCTGAGTACAAACCTATCTGGAGACTCTGGGCATACACTTTAATGACTAGCCTTAGTCACTGACTGCATAACTCTAGATAAGCTGCCATTTTTAGTGTGCTAGCTCAAACAGAGTTAACATGCCTATCTAACTGAGTTGGGAAGCACACTCCTAGCTGCATTATATATGTACCTTTAAGTGAGAGTCAAGAGACAGAATGGGCAGTCTGAATTTGTTGCCAAATATAACAGAAGCTCAACTGATAGGCCACTGACCACCTCATCCAAAAGACTTCCATTGTGAGGTGGTTTGGTGTCTTGACATGTTGGGGACAGTTGGGCCTGGTGAAAGGTCTCATGCAATGAGTTTCAGCAGCTCCATTTTCTCCTCTCTTAGGATAACAGAAGACGAAAGGAAACTTGTTTTCTATTAGGATAAGCAGAGTGCTTTCCAGAAGAGAACACATACCTCTCATACTATTTTTTTAACAGCTTTAGGTTTCCAAAATTTACAAACAATGACTGAATAGGCTCACCAAAGCTGGAAATCCAGAGGATCCAGCCAACCCAATGAAAGCTATTAAGTAAAAGCAGACAAAGGTAATTTGTGGCTTTCACCTCCAAACAGGAGAATACCCTGCTTTTGATGACCTGACCCTCAGAATCATTAGTAATCTGAAGGGACCTTGATCTATCCTACTAGCAATTCTAGAGAGACAAGGAAGTTTATGTGCATGAATTGCAACTTGGTGGGTAGTGCTGGAGAAAAGAATCTTGGATTGAAGGGGCAAAAAGAGATAATCCTTAGAACCAAAGAAACAGGAGTTCCTAGACAGTAAGGTTTAGGTAGCATAAGTATTCCAGTTCAAGGAAGAATGGAGCTTACCTCTTGGTGGCCAGCAAGAGAGAAAGTCAGAGAGGTGGCCTTGTGATTTGTAATCAGCAGATGCAAAAAGTTACAGTGGCATTTTCATGGCAGGAGACAGAGGGCAGGCAGCCTATGGCCATCAGAGATAAGAGAACGGGGCAGAATTGTGCACATTTAAAAATTTCAAATCAATACCACGTCCTCAACATGGAAATTTTGGAACATACCTCACAAATAGTCCAGTAAGGTCCAAGGGAATGGAGAGATACATGTGGATTGCAATTTGACTCAACATATAAGGAAATCAAGTTTGTCTGTGAAAAGTTCTCCAACTGTTTGAGGAATACAGATGATTGGGTAGATTTCTGAATTTGATGATGATTCATATTGGTACTAATGACACTGCATTGCAGGATCTCTCATGAATATGAGATGTTTTCATGGAACACAAAAAACTTGCTGAAGAAGAAGAATGTGCAAGCAATCTTCCCCGGGATCTTCCCTGTTCCAAGAATGAGTGAGGACAGAAGATTCTGGAAGTAAACAACTGCCTAGGTACATGTAGGATTGAGGATTTGTGCTTTGTGCAACATTGGTCCATCTTCTATGAGAGAGGAGGTCCTGTGCCTCAGTAGAAAGACCAATCTCCTTGGGAACTGTCTAGCTAGAGTAGTCAGGAGAGGACTTAAATGATATCAGAAGAGGAGGGTAAAAAGGGAAAAGATTAGAGCACACACTTAGCACAAAACGAAAATGAAATTAATCAGAACACCAAAGGACATGAAAATAAGAAATTTTTAAATTGCTTATACACCAAGGACTAGAGACTGGGTAATGAACGAGAGGAACTGGAATTGCCATTTATGAGCATAAATTCAGCCAAGCTGGTATTACTGAAACTTACAGGGGTGATTTTCTTGATTGAGGTGTTAAAATCAATTGTTATAACCTATTTTGGAAAGATTAAGTAGGAAGAAGTGGAAAGGGAACAGCATTATGTCAAGAATGGCATTACTTCATTCCAAATCACTGATAACTCAGCGAAAATTATCTTGAATGCTTATGAATCAACATGCTTACAGATGAAGCACCAGATGTTGTATTGGTGTCTGCTACAGACCACCAAATCACACTAGGGAACAGGACAAATGTGCCTGTCTATAATGTGCTTCTGGAAATGGTAGAATTATCTATATAACAATGCAGAAAAGGCAGAAGTGTTTAACAAATATTTGTTTTTTATTTGGGGGAGAAACAGATCACTATTCAATGAGATTTATATAAGACTCTTTTCATGCCTCTATAAACTTACTAAGTGGGGTATTTTGAAATAGCAAAGTATTTTGTCCCCACTGGTCTCTTTGGAAGGCTTTTCCAGAACGGCACTCCTCTGATGGTTAGAAGTTTATGGAAGGGATGGTATGATGGGAAAACGTAACTTGGCAATTAACTGATCTTTGACTACTAGCAGTAAATATGCCCATGGCCTGTGATGGAATGTTAGATAGGGTAGGCTCCGAGTTACTAGAGAAAATTCTTTCCCAGGTGTCTGACTGGTGAGTCTTGTCCACATGCTTAGGGTTTAGTTGATCACCATATTTGAGGTCAGGAAGGAATTTTCTCCTCTGGCAGACTGGCAGAGGTCCTGGGGCTTTTTTTTTTTTTTTTTTTTGCCTCTCTTTGAAGTTTGGAGCATGAATTATTTTCTGGTGGATTTTCTATGCCTTTTGAAGTTTTTAAACCATGATGTGAGGACTTCAGTAACTCAGTCATAGGTTAAAGTGTTTATTACAAGAAGCTCTGGAGCCTGTGTTGCACAAGAGGTCAGACTAGATCATCATAATGGTCTCTTCCGATCTTATAGTTTATGAGTCTAATGCCACTAGTATCTCAAGAGAAAGTTAAATAGAAGCTACTAGGCATTTTTAAATCAGCAGATTGAGGTAACATGCACCCTAGTATTTCAGAAAGACCTAGATGAGCAGCTCACTGTTTATTTCCAACATTAAGTCTTGGAGCACTGAGGGAGTTCCAGAAAATGGGAGGGAGGGGGAAGAAAATGATGTGCCAATTTCTAAAAAGGATAAACAGGGTGACCTGAGTAATTATAGGCCTGTCCATTTTACATTGATCTCAAACAAAATAATGGAGTGGCTGATACAGGACTCAATTAATAAATAATTAAAAGGAGGGGGTAATGTAATTAATGCAAAACAATGTTTATTTTTTGAAAAACAGAACCCATCAAACACTGTATTTGGCACTGTTATGACCCATGCTGTAATACTGTGTTCAGTTGTGCTACCCACAGTTCAAGAAGGATTTTGATAAATTGGAGGGGGGAGAGGGTCAGTGAAGAGCCATGTGAATGATTAAAGGCTTAGAACACATGCAGTGGCTTCTCTATCACTGACAATTTTAAAGTAAAAATTGGATGTTCTTCTAAAGTCATGCTCTAGGAATTATTCTGGGGTAGTTTCATGATGCGAGTCCCACAGGAGGTCAGACTACATCATCACAGTGGACCCTTTTGGCCTGGGAGCGTCTGAATCCAGAACTGCTAATCTTTTCTAATAGTTCTGAATGTGTGATTTTTTTAGCATTTTAGCTATGGAGTGTTAACTTCTGCAGGAGATGTGAATATAAAATCCTGTGTAATACTTTGAAAACATCATGGGAACTGTCTAGAGAGACATAATTGGTATTACAGGTGACTAATGAATGACAACATTTACTATAGTCCAGTGGTTCCCAACCTGTGGTCTGGGGACCCCGAAGGGTCCAAGAACTTATTGCATGAATAAATCTGGCCTCAGCCACTGCTGGCCAGAGGTTCATTTTGGAGGGGGCTCTAAATCCAGGGGGTCAAACTTATGGCCTATTGGATCAGATCCAGCCTGCTAAGGTCTTTGATCTAGCCTGTGGAGCTGCTGCCTGGGCTGTGCTTGGAAACTGTCTGAAGCAGCAAATTCCAAAGGCAGGCTCCTGGCACAGCAGGGCCAGGTATACTTCTGAATCGTAGCACAGGGGAACAAAGAAAGCGCTTCAGCCAGTCGTGGTTCTGCCAACCAATCAGAATCTTAGCCACAGAGGTTAGGCCAGCTTTGGAGAGCCACCGCACTGCCCCCCCATCCCAACTGTTCACAGTTGGTCAGTCAGCATGCTAATTTGATTGACAGCACATTGCACAAATCACAAATAAGAAAGGGAACATGGGAACAAGCCAAGCAAAGGCCAGCCAAGACTGAGCCAAGCAAAGTCCAACATTCACATGACTGATAGTGAATGGGCTGGGAGGGGGAGAGGCAGGAGCCGAGCCTGCCTGTGACTGAGACTGCCACCAGGAGGTAGGGAAAGGGGAAAGTGGAGGGGGAAGGGGGGGTTCAAGGAGCCAGCATGGGGAAGGTGGGGCACAGGTGTGGGAGAGCCTGTGGTGTTGGGGATGGGGAAGGGGAGCCCATGCCACTCTGAACATGGAGGGGGAAAGGGTTGTGCAGCCTTTGAAGCCACATGGCCCACAAGAGATGTCGTGCCTTCCCATGTGGCTCCCCACATTGAATAAGTCTGACACCTCTGCTCTAAATGAATTGTATTTGCCTGCTGTGAGCAGTCATGCCCTGGATATGTCCCCACGCCTTGCGAGCAGGCGAGGACCAGGTCCTCCACTGCACTTCTGCCACACCACTGCCTGCAGTCAGTCCCTGATAACAACTGTTAACATTTGGGGGTCCACAGGTTTTGAATTTAAAAAGGGGTCCTCATACTCAAAAATTTTGGGAACCAGTGCTATAGTCTAATTCATGCACAAATAATAGTTTGTGTTTTGTATTTACAAGAGACCATGGTCCTGTGCAGTTAGTAGGCAAATACATGCCACTACAATTAGATCTGTAGGAAATCACGGCAGGAAATTACATAGGCATTTTTAAATTAGATGAAGTTGCAGCACTGCAAAACTAGCTTATGATTACAGCAGTACAAGTGCAATGACTTTTTGTGGTTGAATTCTGCCATCTAAAAATTCACACATGTATACCTCGACTAACAGCTTCAAACTGCCTGCAGTAGACATATTCCTGATGAGTTAAGTAAAAATTTCAGGAATTGTCCCATGGCAAATAGCAAATTGTAGTTAAACTTTATGGAAGTGGAACCAGTGTAACTAAAAAGTCATTCAATGTAAAACATAGCACATAATGGAAAATCTGGAATGACAGCATAATTTTTGATTCTGTGTTTTCTGTGGTCTAAGACATGAACATGTGTGCCACCAATTTCAAGTTCTTTTCCATCAAAAAAGTATTGCACAAAACATAACTAAAATATGGTTCTCATGTAATGTTTAATGTGTCAGAGTCACAGCTACTAGTTAAGTATTACTAAACATTCTTATGGAATGACTGCTCTACTTTTTGACTCAATTCATTTTTGGTGATCTCAAGTTTTGATGACAACATCACTATGCATACTTTCACAGAAACCAGAACAAGCAAGGAGTCCTGTAGTACTTAAAGACTAACAAATTTATTTATCACATGAGCTTTGATGGGAGAAGCTCATGAAATAAATAAATTTGTTAGTCTTTGAATGCCACAGGACTCCTTGGTTGTGTTGCTCAGCTAGACTAACACAGCTGCTCCTTTGGAAAAAAAAATACAAAATTAACTAATGTGAAGTTGGGTCCTAATGGAAACAAGCTTTAAAGTGAAGCAAACTGTTTTGTTGCATAAAAATACTGCCAAACGATTGAAGGACACAAAAAATGTACATCTGCACCAAATAAGTACAAGTTAGACTTAAGTGGTAAGATGTCTAAAAACATTGCTATGGACAGAAAGAAGAGTTTTGTGAATCCTTGGATAGAACATGAGAAGTGTCAAACACTAAAGAGGAAATCTGTATGCCAAACTGGGAACAAACATAAGAAATAGCATAAACAAAGAAGTCATAGCCAGATGTAACAATGCCAGATAATTTGATCACTGTACAGAGAATATATTTCTAATTGCAGAAAGTTATTTCATCATAAAGATAGCATAATTTAACTTGGACCTGAGTAAATAATGAAGAAAATCAAATCAGCTAAATAGTAATTAATTCACAATTAACTCAAATTAGTCAAGAGTCCTGTCAGCAATGGATATTAGGGTCTATAGTGGATTGGAGTTGGAGTAATTGCCACATAAAGCTAAAACTGAAGTGAAGTTCAGGAAGAGTAGATGCAGTTAGTAAGAATTTTTCCAAGTTGAACATAAGGATTGAAAATGAAGGGTGAATTCCTACTGGAGCTAAGAAAAAGACACCAGATTAAGGAGGAAGAAAACAAACAATTACTGCAGAAAGATAAAGATAAGATATTTAAAGTACCCCAGAAAGTAAGAGAGAGCTGACAAAAGAAATCACAAGATAGCATACTAGATTACAAGGGCTTTGTGTGGGATGAAAACCCAAGGGAGGGGGAGACAGGCTGATTAAGAGTGATGATGAGAAATATCTAAAATGAAGACAAGAAAACAGAAGGGCTCAGAAAAAACCATTTCCCTAATTCATTAGAAGAAACTCATGAGGACTTGGATTATATTCCCTCCTGATAAATAGGCCTGGAAATAACAAGGAAACCAGTAACAAGAGTGAAAAAACCTAAAACTGAATATTCATCTGAGGATTCTATATTTTGCTAAGTTCCAAAGGGGTAGCTGCGTTAGCCTAGTTCAGCAAAACACACAAGGAGTCCTGAAGCACTTTCAAAAACTAAAAGAATATTTATTGCATGAGCTTTTGTGGGAGAGAATTCCACTTTGTCAGACACTTTGAAGATGGGGGAAATTTACAGAATGGGAGGAAATAAATGCAGGGAAGTGCAAGTCATGGGATCCGGTCAGACTGTAAGAGCAAGTCAAAGCAGTTGTTAAGATTCAAACACTGGAAAGCAGCACGTGGAGGAGGATAATGTCAAATCACCTGCTGTAGTGGGAAAAGAGCACAGCGTCATGATTTAATACTGTTTCACACAGTAAAATTGCTTATCAATTCCAATTCTGCAGTTTCTCTGATGTGTTACATATTTGCATGAGCACAACTATTAACAAATCATCAACAGTGTGATTAGGCAGATTGAAGTGCTCAGCTACTGGTTTTTAAATGTTATGATTTCTGATGTCAGTTTTGTGTCTATTTGTTCTTTATCATGGAGACTGTCCAGTTTGTCCTATGTATAAGGTGTGAGGGCATTTCTGGCACATCATCATCACATAAATCACATTGGTGGATAAGCACATGAATGAACCCTTGATGGAGCAGCTGGCTTGATTAGGTCCTATGATGGTGTCTTGTGTGCAGATATATGGATAAAGTTGGCAACATAGTTTGTTGCAAGGGTACGTGCTTGCTTTAATGTTTCTGTTGTTAAGTCTGTAGCTGCTGGTGAGTATCTTTTTAAGGTTAGGGGACTGTCTGAAGGTGTGGAGAGGGCTGTCTCCCAAGGCCTGAGAGAGTGAGGGATCCTCTTGTAGAATAGGCTGTAGGTCCTTGATGATGTGTTGTAGAGGTCTGATTTGGGGGTTATAAGTGATGACCAGTGGTTTTCTGTTGTTTTCTTTCTTGGGCTTCTCCTGTAGTAGACGATTTTGGGGTACCTGTCTGGCTCCGTCAATCTGTTGCTTCACTTCTGCAGGTGTGTATTGTAGTTATAAGAAAGCTTGATAGAGATCCTTAAAGCGTCCATCCTCAGAGCAAATGTGGTTATATCTTAGGGGTTGGTTGTAGACAGTGGATCGTGTGGAGCGTTCATCCAAAACACACAAGAGATAGAGATAACTATACTGATAAGCAGGTTTTCGGTATAGGGTGGTGGTTATTTTTCCACCCCTAATTTGTACTCTAGTGTCCATAAAGTGTTCCAGGCTAAGTTTGATTGTAGAGTGGAAATTTTTGAAGTCTCTGTGGAAATCTTCAAGGGCCGTTTCCCAGTGTTTGAATCTTAACAACTGCTTTGATTTGCTGTTACAGTGTGACACGATCCTATGACTTAGTTTCCTGCATTTATTTCTTCCCATTCTATAAGTTCTCCCATTTTCAAGCGTCTGATGAAGTGGGATTTTCTCCTACGAAAGCTAATGCGATAAATAAATGTTAGTCTTTTAGTGCCACAGGACTCCTTTCTTGTTTTATAGTTTGCTACAAGCAAAGTGAGAGGAACCAGCATGAAAATAGACCAGTGACACGATGAAGGAACCAAAAGACCTGAATACATAACCTGTGCCAGAGAGGGAATATTGGGATGGCTAACAGAGCAAATTACTGCTGTTCCCAAATAACAGATCCATATGTAATAAATGAGGTCAACCAAAAGCAAGGAGTGTTCAACAAGGAGAAACTGCAGTCTCTGCAATGAAGTAAAGCAGTACACAGCACTCCATATGAACCTACCTTTATTGGAGACCAGGCATGGTAAAGGACCACCCTATGGGCTTGCTTCTACAGCTAAAACACTCCCTAAACTTGGAGGCCTGGGCTAGGGAGACAGAACAGGAACTGAAATGTGTCTATTTCTACTGGTCAAATTATAAAGGCTTTATGAGACTGCATAATTTATTAAAAGATTTCTCATTATAAATTTCACTCTGGAATTGAAGTTAAAAATAGCCATTGCTATGGAAGCAGACTAGATGTTCAAGAATCAGTCCAGCAGTTTATTTGCTAGTCTACCATTAGTTATCATCTGCTGAGAGAAAATAAAAAGTGCAACCTGAAACAACAGCAAGGAATAAAAAACGGCATAAACAATTTCTATCCGTCCTGCTGCTAAATGGAAAAGTCAGGGCTGCTTATTTTTAAGAAATAATGCTAATTTCAGCAAGAAAGCCTCAGTAACAAATAAATTGTTGCACATCTCACAGTTAAAAGTCATCGCATAACAAGGTCATTGTAGCTGAGGCAATTATTTTAGCAAATTGTTGTAGAGGGATAAGAGCTAATAACATCAGGTATAACTGGCACAATTTTCTGTATGTGTCTCAGTGTTATTGGATGAGGAAATTTATTGCTTTAAATTAGCAATATGATATACTAAGCAGCTCTGTAACTCTATACAGTGATAACTAGTTAGGAGTCAGCATTTGCCAGAAGCTGCCATACATTAGGATTGAGAAACAGATTCTTCTGATACTTAACATAGGATTGAATGTAGTATCAATTGACTTATTAATGCTGGACACTGCAGGAGAATGCCTGTCATTCCACAGGAAACTGTATTTGGATAAAGAGAGGATATAGCATCTTTTTAGGACACAGCATATATTATGTCTAGAATTATGCTAAACAGTTCATTTTTATTGCAAACAAAATTTGGCAATTTTGTCAATGCCAATGTTTTATTTCCATCAGGAAATGCTATGTATTTCGGCCTAGATCAGGAGAAGGAATAGAGGCTTCTGTGGGAAGTCAGCATTGCTGAGCTTCACTGAGGGTTCGAATAAGAATTCGAACACAGAGCTAGGCATCTGGAGACCTGGATTCTATCCCCAGCACTGCCACAGGCCATCTAGTGTATTCAAAAGAGGTCATCAAACCTTGCTGTGCCTCATTTTCTCCAGTTATAAAATGGGGATATTAATATTTACTTACCTTGTAAAGTGCTTTGAGATCTGTGGATGAAAAGCTACATATAAGAACTAGGTATTTAGTAGTAGCAGCAGCAGTAGCAGTATCTGAAATGAAACTCTGAACCTTTAGAAGTTTACCAAGATGCTCAGACTCCTATATTATTCAATACTGCTGCCCAAGCAAATAAGCAATGTTCAAAGCTGTGTTGTTTCCATTAGGAAGACAAACCGGTTAAACCTATCAGGTACTTCTTTTATGTTATCCCATTTATTCACTAAAAATAAAGTTTCAGGTTTCCTGAGCATCCTAGAAACAAACAGCAGCAGATTTTCCTTGCTCCAACACATAATTCTGCCTTTTCAGCACATAGTGCACCCAAAAGAAGCACTCTCACTTCTTCCTCCCAGGGCTTCTTCCCCGTTCTCTTTTCTCTCTCTCACACACCCATACACACACAGCCGTAATAAAGCAATCCTGTAGCCCTGAATCTGAAATCAGTCCCCAGGAAACCCCTAAACCCAGATGGCTCAGTTTCTGATCATTCTTGCCATGAAATCCTTTTCCTTGGGTAGTGACTTCCTACTGTTTTCAGATATTACTACATAAAGAGCATTTACCATAATTACTTCTTCCATTTAGTCTGAATGAAGGGTAGTTAAGAATCCCTTGACTTAAACTAGGTCTGTGATTGCTTGATAACTCACAGACAGGCTTGCTGGCAGCCATTAAGATTTTTCAGCATAACAACACTACTATATAAATAAGATAGCAAGAGGGAAGAAATCAGGAAGCATTTCTGCAACTGAAAGAAGACTGTGAAGGGACAGGATTAAAGAGTGACCAGAACAAAGGTGACTTCCACTAATACTGGGTCTGACCAAAGGTCTTTTGAGTTCCTGACACAACTGAGAGCAGCCTCAAGGCTGCTTTAAAGTGTGCTCAACTACCTGTAGCATCACAATCACATTCCAGCAGATAGATCAGTCTGGCCTTTTGTGTCCGAAAAAGTGATGTGTTACTGAATGGGAAATTACCTATCTAAGGCAATGATGGTACAGTATCACTTTCTTTAAAAGTACCAGGAAGATCAGATTCCCCTGTAGACTTGGTCTTGGGACACATATGTTGCACAGTAAGACAACCATGATAAAAGTTGATGAATTGGATGAATATAATCATCCAGGGAAGGAAAGTAAATTGAAAGGGTTTCAGACCCCATTAATATTGGCAAAATCTCACCTGTTTAAAGATTTCAAAATAAGAGTTTAATGTTACGAAGCTGAGAAGAGTGAGTGAATTACATGCTTGATCCACAGCTCAAGGGCAGATTGGAAACAATACTTCTACTACATGCAGACATAAAATTGCTACTAGGACACTCTCATAAACAAAGTGCTGGAGGCCATGCCATCGTCCACCTCCTCCTGTTTCTTTCCACATCTAAGGAAGCCAAGTACATCACATAAAACAGAAGACACACAGGTTTCTTGAATATCCCAGAGGCAAAAAACAGAGAATAGTGAAACAGTAACAGCTCTCACAGCTGAAGATACAGCTTCTTCTATTTAGGTTAAAAATCCTCTAGGGCTCCTTCGTAGTTCCAATTGCCATGCACTTGCTGGGATTTCCACGGACTTGTTACTCAGTGAAAATGACTGAACTTTAATGAGTTTGCCAATGAGTGTGAAATTCATCTCTGTACAGAAAGCTAGCCTATCCCCCACATAAGAGCCAGTTATGCTCTTGGGGAACCACATGAATCCCACTAAATGTCAGAGAGGTTAAGTGGTGCATAGGCCCGTGCTGGCCATCTCCAAAGGGATAAATTGTACCCTAAAAGAACCTCCCAACTGCTTACATGCTGCCAAAGTCGTTCACACCATCTAGTAGGACTGAAGAATAAATCTTGGGATATTCTTTCCTTGCGCTGACTGAAATCCTTCATACCATCTCTGACAATGCTCCCAAATGAGCAATAATATGCAGTGCTTTACCCTGAAACTAGTTATGCCTTTGATAGTAAAGTTTCTGCCATTTGTTTCCCCTTGAAGTTTATGTTCCCATCCAAGGCATGTAATCATGGTATATAAATTTACATGATCCTGAAACTGACCAACTTTAAAGAGTGTTAAACAATGTTCAGAGGTTGGTACATAGAGATGAGAGCCTGTTTAGCACCATGGCAAACACACCATTACTTTTTCCCCCCAACACTTCATTAAACACACAGGAAATAAAGAAAACCAGTTAAAGCATTTGAAATGTAAAGGATTAATAATGCTTTCATTTTAATAACATCCTTTGTTCCTGCTCCCTCTAGATGTAGAATGTTTTCAGAATAAAATTTCTCCTCTTTAACTCTTGTATGGTAATACCTGTTAAAAGTTATGTTTAGGTGGGCTGGAGCTGTTATTAAGGTCCAATACCATTTCATGCCAGGTGGTAGTTGGAGTTTAGCCAGAGCCAGCAGAGGTGGCAATGTCCATTGCCTCCTTCTCTCTAGTCCAGTCTGATCAGGACATCTCTAATGATAAGGACGAAGGAGATCTGGAATCCCTGGAAATGGACGGGTGTAGAAGTCATGATGGTAAAGTTGGTTCTGTTTTTCAGCTAGTCTGTGTCATGGGTTCCCTCTTTCACATTCCTTCTGCCCTAAGCCTTTTCTCTCAAGGACTCCAAAAAGGAATGATGGGTGGAACAGCCTCTCATTATTTTGTCCACCAGTTAGGCCAAATTTCTAACACATTATGTGTTCTAACCAATTTCAAACACACAGTACTTCTCAATTTCAGGTCACACACTTCTCTTGTTTACCAGGAATGATCTTAGCAACATACTCTTTGAATTATATTGGTAGACCTTTTTTGTTTAACCTGAATCAGGTTGTCTCTGTCTTGCATCATCCCCCACAAGCACTTGTTATAGACAGACATTTTTTATGAACTTTCACTCACTTTTCACAGTTAAGCTCACAATTACACTAAGTATATAGGCCTAATTACTTCAGTACCCTCAACTAAACTTCCTTGGTGTCTGGTGGCTTTTTGCTTCCTTGTTGTCTCTTCAATAATTATCAGACAATTATTGTTTTATTTTTATCCCTTTGTTTCTATCACATGTGCCTTTTGTTTCATCATTTATTTTGGATTAACTCTGTATATTAACTGAAGGCCTAGCTAAGAGCAAACAATTTTACTTCTTAATTATATAAAAAAAATCATTATGAGAATGAGAAAGCAAGAATTGAGACATGCACATTTGTTAAGAAAATAGTTCTCAAAATTCTCTCTCTTTCTACCTGCATATAATCTTCAGCACCGGGATTTTCCTAAGAGGGTAAATTAACTGATTGTGATGCCAACAACACTGCAAGAGAATGCGTATTGATTTTTCTGGACAGAGTGAAGTCTCTTTGAGACCACTCGCTTTGAGTTTGTAAAATACAGTGTAATTTTATGGCCGATCACTATTAGTTTAACCACTCCCTTTTATTTTATTTAACAACCTGTTATAATTAAAAGTTACCAGTCACAAAGGGAGAAGGAAACAAACATTAAATGTATTACCATTCCACAGCAATCAAATATAAGAACTAAGAAAATACTTATAAAAGTAACAGGAACACTATAGATCAGTAGATCCCAGTCTTTAGAACTCCAGGACCTCTTATCCTTTTTACATCCATGAAGGGTCACCAATCTCCACCAGCAGCTCCTCCACCACACCCCCATTGCAGCCTGACAGGACTTCAGCAAGGAAGCTACCTCCCTGCTGATTGATCTCTCATCTCCCCGGCTGCAGCAGGGAAACTACATACATTCTACAGCCCTGGGCACTCCACCTGGGTCCCCAAGCAGTGGCTTCCCTCATTTTGTCTCCAGGAGGGACAACAGCACCTAAGAACCCAGGCAGAGCACTTTGCCATGCTCCCTGCTACCAACAGGGGAAGGGAAGTGCTGATCTACCATCCTCTTGACTGCTGCAAGAAGCCTGCCCCAGTCTTTTAGCCCCGTGTGTGAGTCCTCTTCCTGGGCCCTTAGCCAGTGGCTCTCTTCTGCTGTCAATGGGAAGAGAGCCATTGAAATCCCCCCATTGGCAACTGTTGGGAATCACTTCTCTAGACAGTAAGACATGAGAGAAGAGGGAATTACTTTGCAAGATACACTGCATGACAGTGTTTGGACTCTTGGTGAGCTATAATCTGAACATTTGCAGCACTTGCTCATTATGTCCCACTGTGTCTAGGAAAACCTCAAATTCGAAATTTTACCTTTACAGAGCTAAAAACAGTCCAATTATTTTTACAGTTGGATTTCACCAGCTTCAGTTTCTTTGTCTGTGTATTGCAGGTAAAACATACAAAATTGAACTCATTGCTTCTAGAATATAAGAATATAGCATTTTTAATATAGAAATCGCCAGACTGGATCACCTACTCCAGTATTTTGTTTTTAACAGTAGACAGTTCCCACTGTTTCAGAGGAAGGTGCAAGGAATCCAGCTGTAGGCAATTCCAGAATAAGGTCTCCACAGGGAAATTCTCTCATCCTCATTAGTCAGAAGCTGACTTATGCCCTGAGGCACGAATGCTTCTCACTTCTAAAACTTTTTTTGTTTTTGTTTTTTGTTCTGTTTTGTTTTTGTTTGTTTGTTCTTTTTAATATTTACCACCACGTTTTGATATTCTTGTTTTCTCCACAAAACTGACAAGTTTGTATTTGAATCCTGCTAAGATCTGGACCTCAAAAGCAATGAGTTCAACAGTGCAGTCGTTTGGAACAGTCCTTTTTTAATCCATTTCAAGTGTCTGCTTTATCATGTCATTTCATCTACTATTGCTCTTGTTGGTATCTGGAACAAGGAAGGTCCTCTCAAGCCACCAATTTTTGATTGGATTCTAAGCCAAAAAACTTGCTGAAGACAAGCAAATACATTATAACCACTCCTAATTGCCCAGTTATAAACTGAAGAGTTAAGTGGACCTTGTACAGACTAAGCTTTCAATAGCTCCACTTTACCATGTAACATTTTCTAGTGGATTTTTTCTACTGTTATTGATTATAACTTGAAAACCTGAACAATTTTTTTGTAGGGTTCACTCCCAGCCAAAAACCATACCTTGAGGCCAAGAGAGGCTGGGTTGGGATGCTGGACAATGCCTTCATTCTTCATCAGTAAGTCTAGGAAAGGTTAGATTAGCATGTGTGGTTGAGCTGCCATTGGGAGGGAGGGGAAGAAAGCTTAGGTACCTGAACTACCTGACTCATTTAGCCGTAGTCTATACTTGCTGAATTTTTCAGCGGCAGGTGACGGGAGATACATAAGGTATGTGAAATACCTTGCACATCTTCTGACGACTCCCTAATCGGCTCCTACACATTAGGGTAAACCAACCACAAATACCTTGTGGTCGGCTTACAGCATCTCAAGTTCCGGGGCTGGAGTTGCTATGGTGATTTCCAGAGTGATTCAGCAGGTTTATACTGATCACTGAATTGCACCCGGAAGACTGAGCTCACAGTGGTGATTTTGCCACCATCGGTATAGACTGACCCTTAGGAACAATCAGGATGATCAAAACTCTTTATTCCTCTCAGCACTCAATGTCAGAGAAGGATGGGTAGAAAGATACACATTTGCTGTAGCAACCAGGTTAGTAGAAATACGTCCCTTCTGGAGCACTGGTTTCCCCTGCTTCTAGAGCAAAAGGTATTCTGATAGGTGATTTCATCTGGTGTTCTCTGCTTTTCTCTGATTGCTGCCTGGATTACAAATTAATCTGGAGTGAAATAAGAGTTCTTTTCTCTTGGCTTGGACAAAATGTTTTTTCCTCTGCTTTCTTGGGGTTTGCACCATATGTTGCCAGTGTAGACCAGACTGCTCCTTCTCAAAGAGTACTCAAGGAGCTGACTTAGGACATATCTGAGCCATTAGCTATTAGCTTTGAAAAATCTTGGAAGATGGGTGAGGTCCTGGAGGACTGGAAAAGGGCAAATATAATGCTCATCTACAAAAAAGGAAATAAGAGCAAACCAAGGAATTATAGACCAATCAGTTTAACCTCTGTGCCAGGAAAAATAATAGAAGAAAAAATTAAGGAGTCAATTTGTAAGTATCTAGAAGAAAATAGGGTGCTTAGGGCTAGTCAGCATGGATATTTCAAAAACAAGTCACATCAAACCAACTTGATAGTTTTCTATGATGTGGTAATGAGCCTTGTGGATAGAGGGGAAGCTGTAAATGTGCTATATCTAGACTTTAGTAAGGCATTTCATATGGTCTCACATCACATTCTTTATTAATAAACTGGGGAGGTACAAACTAGATGGAGCTACTACAAGATGAGTGAAAACCTGGTTGGATAACTGCTGCCATAGAGTAGTTCTCAGTGGTTCACATTCAGGCTGGAGAGACATAACGAGTGCAGTGTCACAGGGATCTGTCCTGGGTTCAGTATTGTTCAACATGTTTATCAGTGACTTAGATGATGGCATAGAGACCAAACTTACAAAGTTTGCAGATGATGCCAAGCACGGAAGGGTTACAAGTGCTTTGAAGGACAGGATCACAATTCAAAATGATTTGGACAAACTGGTGAAATGTTCTGAGATAAACAGAATGAAATTCAATAAAGATAACAGCCAAATACTCCACAATGGGAACAACCCATTCCACACTTACAAAATGGGCAATGACTGCCTAGGAAGGAGTACTGCAGAAACAGATCTGGGTCTAACAGTGGGTTACAAGCTAAATATGAGTCAGCACTATAATACTGTTGCAAAAAAAAAAAAAAAGCAGCAAATGCCATTCTGGGCTGTATTAACAGGAGTATTGTGAGCAAGACACGAGAAGTGATTCTTCCACACTTCTCTGCACTGATTAGGCCTCAATTTGAGTACTGTGTCCAGTTTTGGTCACTTCATTTTAAAAAGGATGTGGAGAAACTGGAGAAAGTCCAGAGAAAGACAACCAAAATTATTAGAGGTCTGGAACATTTGGCCTTTGAAGGAAGACTGAAAGAGCTGGGTTTGTTTAGTCTAGAAAAAAAGGAGACAGAGGGGATATGATAACAGTTTTCAAATACCTAAAAGGTTGTTATGAGGAAGGAGGAGAAAAATTATTGTCTTTAATCACAGATGATAGGACAAGAATCAACAGGCTTAAATTACAGCAAGGCAGGTTCATCCTAGACATTAGAAAAAAAAATTCCTAACTGTTAGGGTGATTAAACACTGGAATAAGTTGCCTCGGCAGGTTGTAGAATCTCCTGCTTTAGGAGGTTTTTAATATCAGGTTAGACAAATGCGTGTCAGGAATGTTTTAATAGGGGCACATGGTCTTGGCTTGAATGCAGAGAACTCTACTCAATGACATGTCATGGTGCCTTCCAGTTTCTATGATTCAGCTCCTCCAAGAGCTGTAGGATGGCTGAAGGTTTGTGGGGTGTTTCTTTCACCTCCTCTAAATGAAACTGCAGCATTTCTGCCACTCGCTGTAGTAAGTCTTCAAAATGCCTGAAATCAACAGGTGGATAAGGTGAGGCAGGTGTTACTGCCTCATCTGACAATGAAGATGAACCCCTTGCTGGGTCCGAGTCTACTTCCTGTCCCTCTTTTTTTCCATGATCTTGTGGAGCTTTTTACTTCTTCTGTAAAAGAAGAAGGATAAATCTCATCTGGAGTATGTCAATTTGAAGCAACACATCTCTTGGTCTTATAGACCCAGTGGAGTGCATAAAGAGATTTGAATAGTGGTTGGGATGTTACCCATTTTATGGCATACCATTGCTCACAAGATGGAAAGCTTGTGTTCTGAGATGTCAAGGGAGGCCAGTAAACTCTAAATGTTCTCTCGGTGCTGAGTTGGACGTCAGTGAAGGAAGTGACATGCTTTTGCCATAGTCTGTTTGGTTCACTTTCAAAGGTAGATGTTGATGATACTGTGTTCACAACTAAGGATCCAGGCATGGGATAGGTGAACAGGTGACCAAAACTTGCCCTCAGGGGCATGGTATTTACTTTCAGTCCCCTTGGAGACTGGAGGGACTGAGGATGGGGTCTGCCACTGGGCATGGGTGATCTTTAGGACCCCATTGTGCATGGAGATGGCCACACTTGCTGGTGGAGTAGACTTGCCCAAATCAAACAGGAAGTCAAAGTCCTCCCTCACGACCTTGATGGGGAGGTTGAGGTTAGCAGCCATGCACTTCAGGAGCTTCTTATGTGCCCTTGGGTCCTCCCTGGGTGAGGGGGACTTTTGGTATGCCACTTCATCTGTGGAAGATAAAGACAGGAGCCTGGAGTCACCTCTCCCCATCTCCAAGGGACCCTCTCCTGGGTCTAAGTCCACCTTGGACCCTTCTAGGTCTCATCGCCCTCAGGATGTAGCAGGTCTTAAGGAATGTGGAGACATGGGCTCCCTCTGGGGAGCATCCCAGGATCCCCAGTTGGCTCACCGTGCACTCCAGTCCTTAAAAGGAATGCAGTGCCAGGGCCTGTGCCGAAAAGAGTTTCCTTCCCCATGCAAGGGAGCGACCCATTCTCCTGTGCTGGTCCCTGTACAGGGATCATCCTCTCTTGTGTGCCAATGCTAGGGTTTCCCTGGTCAGGGAGTATCGTGTCAATGCAGAAGAGGTTGGCGTCCATGGACAGGGCTCCTTGTGCTGGGACATCAACAAGGACCACTTCCTTCTGTGTTTACCCACCAGATGCGCTGAAGCCAATGCCAAAGATGGATGTGTTGATGATCGTCAGAGCTGGGATGCTTCTGATGAATGTGACTGGGACCTGGTGCAGCGGGGCTTAAATGCACTGGCAACTGGTCTCAAGATGAATCGTCAGGCAAGAACTGGGGAGGAGTCTGGCCTTCCCCTACTTCAGACAGCGAACCTGATGACATCAAGGCACACTGCGCCAGTGATGGGGAGCAGCTGTGCTTGGAGTCCCTGGAAAGGTCCAGTGGGGAAGGGGGCATCGATGCCTGATCCCGGGACAAGCTCCCATGCTGTCAACTCATGCCCCACACTGGCTCCTGCTGTGCCAGGGAGGGGGGAGCCTGAACTCACCGTGCGGTCTGGGCCAAGCCCTCAAAGACAAAGTCAGTTTACATTTTGAAGCAACCATCCTGGGTGGTGGAGGAGTCAGTAGCTGTAGCAGCGCTCTTGCTGCTTCAAAGGTCTCCAGCGAGGATGGCGCCAGGACTGCCTGAAGCTTTGAAGCCCTGGTCAGGGAAACTCCCTGCACCTGTTCCAGGGATCCTGATCTGTGCCAGTGTGAAGGCTTCTTCTTTGATGTCCACGCCTTCAGTGCAGCCTCGAAACCGGTGAGGCATTTCTTCAGCTTCCCTGACAGTGACCTGTGCTGAGGAGGGGCTGGCACAGACTGTGCCCTCTGTGCCAGGTTTGTCTCTGCAGACTGTGCAGTGGATGGCACAGAGGCAAGGCAGAGTGCTTCTTTCATCACCATGGAACAGAGATGGCTCTCTCGGTCCTGCTAGCATCCTCAGGAAAAGGACCGACAGATATGGCTTTTGTCAGTCCTGTGTCCCTCACCAATGTGCTTCAGGCACTTCCCATGTGGGTCGCTAACCAAGAAGGCCTTACCACAGGCGTCACGGGGCTTGAAACCAGGCATGGTCGAGCCCATGCTGGTTCCATGTGCTTTCAAGGAAGAGTAGAAAAACAAGTAAATCTTCTGATGCAGGTCAAGCTTGGAGAAAGACAAAGTGTCCAGACAAGACAGCTGTTAAAAACTGGAGATAACAACTGGAAGACAGGTGCTTGCAAGTATGCAAGGGCAAGTAGTTCCAGGACCATCACTCAGGTAGAAAGAAGGAACTGACTGGGGGGGGGGCAGAGTCAGCACCACCTACATACTGCACCAAAGCACAGGGCCAAGGGGGCATTGGCGACTGACTATATGGGGACAGGATAGGGCAAAAAAGCTTCCAGAAAGCCCTGCACTGTGGCACATTCGCACCTGGATAAGAATGGATGTGAGCAGCCCTCAAAGAGCAACTGAAATTAACAATTTATGAATCCCAAAAATAGATGTAACAAATTTTGGAATGAAGGTACACAGGAAAGGAAGGAGGGCAGCCCTTACTTCATCTAAAATACATCTCCCCTCCCTACCATTAATCTAGGTGTATAGCTCTCAGTATGTTGGAAACTTCTATGTGAATTGTTAACGTGTCTTCTGTATTCTTCAGTTAACTGCCTTTACCTTGTATATGTAACCCTTTCCCTAAAAAGAAGTGACAGAGAATTCACTGTTATCACTCTGCTCTGCCTTAGCATAAGAATGTGTATTACCCTGTGTTTATAAAAGAATCATCATCTCATACTATCTTGTTAGCATGCTATCGTTGTATTGCAACTCTAGCTAAAATTGGTCATTGATAACTTGCTCCATTTCATGATTTGTTTATGAATGAGGAATGCATGCATGTAAAACATCCAATAAGGGCAAAGTATGCTGTGACTCTCTGATACCAGTCTGGTCTGATAATGAATCAAAGAACAGATTGAAAACCTTGGATCCAAGGCAGGTTCCCCTTCAGTAAAACATCATAAAATAACAAAACGACGTTAAAACGCGTGAGACAACTTCTGGGACCACCTGCTGCAAGGTTCATTATCTAGCTATTGGTTGTGCTTCAGGAAGCAGCAGAGATGGGAGCTAACACCACTTGTGGATAACTAAACAAAGACAGTACAAAACCCACAGAGTTGCATGTGAAACCCATAGAGTTGCATATAAAATGGGGATGCTCTTGCCAATGAACTCTGGGTTCATCCTGCTTCAGCCTTGGAGTCTCAGAATCACGAGTGACTGGAGCCCGACTCCATCTCTCACAGCTGGTCCAATGAGGCATTGGATTGGGGTGAGCCACAGAGGGGTAACTATAACATCATAGCAGGACTGTGTGTGTATGTTTAATTGCTTAATATCTTGTAGCTTCAATAAATGCAGCATATTGCCTTTTCCCCTGAAAAAGATCTTGAGTGCTTCTTTTGCACAAGTAAAATAGATGGAAGTGGCATAACTGCACTGACACAAGAATACCATATATCCCATTACAATACAAATGTGCTCATCTGAGGAATAGAAAACTTGTGAACACAGATCAAAACAAAGTTCAGTTTAATTCATTATTTTGTTCACTGTTGGACGGAATTTGGCAAATAAAGGCTTCCTGTAGAACCTGATGTTTTTTTAATATCCATATAAAATGGCAGTCAGACAGATTTAGTGCTTGATTTAAGGGAATCTGATGGCCAAGTTACACATTTAGATTGGGATGCTGGAGTAAGGTCAAACCACTATCATTAACATCCCAAGGAGGCAGGCTGATAATTACTAATGCTAAAAGCACCAGCAGTCTACTGACTGCATGGATTTTCTCAGACTTTTGCTCAGCCAGTTTCTCAAGTAAAAAATTGCATTCAAAGACTTTTAACTCCTACAATATAAGCCTCACTCATTAGTAATCCTTGGAGCTTGACTTCATTTGAGCCTGTTCGGGTCTGGATAGCAATTAGCATTGCCCTCCAGGTAAGGGAGTGTAGATTTATTCCCCAGTGGTGGTTTAACTTCCTCAACCTACTTTAAAATTAGATTTACTCTGTTACAAATCGTAAGTGTTAAATGAGTAAAACTATTAAACAAGGAATACTGCTGGGCTAAATGGCTAAGTGTTTAACGGTTTACCACAGTATTTCCATTTTTATGGTCTATTAAGGCAATTGGAAGAATATCAGTGGTATGAAGAATCAGGTAATTTATATACAAGTTTGAGAAAGTACAATATGTTTGAATAAAACGTGCTGCTCTTTTTTCTAGACTAAAGAATATTAGAGACAGGGACATTTAAAAGAAAGGATTGCCAGCAGAGCTTAAGTGCATGCTCTTTCAGCAAAATACACAAATGGGTTTGTAACACATTTTGTTTGTTTGTTTGTTTGTTTGTTTGTTTGTTTGTTTGTTTGTTTGTTTGTTTGTTGAAGAGATAGCTCTGAAGTGATACCAGGAATCCAAACACTGAAATTAAGGATATTCAAAATCTATGTCATCTCTGTCTCAGCAACATGAGTCCACCTCTGCTGTTTTTCTAAGTTAATAGTGACATGAAAACCATCAATATATTGAATTACCCTACAGCATTCTGAGTTTTTGTGTGCCTGACCATGGAAATAGTGAAATCCTTAGTGCAAGTGGGAGTTCTTCCAAGGAAGTTTGGATGCAGCTTTTGAAAAAAAAAAAAAAAAAAAAAAAAAAAAAAAGCACAGTCCACATTGCTGCCCAAGCCTCTGCTGTGTATGATCAAAGACAGATACACTTCAGCACGTAATGATTTAGTCAATTTACCGTTTGCCCTTAACCGAACTTTGAAGTGAAACACGTTGCCCTCTGTCTTGTCTCTTTCAATGCTCAGTTTCTATTCCTCAGCAAGAATCTTTAAAATAGTGAGACCTAAATACTAGCCAACACACCTGGTCTTTATTGGGAAGGTGCCGTAGAAAAGGAAATTTATTTTAACTGTTTTTGAAAACACTTGGCTTTGCTTAGGGAGCTTGAGATTCTGTTCAAGTTGATAGAAAAGTTTCTCTCACGGAGTTGCTCTACCATACAGGGCCGAATCAAAACCTCTGGGGGGCCAAGACTGTCCACGCTTGTGTGGCACCTTCCATTGCCATGGCATCCTGTCAGGAGTAGGGTCACAGGTGACTAAAGCTGCAGAGAGGGCTTGAGTGCTGTAGCCTGCACTGCTCCAGGGAATGGACCAATAGAGAGGGCCATGGGCTGACACTGCTCCCCTGCTGCAGGGGACTGTGGGGAGGTCCTGTGGTCTGGTGCTGCTGTGGAGAAGGGGGAGAAAGGAAGCCAGAGCCCCTGGACTGCCACACTCCTGCCTCACCCTTGAGCTGGCTTGTCTGGAGCAGACCCGCCAGCCTGGGAGCTAGGTAGGAAGGCTGCTGAAAGTAAAAAAACAACAAGGAGTTGTGTGGCACTTTAAGACTAACAGATTTATTTTTTGTATGAGCTTTCGTGGGAGAAGATCCCACTTCCTCAGATGCTTCGAAGATGGGTGAACTTACAGAAAGGAATGAAACTAAATGCAAGGGGGTATAAAACATAGGATCAGGTCATACAGTAACAGCAAATCAAAGTAGTTTTCAGGTTCAAACCATGGGAAGCCTGAAGTCAAATTACCCTTTGTAATGGGAAAAGAACCCATAGTCTTGATTCAGACCTGCAAAAAAATAAAAAATTAAAAAAAAATAAATCTGTTAGTCTTAAAGTGCCACACAACTCCTTGTTGTTTTTTTCCTGGACTAGACTAACATGGCTATCCCTTTTGAAATTGCTGAAAGCAAGCAGCAGCAGCTCTCTACTCAGGAAAGAACTAAAGATTTTTAGTGAGTCATAGGATCCTCCTTTAGGCCAGGGTCTGCAGCCCCTACAGCCCCTGTGATC
This sequence comes from Podocnemis expansa, assembly GCA_007922195.1. Classification (NCBI taxonomy): domain Eukaryota; kingdom Metazoa; phylum Chordata; order Testudines; family Podocnemididae; genus Podocnemis; species Podocnemis expansa. The sequence goes on from ML682016.1 coordinate 18,891,268, forward strand.
AGAAAAAGAAAAATTGGAAGAAAATCACATGGAAAATGACACATAAACTACATATATCCTTTCCCCACAAACTCATTGTTTGCACGATTACCTGAGGAAGTTAGAGGAGGCCTAAAAGGTATGCAAGACAGATTTTCAGTAGTCCAATAGTATTGATGCTATTGTTATAGCTGTAAGCGCACATATTTTAAATCAGAGCAATATGAACTTTTTTAGTGTAAACATTCACCATAAACTAACACCTAAAAATTCTACAACCAAACAAATAAACTAAAAAACCATCACCAAACCTCCAACAAATGAGGTACTCACTTATAAAAGTAACACTTTGAAATGATTCCCAAGCCAGCCGAAGCCTGAGTGTTGTATTTAATTATCTCCCTCTGGTACAGATCTAGAGATTTTCGCTTAGGCATACAGAAACAATCTGAACTAGAACATGATATCCATCTCAAAGTAATAGAATTACTGAAACAGGTGCAGCAAGTCAAATTACAATTGAATGCAATAGTGATACTTCCAGTAAATTACTATAAAAGCTGAAATCTGTAGGCAAGATGCTCCATTATAAAATAAAGGATTTTAAGTCAGCTCCTGTCATTAAGACCATAGAAAGACCAGGGTATGAAATGCAATGAGATACAATTTTAAAATACATGTATCAAATTGAAGCTAAACATGAAACTGAAGACAACTATAGAGAAAAATTTCTTCCAGAGCTCTGTATATATTAATAACATTGTGAAAAATGAAGTATTGAAAAAAAAAAAAGCAACTGTCTCCGTCGCCTCTTTGACCGTAGGCCCAGTGGACCATTACAGACCTCAGTACATGAAACCATAATAATAATAATAAACTCTTTGCAAATACTGAAACATACATACAAGTCCCAAAGGGGTAGTTGTGTTATTCTAGTTCAGCAAAACAAACAAGGAGTCTTATGGCACTTTTAAAAACTAACAAAATTTATCACATGCATTTTCATTGGAGAAAAATCCCACTTCATCAGATGCTTGAAGATGGGGAATTTACAGAATTTTCTGAATTTTTCTGTAAGTTCCCCCACATTAAGCGTCTGACAAAGTGGGATTTTCTCCCACAAAAGCTCATGTGATAAATAAATTTGTTAGTCTTTAAAAGTGCTGCAGAATTCCTTGTTTGTTTTGATACATATTTATGAACTTTTAACTAAATGCATCTTTAAATCCTAAAAACAAAATAAATTGTGCTAATAGAAAAGTTCGAAATCTGAAGATGTGGAAGAAGAAGAGTCGATATTTAAATACGGGCTTGGACAGAGTCAGCAGGAAAGGTAGTATTTTGCTAGTGACAGAGAAAGGAAGAAGAAGAGTGAGCTCAAACTGGAACAAATATTGCAAAAATCTTCTGTGCACATTTCCTCAAAAAATCTTGCTCTAAGAGGAAAAAACTCCTAAATTTCCCATTTGTAACGCTGAGTATTATTTCCATAAATTTAACAACAAGAGTAACACTCATCAAATCAGGATACAGAAATATATCATGAGAGCTTTACATCCAAATAAATCAGCTCAATTTTTGCATTTCATCTGAACTCTGAATTCTTACAAACAAGCTTCAGATAAAAATATCCTACTTTCTCAGAAGTAACTAGTTTTTGCATAATGAATAAAACAGAACTACCATCCTCTTCATGGCCAGTTAGTAAAAAGAAAGATTGGAAGCTCATTTAATAAATTAGTCATTACAAATTATTTCACTCAAGTCTAATCCACATCTTTCTGAAATAGAAAGACATAGCTCATCTGTAATGAAAAGCTTCTCTTAGAAGCTCTCATGATCTCATCCCTTTGCTAATAGCATTCTATGCTGTTTTGACACCTGCTATTCTGTGAATACGCCACTGACTGAGAAAAAAGATGTATCAGCACTTAAAAGTTATAACACACCTTCAACAAGCTATAAAGATAATGCAGTCAATTGTTTTAATCACAACAATGTCAATCGGCAATTAAAGCATCAGTTACATGGTTTTAAATATTGCCCACAATGAAAAGGAAAAGTAAATGTGTCCATTATTTTTTCACTGCCATTCATTTAGTGTATAAAACAGGTTTTAAAGAATAATTAGCTGAGCACAGGTCAATTTGCACATCTGTAAAATAATGATGAACTTTCTTTCTCCAGAGTTTAAATGAAAGTACTGATTAAGGTAATTTAAAACTGAAAAATAGTTTACTAATTAGAGTGCCAATATGACTTTGAAATAGTGTGGATACTAACTTCTTTTGGGATCCTATCACCATGGAGAAACAGGGAACAAAATCAGAGCTTTCAACCACATTTTACTAATCCCTGTTAAGACTGACTTTTACTTCTGTTGCTTCCATGACTCCTGAGCAATGGCAATGCATCTATCTGAAGGGATTCCTTAATCTTTTCTCTGCAAGCACACGCAGCCCTGACAAGTGGATTTGATCAGCAAAAAGTTTGTGGTTTGTCCCTAAAATACTGAAGATCATCATTACAGGTTTCTAGAGAGCTTGTCTGAAACGAGACTAGCCAATGCTGGAGAGGAATTCTACTGTCTTTCTCCCTTGTGGACAACCAGGTTGAGTTTTTACTATCCTACAAAAGACAATCAAAGACTTCAGGGAGGATGATCTTAAGCACTTGGCTTAGAAGGAAGCAACAGCAGTAATCATTGAGAGAAAGCCTTCTGATCCTCTTGTATTCTGTTTCCCTCTGTTGTAGATATGCCAGAATAGAAAACACTGGCAAAATAGTTGAAAGAGTCTTTTTTCCTTTGGGTGATTATACAGGCCATGATTTCAACTCATTGCTCTCCTGATACCAGCCTACTGGAGAGTCCAGGGAAAATGAAAGGAGACACTGTGCAACATCAAATCTGGGCATTCGTTTCCCATAGTCAGAAGTAGCAAATTCCATGCTGTTAGATGACATTCCCTACAGAGAAGCCTTTTAAACTTTGGTTTATTGTTTCTCCAACAGAGAAAAACTTCATAAAAATTGATGTTGATCTCTGAGGCTTTACAGGTGGTGCTGGATCTCGGGAGACAGATTTCAAGTGTCTTAGAAATGATCAGCTTTTATTATGTTCCATGACAAATTTAAATCTTCTATTGTTTTGCTTTGTGCCTCTGGTCTTTTAGTCTTCAGTGAAGAAGCTGCAGATTATATAAAGATCATCTAACCACCTTCAAAGTAACTTTTAAATGCCTGATGCTTTCTTGTACCACTCACCCCATACAGGCATAGAGCTATCTCCTCTTCCTGTATTTTTGTTAAAAAAAAAAAAATTCTCTGACTGTTTCTCCACTCACCAGCCACATGCTATCTGGAGAAAGTCCAGAAATTTAATGTCTCTTAATATCCTAACATGAGTTTATCTATGTACCTCAGCCTGAGTATCTCCTGTACCACATACTACTTAAAAACAGGAATATCAGTAGACTGAAGGGTCCTGAGCCCACCAAGAAGTCAGGTTAGTTGACACTCATTAACATCATACGCCATTGATTGATGCAGACTGTGCTGACGAAGTAGGTTGTCAGGCAGACCCATCACTCAGTAAATGATTTGTTAATGACCGTATTCAGGGACATCAGTGGGACATTAAGACTTCAAAGAGAAACAGTTGAAGTGGAATTAATATGCAATTTAGACTGTGAAAGCAGCACTAAATTGTGACCATGCCTTCTTTTCCCATTACAACAGGTAATTTGACTTCACCCTTCCCAGGTTTTAAACATTAACAACTGCTCTGATTTGCTGTTACCATATGACCTGATCCCATGTTTTACACTCCCATGCATTTATTTTCTTTCCATTCTGTAAGTTCCCTCATCTTCAAAGTATCTGATGAAGTGGGATTTTCTCCCACAAAAGCTTATGCGAAAAATAAATCTGTTAGTCCTGAAGTGCCACAAGACTCTTTTTTTGTTTGTTTGGGTTTTGGTGTGCTTTTGTTTTTGTTTTTTTATTCCTTGGTCGGTTCGAAACCTGTTCCACAGAGTATAAAATGATAAGGCACATCAAATCCTGGTAGTGAAAAATTCAGATCAGTGATGAGGAAACCATCCCAAAGGTCTTCAGCTAACCACTCATGACGACACATTGCACCAGCGGGTTGCTGCTGACAGATTTCAATATGACAGTTGAACCCACAATGAACATCTTGACACAAGTCATCTTTTGGGGTGGCTGAAGATGTCCACGGACAGTCGAAGACCTGGGTCAACACGTACCTTTTCCACCTGTTTGGCTGTAGACTCTCCGTGATGACTGTGTGGAGGAGCTTTGTTGCTCATAACTGGTAGCCATGCAATAGGAGTGTGGTACCTGGTGCCTATGAGGATGCACATGGTCAAGTTCAATTCAACATCAACCAGCTTAATGAGAGATGAATGCCACTTCACAGGGCATACCATCAGAGCCAACATATGAAGTATCTGTGAGTATTCACCCCATGTCAAACTAATTAATTTACTGACCACATTATTCCTGGTCCTGACTTTGGCAGCAGTCTTTTGCAGATTGGCATGGTAAATCAAAGAGTAATCTCAGTATAACACCAAGGTAGGCCAGTTTTGCCCCACATTTCAGTTATTTTCCATTGAGGAAGATGTCTAACTCATGTTTAGTGCTTACACTGTGGAGTTGGAGGACATCTGAAACTGTCTTGGTAACACTTGATTGGAGGTGCCAACTGCTACAGTCATTTGCTATTTTGTCCAGGTTGGCATTCAAGATGTTCTTCCAGTTTAGTGAGGGAGTGTGACTGGGTAATATAGCTGATATCATCTGCATAGTTAAATTTGTGCGACTGAATCAATGGCAGGTTATTTCTGTACAGATTTAATGGGCGGGGGGGAAAGAGTATGAAGCACAGGTAGTTTTGTTTCTCAAATAGTGCATCCAGTGGTCCACTCTGTTTCTCCAGAAATACTTCATCTCTTGCACCATAACATCTACGCTTATATAGCTATTCAAAAACTCAGAATCTCCCATAATCCCCAACACACAGCTACAATTCTCTGAACAATTGCTTAAGTGGGACATCTATCACTGTCTGTGTAAAGCCTTTGCCTTCAAAAACTAACATCCAGCATAACCTCTTGGCAAACCTATTCTGTTCTTCACGTTCTTATACCACACCTAATACTATAGTATCCAAGTACCTTCCAGTAGTGCAGTAAGCAACATAACAAGCATCTATCATATGTGGTTTGTTCTCTCATCCTCTCTCTAGAATGTTAATTGTTTGTTTAGTGCAAAGTTTATTTTAGTAGGGTTTCTTTGTCGGATTTTGTGTTTATATTAGAAGATGAGGTCACAATTCATGACCTTCTGCTCCACAGATTTGTGATTGTCCTCTATTCCTGTGGAATTACCACATCCAGTATGAATAATGACAGACTCCCCAAAATAAAACAAAGAAGTTTTTACATACCTCGTTGGAGTAACATGAGTAATTACAAAGTTTGAAATGTGACTATAAGTTCAACCTGGTCTACCCCCAGATAGTAACGGCTGATGTTTCCAAATAGCAAATGACCTTCAAAGTCACATGGATGATACTTCATTGATGTGCACCAAGTAAAGCTGAATTTTCAGCCTGAGTTTTCTGTTTCTTACCTTTTATGGTTTTAAGTCAGGCCCTTGATGTTATTTGAACATAGATTTTTGTGGCATAATACAGAAACGAGTGAGTTTGATCATCTTTTCTCTCTTTCAAAGGAAATCTTTAAGTCACATACATAAAACAGCAAAAAGGATGCTCACTACTCTCCTCCTTATACATTCCTGGAAGGAAGGACACCTACTGTCCTTATATATTCCTATCATAATCTCTTTGCTTCTCTCTGGAGAAACTTTTTTTTTTTTAAAGCAAAGTCTATCAGATAACATCAGTATCATCATTAATACCATCATTAAAGAGTTGCTGGCAGCACACCAACTGTTAGTTAACCCTAGCACTGTCATATCTGATTAGTCTGAATAGCATTTCACAACTGTTGAATTAGGATGAAGATAGAGAAGGAAGGAAAAAATTCCAAATCAGTATTCAATAGGAAGTCTATTTCTTTTCATTCTGTAATAAGAAAACTTCCTAAGAGTGAAGCATAAATTTATTCAACTAAAATAAAGTAATTTGAATTTGCATCCCATCTTTTAAGCAGAACAATCTTTTTTTTTCCTGCAAGTTTGGGAACATTAAAATAAAATACAGCAGAGTGGTGAAGGACAAAAGTGTAGAAAGTCATGTGCAGCAAACAGGACCCTTCCTGACCAAGCATCAGCTACTTCATCAGCAAAATGGAAATCAGGCTCCACAGAACAGCTACATACCTAAATCAGCACAGGCAAATGGGCTGAACTTGAGCTCTATATGCCAAACCGCAAAGGGCCAGAATCTGAGTACCAAAGAATGTAGCTTATTGACTCATCACAGTTTATTCCCTCTTATGAGTAGCTGAGGAATGTTTGACTCACAGTTTTGCTCCTGGACTCTTATCACTAAGATAACCAGATGTCCTGATTTTAAGGGAAAATCCCAATATTCAGGATTTTGTCTTATATAGGCATACCTCACCCTGGTCCTAATTTTTCATATTTGCTAGCTGGGAACCTCAATTTTCACTAGAAGGAGGTCTCCTCAAGGCAAGGGTGGAAGACAGGGAAGGGTCAGGCCACACATAATGCTGGAGTGGGGCAGTGGACATCAGGTTTTCATTTTGGAAAGCCAAAAGTCAGCATCAGATCTTTAAGGTGAATTGTGAACAGACGTCTTTGTCACTTGATCTAAAATTCAGACCATAGGCCTTGTTTGAAGTCAGATTTTCTCTTTTTCCTGAGTTTGACTTTAGTCAATAAACAAATGCAAATGCACAGTAAGACTGCATATAACATGTCTGATTCTTTCTCTCCATGCTTGGGAGGTCAGTGCGCCTGCTAGATCCTCTGTCTCAAACTCATGATCTCTACTAAGTAGTATTGCACTGAAGCTTGAGCCCTGTCTTTAATTGCCACTAGCTGAAGGGCACTCCCAGTTCCAGATTAACAGATGTTACAGAGTACAACTGGCTTCAGTCTGTCTCCTGAACAGGCCTTTTAACCTTCTTCTTCTCTATTTTAGCGTAGCTTTTGTTCAACACATCCCCAGAGTAGTCTGATGGCCTGCTCAATACGCTCTCACAATCTAGTCAGAGCTAATGTTTTTGATGTAGCATTTTCACCTGCTCTTCTGTTGAGGGACTTCTGAAATCCTCTGTGTTGCGCCCTGCTGCTCAGGCACTTGAAAATGTTAGGAGCTTTTCTAGAGTTTACACAAAGTGTTCTGGGCAGTTATAAAATCTCAAAACAAGGGAGTCATTAGCTACATGTCTTATAGTCATAGCACTATCAGTAAATGCTTCAAAATGAGCCAGAGTAGTATTTTAAGCAATGATCTCCTGAAGTGAGGTTTACTGGCCTGTAATTGCCAGGATTGTCCCTGGAGCCTTTAAAAACCAAAACCCCAGCAATACACTATCTGGCTTCCAGTCATCTGGTACAGAAGCTCATTTAAATGATAGATTACACACCACAGTTAACAGTACTAACTTTCATATTTGAGATCCGTCAGAACTCTTGGGTGAATACCACCCAACTCTCCTACTGATAACTCAATCTGGGACAGTTACAGAGATTTAGTACCTAAAAAGAATGACCTAGATGTGAAGATCTTCACCACATCTTCTGCAGTGAAGACTAATGCAAAAAAATTCAATTAGTTTCACCTCAACAGCCTTGTCTTCCTTGAGTGCTTCTATAGCACCTCAGTCATCCAGCAATCCCACTGTTAGTTTGGCAAGTTTCCTGTACTTTAAAACATTTTTATGTGCCTTTAACTAGTTGCTCTTCAAATTCTTTCTAGGCCTGCCTAATTATAGTTTTACACTTGACTTGCCACTGTTTATTTGCCTTTCTATTTTTCTCACTAGAATTTGACCTCCAGTTTTTAAAGGAAGCCATTTTGCTTCTAATTGCTGCCTTTACTTTGTTGCTCAGCCACAGCAACTTTTATTTGCGGGGGGGGGGGTCCTCTTACTTTTCATTCTTTTTTGGGGGTAGGGTGATGTGAACATACATTTAGTTTGAGACTAACACAGTGTTTTTAAATAGTATACCTGTAGTTTCCAGTTATTTCACCTTTGTGATTGTTTCTTTAAATTATTTAACTAGCTTCTTCATTTTTGTGCAGTTCACACTTTTTTGAGATTGTATGCTACTTTGCTGGCTTTCTTTGGCATTTCTCCCCCTACAATGACATTACAATTAATTACATTACAGCTCTACTTCCAAGCAAGTCAGCTATATCACCTTTTGGACCAGATCCTGTGCTACTCTTAGAACTAAATCAAGAAATGTCTCTCCCCTTATTGGTTCCAGGACAAGCTGCTCCAACATGCATCTATTAATGGTGTCTAGAAATTTTATGTCTTCATCCCTTCCTGGGGTGGCATATATCCAGTCAATGAGGATAATACAAATCTTCCCTTTTTACTGCATTTTCTGCCTTTGTAGCATCTCTAATCTCTCTGAGCATTTCACAACCATCATCATCTTAGTCAGATGGTCAACAGTACATTTCTACTGCTATAGTTTGTTCTTCAACCATGACATGTATATCTATAAAGATGCCTTGATTCAGTTTGAGTCACTTCAGATTTTTACTTTATTCAATTTTATGATTTCTTTCACACACAAGCCACTCCTCACCAGTATCATCTACCCTGTTATTGCTGTATATTTTGTACTCTGGTTTTATGATGGCCCATTTGTTACCCTCATTATACTGCCCCTATTATATTAATATCCTCATTTAATACCAGGCACTCTAGTTCACCCATGTTGGTATTTAGAACTAAAAAGTGCCACAGGACTCATTATTTGTTTTAGCATTTGTAGATAAATACTTGCATACTCTGAAAATACATAGTAGCTTGCCTTCATGTATTATATTTACATAGGACTTTTTCCAAGGTATCCATTTCTCACTAGCTCCTACCAGTACTTTACCACCTTCTATCCTATCCTTTTTTCTAGCATATAGTGATCCAATTTAATAAACTCATTCCTAAACAATGTCTCCACCTGAATAGTGTGCTGCTCAGCACCTAATAGCTTCCCCCAGGCCTTAGTTTAAAAACAAAAATGTCTATACCATTTTTAAATTTTACATGCTAACACTGTGACTCTATTTAGCTTTTCATGGAACTCGTCCTTCCTTTATAGGTTCCTCCTTTTCCAAAATGTTCCCAAAATTCTAATAAACCTAAATCCCTCCTCTCAACATCATTGTCTTGTCCACACATTGAGACCTTACAATTCTGCCTGGCTTTCTGAGATTTCAGAGATGCGCACCACAGAGATTCTCAATTTCAACCTTCTTCCGAGCAGTATAAATTTGGATTCTAGCATGGTCTTGGTACACGTAAGTAGCAATGACATAGGAAAAGATAGGGAAAAGGTGCTTCCTAACTTTTCCTATGTCTTTGGTAACTACATGTACCATGACCACTAGCACATGCCCAGTACCACACATAAGTCTGTTTAGATGTTTCATGTGAACTGCAACCTTTCCACAAATCAGGCAATTTCCTATATAGTTCTTCTGGTCATCACAAGCCCAAATGTTTATATTTCCAATACTCAAATTCCCCATTATTATTAGCTGGGTCTTCCTACTAACTAGGGTTCACTCCAAGTGAGTGATAATCCCCATGCAAGAGGATACCATGACATCATGTGTAAGAAGGATCTCTCCTTACTAAGAAATAGTTTCCCTCCACTCTAGCATGATGTTCTTCCTTAAGGCCTTTATCCATACCCTTGAACAGCACAGAAATTGTCAGATTAATTGTGGGACTATGCTACTGAAAGTCCCTGAAAGTCTCCTCTATGTACCTTTTTGTACGACTTTGTGCCTGCTATATTAGCATACATCTGTTAAACGTCATGAAAACTCATGGCACTGGATAAAATAACTCCTTCTTTTGCCTATCCCCATGCATGCCCAAAGGACCAAAGAAACAAGGAGGGAAAAGAAATAAATAAATAAAAACCAGCGCGTACACATAAGGTTCCAAAACCTTTTTCTGAAAACTCTGTATGAAAGAATGGGTCAGATGTGTCTGACCTGATGTTTTGTTCTCATCCCTTCAGTTTACCTTATAAATGGCATTGTCATCTATAGAACACATTCAGATGTTCCAAGACACCCATTAATATCAAATTAAAGAAAAATATTAGTGCAGTACAAAATTTAGTATTAATGAACATTAATATATTTAAAGTTAGGGGAAGAAGCAACAAACCCCTCCTGCTGTTTGGACAGTCCAGGTTGCAAATGATGTCCTAGTGTCCTAAAAAACTTCTTTCTAAATATCTGAAATGCTCCAGTTTTTCATGTCAATCACAATATTCCATCTGTAATAATTACAAAATGTTTACTTGAGCTCCATTGTTATGGGGAATAGATTGTGCTCTGTTTACCAGGAACAACCACCCAGTAGAACAATTGTTCAGTGTGATTAGCAGTACTTGCAGAGATGAGAAAAGTTAAATTAGCGTAGACAATCTCAAATCTCTTCTTTTGCTCAAAATGCATGTTAATGACACTTATTCAGTGTTTCATGATAAACTGACTCAGATACTAAGTTAGTGGGAGAGGGGGCATCTTCCATTTAGAGAAATATATTTGTGTTACAAATCAGTTTAAACATGGAGGTAGTGACACCCCCACACATATCTTTAATGAAGTGCACATGTCTTTTGCATCAACATTTTGTGACCCTAAAATTACTGCCACCAAAGTGCCCTGGATGTTTATTTTTAAAAACATGGCCACCTTCAGTTTAGGGACCTTTTGTTAAGTGACATGCTTAGAAAAATCAATTACATTGCTTTCAATCAGTTGAGGAGCCAAAAGTAGTAGCATGTTAAAATGGCCTATTTGGAAAAACTCCAGAATTGATCCTCCCTTCTATCAGTTTATCGCGCAACTCCAATGAAGTTGATGTAGCTATGCTACGGGGGGGGGGGCGGGGGGGAGAAGAGGTATAACTGAGTGGCGAATCAAGCCCTTCACTTATAACAACTTCTGTCAAGATACTAGACTAAGTCACTTTAATTGAGTTCCTCTTGCTGTCATTGTGAAGAAACAAAGGAGAAATTTAAAAAAAAAAAAAAAAGATGAAGAACTTTACTTAGAATGAACATATCTATGTTCCTTAGAAAGAAGGGTGAATCTGAGGATACTGAAAAGGATAGACTTTGCATGTACAAAATTCACATTAGGAAGTTTTAAAAATTGGAGAAACTTTTGTATGCATATAGATTTACTATATTCTTCAATAACTAGCATGATCGAGGCAGTGTGTATTCTAATTTCCTTTGTTCATGTCACCAGTCTCCTGTTTCAGCTCAGTGAAGTAGACGTTTCATTGATTTTCAATATAAATATTAACTGAGGAAACAATACAGTAATAGAGCTCAGCCTTCACAGAAAACTTGTTTTCTTAAGGGAATTTGGGAAATGATTCCCCCATGCCATGCAACTTCTGTAATTACGTACATTTGTGCAAAGTGGGTAAAAAGCAGTGCAAAATAAGAATGATGGCAATTTACAATCACTTTGCACAGATGTGAATGACTACACAAAGCACATGGCAGTGGAGGAAAAGAGTTTTGACCTTTAGAGAAATTTGTCAGTTCATGAAAAGATAAGAAAGTTACAACATTAACAAATTGCATAATACTGATAGTCCTTTAGGTAAGTAAAAGTAACCATACAAATAAACCATAAACAAACAGGGCATCTGGGACTGAGAAGCTAGAGCTAGGATTTTCAGTGGATCCATTAGAGAATTAGAGTGCCCAGCTCCCATGAAAGTCTATGGGATTTGAGCAACTAACTGTTAGATTCCTTTCAGTATCCCAGCCTCCACCTATAAAGGTCTCCACTGACTCGTATGTCCCTTGCTGTACAGCAGTTAAAAACAGCAGCACCCAAAAGACATTAGAAAGATCTATAAAATGACACATCATGGACATTTTTATAAAATACACTACAAAATCAAGCACAAATACATGAGAGAGGAATACAAGTCAGGAAAAGTATACGCTTTCTTCTCCAGTCAAAGGCATGTTATAATTAGTTCTGTTGCCACACCAGTCTACTCAGGATGTCAACATAGATTTGGCCAGGTGAGTGCAGATATTACTTTGTATCTAAGTGTTTGATCCTCAAACAATAAGAAAGGAAGACTAAGTCTGAAGGTAAAATGAAACTTACTAGAAGAATGTTTGACTTCTCTGCTGTCCAAAAACATCATAAGGAAAGAGAAGATTCCCATGGAAGAATAAACAAACAAGGAGTCCTGTGGCACTTAAAGATTAACAAATTTATTTTTTGCATGAGCTTTCATAGGAGAAAATCCCACTTTGAAGATGGGGAAACTTACAGAATGCTAGGAAATAAATGCAGGGAAGTCTAAGTCATAGGAACAGGTCACAAAACATCTGACGAAGTGGGATTTTCTCCCATGAAAGCGCATGCAAAAAATACATTTGTTAGTCCTTAAGTGCCACAGGACTCCTCATTTGTTTGTTTTACTGAACTAGACTAACACAGCTACCCCTTTGTATCTTGGAACCATGGAAGAATGTGCGTTAAATACAGAGCCTCATCCACATTCCTAGTACAGAGCTGAAATAATACTGTAGCCCCACAGAGAACAGTCATGGATCATTAGGATCATTTCCTAAAACACTGGAGGGTCTCTTCCTTCCCCTCCCCCATGTGCAGATGTGGGCCAACTATACCTAGTGACTACAAAATTTTTCTCAGTGCAGGAAAATTGAAATAGAAACCACAAACAGAAAGCTGAAGTGACATTCTGCACTACAGAAACCAAATAGTGTTTGTGAGTTATTTATGGGTACAACAAATTACACACAGAGCACAAGAATTTATATCAGGTCAGATCTGACAAAAGAAACTGAATCTGCCATGGTAGACTAAGTGAAATTGCAAGCCCAATAGCAAAGCTTTTAATGAATCTGTAAATTTGGGGATCAGATCCTGTAACTGGAGAATTGCAAATATAGTACCTATACTTAAGAAAACATGAAAGAAAAATGTTCCAGGAAACTAAAGGCCATTAGTTTGACCTCAACTGTATGCAAGATTTCAGAAAGAATTTGAAAGAGAGAGTAGTTAAACACATAGAAGGAAACAGTAATTGAAATAAAATGCATCATTTTACAAAAGGTAGATTGTACCAGACCAACCTGATCTCTTTTTTTGAGTAGATAACCAATTTTCCAGACAAAGCAAACACAGTACATGTAATTCACCTGGATTTCAGTAAAGCATATGCTACAGTCCCACTTGGGAAATTACTACTTGAATGGGAGAAAATGGGGATTACTATGAAACTTGAAGGGTGGATAAGGATCTGGTTAAAGGGAAGACTACTGCAGGGCATGCTGAAGGTGAATTGTCAGGCTGGAGAGAGATTACTAGTACAGTTCTTCAAGGGCCAATCTTGGGACGAGCCTTATTCACCTTCATTAATGAACTTAGTACAAACAAGTGGGAGTGTGCTAATAAAATTGTGAATGACAATATTGGGAGGGCTTGCCAGTGTGAAGGAGGGCTAGACTATCATACAAGAAGATTTGGACATGCTTAAAAACTGGAGTAACAGTAATGGGATAAAATAGTGCAAAATGCACTTTGGAGGATAAAAGACCCAGGTGTATTGGTTAATCACAGAATGACTATGAGCCATGAAGGTGACATGGCCATGAAAAAGGCTAGTGCAATCCTAGGAGATATCAGATGAGGTATTTCCAGTAGGGACAGGAAAGTTTTATTTCAATTGTACATGGCACTTGTGAGATATCATCTGGAATATAATGCACAATTCTGGTTTAGGGAAGATTAATTCTAATTCAAACAGAGGCAGAGAAGGGCCACTAGGATGATGAGAGAAATGGCAAACCTGGTTTACAACAGGAGGCATAAGAAGCTCAGCTTGTTTAAAGTAACAAAATGAAAACAGAAGGGAGATACAATCATTACATCAGAGGGATAAACACCAGGAAGGGAGAAGAGTTATTTGAGTTAAGGGACGATGCTGGCACAAGCACAAATGATTATAAACTAACCATCAATATGTTTAGGCATGAAATTAGATGAAAGTTTCTATCTGTCAGAGGAGAGAAGATGTGGAACAACCTTTCAAGGGTATTAGTGAGACCAAAAACTTAACTTCTTTCAAGACTGAGCTTGATAAGTTCATAGACGGGACAGTATGATGCAGTTGCATACAATGACAGATGGTCCATTTTCCACTACTAGTTATCTGCTTAGCAAAGGAAGGGCTGAATCACTACAGAGAAAGTTCTCCCAGATATCTTACTGGAGGGTCTTGCTGACATGCTCAGGGTTTAGCTGGTTGTCATATTTTGAATCAGGAAGGAAAGTACCCCAAGTCAGATTGGCAAAGTCCTGGGGGGAGAGAGGTGTCGCCTTTCTCTGCAGCATGGGGCATATGTCACTTGCTGACTTCAACCTGAGAGTAACTTGAAGTCTACTAATCAATATTTAAGGACTTCAATAACTCAGCCACAGTTGATGTGCCTAATACGGGAATGGGGGGGTGAGATGCTGAGACCTGTGATGTGCAGAAGGACAGACTAGATGATCATGGGCCTTTCTGGCTTTGAAGTCTGTGGGGAAACAGCAACATGATAAAGCATTATTGGGTAGAAGGGAAAAGATTTTAATATTTTGGGAAGGGACAGAGTAGCAGTGGATTGGAGCAATACCACAACTACTGTTGCTGATTCTCTTCTGATTGTGTAACCAAACTTTCTGGTAGCATTTCAACAGATCAGTGGTTTGTAAAACTTCTGGCTCCTACACTGTGGGAGCCAGAATTGAATAAATAACCCAGAACAGTGGGTTACATATTCAACTGCAGCAGAGCTCAGCTCAACACAGCAAGAGGCGGCAGAGGTAACTGAGCATCATCTAGAATCTGGCCTACAAGATATGCAAAATAAACACCATGCACTCAGAGAAATGGTAAGAGGATTTTCACAGGAAAACAACTAGAGGGTAGTCATCATAAGTTAACACCATCAGAGCATGAGACGTGTGTCGGTAGCCCAATTCTCAGCAGCTGATGGTCACATTGCTTTAACTTGGCCCCTTCATTGATAGTCATATCAAAGAGGTGCAACAGACCAAAGTATCTTTTGACCTATAGAGGTCCATGCTAAAAAACTGCCCTAGTGTGGTACTCGGGAGCACAAAAATGCCAGGAGTGCTACGTTCCTGCTCTTGGTAACTCCCTTCTGTCGACAAAGCAGTCTGAATTTGATACGAAGATTTTTTTTCATCCTATCCTGACCTATCAAGTAGCATTGCCAAGAACCATTCAACACATGCATATTCTACTCCTAGCAGTGAATAAAGTAATTCCTGTGTCTTCAAGGATAGATTACCCAGCTGCTCTGTAGCCACACAAGGGGGAAAAAGGCAGAAGGGCAGCTCCAGAAATCTTCCCTCTTTTAAGCCCCTGCACAGCAGTAGGGGTATAAGAACTGTTGTCTCTCAAAGTTTCATAAGGGAAAGAAGACACCATACTACGCATCTCTGGGGACAAGGCAGAGCTGTGGTCCACTAAACTGTTGCACTTGAAGATGTTCCTCCTGAACAGCAGTGAGCTCAGAGACTCACTCCCCAGAATAATGGGGATCTGCCCTGTGTGCCCATAGCAGGCACAGTTTTATCCCCTATTTTTAAAGCTCTTCCTAATATTCAGGCTTTCTTTTAGATTGCTTAAAAAGAATTATCATGAGTTCAAAAGGTCAGAAGAAAAGGAAATACATGCTGCATTGTTACACATTTACAAGTGCAGAAATGAAACAGGAGAAGAGATTTAACATTAAAATTTGTTAAGGAAGATAAATTACTGATATCCAATGCTTAAGTTCAGTGTTTTTGGTCAATATACTGAGACTGAGAGAAGGGGGGGACCCCAAATAAAAAAAAACCCATGCAAATCAAATCAAAGCTTCCCTAACAGACTCTGCTTCACGCTGACATTCTCCATAGGCTTGGAGCCCCCCCATTTATTTTCATTAATAAATTTAAAATGCTAGAAATGAACAAATTGCCTACCAGATTCCCCCCACCCCTAAACTTGGAGAATTGCTTTGCAGTAGCTTTACTGCACTGAATTACCCTCTAAATTATAAAAGGTAAATCTTCACCACCAACTGTTCTTCAAACTGCCAGGATGTGCAGTGTTGCAAAACTGTAGCAAATATGTAAACAAAAGAACCCTACTGAAAATGGAGACAGGCTGTCCACATATGCCAATCACTGTAGCGTCAATCAAAAAGAAAGGTTTCTTCACAAATAAACCAAACCAGTGCAACTAATAAACTACCACTCTAATTACTGACTGCAGATGTACCAACTGAAGCAAATGAGACAGAAGCAGCCATTAATTATCTAATGAGGCCAACGGTGTTTCTGATGAGGTGGGGCTGATTAAATATTAAACAGTAGCATATGGAGAACGCCAGGAACAAAAGACGGACACACACACACACAAACACATACACTCTTTCTCCCCCCTCATCTAACACACAAGAGCCATCCCACTCTAAGGAAGGTAATTAGGACAGAAAAGGAAGCACAAAACTCAAAGCAAGTCTAGTGAGATCTGACTTCTGAAGGTATAACTCAGATGAAAAAGATTCCACATTAAAGGCATGTCAAAAACATTTAGTTGCTGCAGCAATCAACTTTTTGTTTAACCCTTCTTAGTCATTAAGATAGTCAGTTTCCTTTCTTTCCTCTCCCCCACCACCATCCCCTTGAAATAACTCTCAGTGCTAAATCAAACACTGAGAGAAATATCTCAATATACAGCAAATCCATATTTACATTGAGCTGTATTTTGAAGTTCTTCAATCAAGTACTGTCAGGCAAGAAAGGGGGAAAGCAATCACTGAAAATGTTACAAGGGCAAAACTACATACTAGAGATTCTAAAAAGCCAGTGTGGCCACAGTCTGATCTCCATTATACTGATCTAAAAGTCTAATGCAAGTTCCAACAGGGGAGAGAGATCGTAGGAGTAAAGTGGATTTAGCTAACAAGCTACACTTGGCTAGATGTTAAATTAATGGTTTATCTACTAAAAACTTTTAAAATTTGTTTCCTCTAGATATGAAACAATTGCTAATTGCAGAAAAAAATCAGTAATAAAGTTCTGTTATGATAACCTTCATCAGGTGGTGCTGATACACATACTCTTCCTGGTTGATGTTGTTGTTGAACACGTGAACCCTTTCTGATTCATGGAAATACATGGAGTGAGCTAGTGTTTCTCAACCTCCAGGGGACCAGGGAACCCCTAAAGGTATTAATTACTTTATGTGGAACATCTGATGAAAACTTTCCTAACAGCCAGTATATACCAGCTGTAATGTTCATTATATCTGCATATTATGCATTCCTGTGAAAACAATAAATGCAATTTTATTGATACAACATGCATTTATTTCTAAAAAAAATAGATATATGATGATCATGCACACAATGTGAAACTGAAAATTATGTTACTCCAGTAATAATGGGAATTTTGGCCCTGCATGTTTGAACAAAGTTCATCCAGTTTTGGAGTAAGCTTCATCAAAGAAAGTCTTACCATGTTATGTCCAAGTGATTTTGATGACAGCAGTAACAGTAGTGGGAAATTTAAAATGCCCCAGCTGCAAAAAAGGAGCAAAGCAGCAGTGGTGGATGCCAACATGTGCCTGGAAGTTTTGCTGCAGCTGAGGCATTTTCAATCTCCCAGGCATGCCTCAGCTCACTGTGTTGCTCCTTGTCCCCCTCAATATTCAGATAGGGAGGAGCTGGGGTCAATCACTGAACACCCTCACTATGTCAGAGCACCAGTGTTCCCCAGAGCACCAGTTGAGAAAAACTGAGCTGAGCTAGATGAGCAGAACAGCTGAATTTCTGCAACTCAAAAAGAGTCTATTTGTGAGGCAAATTTCCATGGGAACCAGGATTTGGCATTGGGTTAATATTCCAGTAGAATGGAGTTACATCTGATGCTATATGATCACCTCAGTTCATGACATGTGTCTATGTACAAATAAATCAAGTTAGACTTTGGGGCATGTAACCACATTCTATGTCACAGATTTCTTCTCCACTTGTAAGGCCAGCAGCTATGTACTAACAACAAAGACAACCAGTAAATCCCCCAAGACATGATACTTAGCAAAGGCCAAAACTGATGTTAGCTATGAGGGAAACAGTTGCTATGAACTAGTCACTACCTAGTACTCAACAATTCACAAAACTTATTTAGGCCACCAATATACTCTGTGACTCTTGAGTGATTTCATTACCCTTTCAGCATCAAAGTGGTATATGCATTATTCATCTCATTATGAATACAGCACATATATGCAAATAATTTTAACCACATCTCAGGTTTTATTTTGTAGCACATTTAGACTTCAAATTCATAATAATTCATTTAGCAAATATTAACCTAGACATTTATTTAATGCCAGCTATATTAATTTGTTTTAAAAAACAGCTTTTAAGTCAGGTTTTCTTGTACTCTGAGGTGCAATGCAATAGGTTATGTCTGACTATCCATAAAAAGAGATCAGACTTTTGAAATACTGGTTGGTCCTTGCAACGGGTACCCCTAAAAATAAAAGAATGGTCCTTCTCTCAATTGCCATTTTATTTTTTGGTAATACTCTTCTTTATTATAATCTTCTTAATATCCATCTGCTATCCTTTAGGCTAAAGCTTCTTAAATTCAAATATAGGTCTATTTTTATCACAGAAGAATATGTAAAGCAATAGAAAACATTTTAATGGATTTTTGTGCCCGTGGCCATTTTTAGCTGAATTTCCATAATGAAATCCAGTTACAGACATTGGTGCTGCTACAGTTGGCTGTTCAAACAAATAAGGAAAGAACATTTTTGTCTTGTAAGCTAACCCAGAAGAACAGAGTGTGAAAACACTACCTACACAAACCACAAGATTTTTCCCTCAGTTGCTGCTTTGGTACAACTGTATTTTAACTTAAATAGGTCACAAAACTCAAAGAGAAGAGCCCAACATATATTGAGGTAGCTAGGAATAATCTAGTCAAATTTAATTACATAAATTATTTTGTATATAATATTTAGCAGAGAGAAAAATAGCTACATGTAAATGGCTACATACAATAACACTGAGCAAATCACTCATTAAAATGCATATGAATTGGACATGTTTTATATTAAAAATCTAAGAGGTATCCCCCCAACCCCTTTTCTTCTCCTGTAAACAAAAAAAAAAATTCAGAATCTCAGTTCTTCTCCATGAAGACATCATTTTAGAGCAACTAAACATTTAAGATGCGTAATGCAAGTTACAAGTGCTTTTCTTACCTCCAGTCAAAGTAACAGGTTGGACCGTATCTAATCAGTGCCTGTGGCAAGGGAAAGACATAAAGAAAGATTCCTTTACCTCAAGAGAGTAAGTGCAGGCAGTTTGGGGACCTAGTCATGTCCTTGCATAATTCATAATGCCTTTTAGAGGTAGCAGACACTGCTTCTCTTTTAACCAGATGAGTATGTTGCAGTTATGCTCCTCCTGAGCTAGTTTGCCCAAGGCTGCTCTGTACAGTCGTTGAGCTCAAGAAACCTCCATGGGTCACTACAGAACCTCATTTCATCTCCACTTACCTAAAAAGAGTGAGCATGTAATCTGTAGAGCAGCCTATTGAATATCACACTTCTTGCTAACTTGTTTATTCAACAAAACAAACAAGGATTCCTGTCACACTTTTAAAGACTAACAAATTTATTCATCACATGAGCTTTCCTGGGAGAAAAATCCCACTTTGTCAGATGCTAGAAGATGTGGAACTTCCCATCTTCAAGCATTTTATGAAGTGGGATTTTCTAGTCTTTAAAAGTACCACAGGTGTCCTTGTTTGTTTTGCTGAACTAGACTAACAAAGACCCCTCTGGAACTTGTTATTCAAATGCTCCTGATCCTGATCTCACATCAGTTTTATACCATAAAATCATAGATTACAGTTGGAAGGGAACTCATGAGGTCATCTAGTCCACCCTCCTGCTCAAACCAGGATTAACCCCAACTAAATCATGCCAGCCAGTGCTTTGTCAAGCTGGGCCTTAGAAAGCTTTAAGGACAGAGCTTCCACCAACTTCCTAGGTAACCCACTCCAGGATTCTGCAGCTGAAAAGTTTTTCCTAATAACTGATCTAGATCTCCCTCATTGCAACTTGAGGCCATTGCTCCTTCTTCTATTACCTTCCATCACTAAGAACAACCTGCCTCCATCCTCCCTGGAACTCAACTTCAGGGAGTTGAAGGCAGCTCTCCAATCCCACCTCACTCATCTGTTCCTCAGACTAAAGAAACCTAGTTCCCTCATCCTCTCCTCCTAAGTCATGCATTCAAGCTTTCTAGTAATTTTTGTTGCCCTCCACTGGACTTTCTCCAATTTGTCCACTTTCTGTGGTGGGGGATGGGATGTGCACAAAAACTGAACACAGTACTCCAAATGTGGCCTCAGCAATACTCAATAGAGGGAAATAATCACTTCCCTTGATCTGCTGACAATGTTCTTATTAATTGGGTCCAATATGCTATTAGACTTCTTGGCAACAAGGGCACACTCTTGATTCATAGCTAGTTGCTTGTCCACTGTAATCCCCAGGTCCTTCTCTGCAGAATTGCTGCTTAGCTAGTCAGTCCTCAGTCTGTAGCACTGCCTGGGATTTTTCCATTCTAAGTGCAGGACTCTGCCCATGTCCTTGTTGAAAATCAACAGATTTCACCAGTGTAGACCTATTTTATTCTGCAGGAACTCAAGGGACTCAGCACTTCCTAAAAATCAGGAATAAGGTGTTGTCAGTTGACCACTCAAACAGTGAAGCCTCAGAAGAGTATTATTAATGGTAATGTTTACAAAAAATACCTGAGTTAGGAGTGTAAATCTTTAGAAAATGGGATTTAGGCACTTTTGAAAATTTTACCCTTGGTAATTATCCAATTCTTTTCTTGTAGTCTTCACCATTAATTGCCAAGAGGACTATACAAAATCATTGGTGATCCCTCACTTAGTGCTCTTTGACGAATTAAATAGTTTATAGGAAGTTAACTTTGCATTATTTCTGCTATTGTTCTATGCATGAAGTGTATTACTCAACACACAAGACAGTGAAGTTCCTATTTTCAACCTCAACAACATCCAAATGTTGTGTTATAGATCCTAAACTTAGTGTAAATCATTTGGAGTCCCTCATGATATTCAGATTGTGACAATTTCACATCCTTAATTCTAACCTTTGACTGCATAAGACATTGCCAAGAAGCCTCCATTGTTCTGCTCCTGCTCCTCCAAAGGGCCTAGAATCACAGGAAGCCACTACAGCATTATGAATTAGACAATGATCAGTGCTTCATGGTATTTCAAGTTTTCACTCATTTGTAATATATACAAATCTCATCTATGCATCTTTACATGTCTGCATGTTCTTCATGACTGCTGACTGCACAGATATCAAGACGTACATACTGCAGAGTGAAATTGTTTGGGAAGAGTGGCTTGAGGGATCCAAGTTAAACAAAGGAAATGTGCATTATGAGACAGAGGCAGAGCACACCAGAGCGAGAGGAAAAAATGCATTTGCTAAAAGGTTACTGTAGTAGATGATCAGGGTTAGACTGAAGGATGTGCTGTCTAACCCATATGAATGAGGGAAGACCCTCTCCCTTTGTGGAAATTGTCACTAGAATTGGACATAAGAGGCCCCACAAGTGCTGCTAAAGGTTCAGTGAAAGGAATTTGACTTTGTCTGGCCACTCTGCAAATTTGTACATTCTTACAAGGCCAGAAAATCTTACTTTCGTATGTAGTATACTTTCACTTCTAATGTAATGCTAGGAAGAATATTCTGGAAAAAAGGAACAAAATTACCTATTTCCTGACTAGTTCCAGAGGGGTAGCCATGGTAGTCTGTTTACAGCAGAAACAGTGAGAGTCCTGTGGCACCTTAAAGACTAACAGATTTCTTCAGGTATAAGCTTTCATGGGATCCAACTAACTTCATCAGATGCAGCATTGGAGTCCACCAAAGCTTATGCCCGAGGAAATTTGTTAGTCCTGAAGGTGCAACAGAACTCTCATATTTCCTGACTCTTATTTAAGGCTCCTATAAAAAATACTTTTGCAAGTTATCTTTTCATTTTCTGAATTGTATTGTTTTCAATTCTCTCTCTTTCATGGCCTCTAAGATTTTCCGTTTAGTCCTTGGTGGAAGAAAAAAAATGTAATGTGCTTTCAGAGAGACTCAGCTTCTGTAAAATCCTCAACTGGCTCATTTAATCTAAATGGGTATTTGAATCTTCACTTAAGACATTAGTTAATTAAGCCACATTAAACCACAAAAAAGCGATGTTCAGATAAATTTAAGGGTCCTATTTAAAACCACTGAGCAAAGATGTGGAGAGAATCAAGGCTGGAACTCCCTCATTAACTCTGTGTACTGTGACATTTATAGCGCTGTTACTGGGGGTTGGGGAAGGCAGTGGAAACAAGGGCTTCGGCAGCTGGACATGACTATATACAGCTGGGTGAATAATGCAAAGAAATGAATTCATTCAAATGCAAACCGCCACTTTGCTCCAACAGTATTTGTGACAACATTCATCTTTTGAAAACATTTGTACAAACAGAAGTCCCAGGAATGTATTTATGTGAAGGTTCACACTTAAAATGTCCATATTGCCATTCCTGATTAAGAGATTCGTTCAGTCAACCAGTAAGCAGAACCACCACCATATGAAGACGACAACAAGGCCAAAACACATTGTCACAGGGTGTCTCCCACTTACCTCCTGTGGCAGGCTTTGAAATGACAAACGTGCCTGTTTCAGTTTCCCATTGGAATTCATCCATGCAAACAAATACCCTAAGCAGCACATTCAAACTTTTTATTCATTTGAAGAGCCACATTCTACAGATCCCTCGTAGTAAAGACCTCTCTCAAATCTATGAAGTAAAACATTGCAATGCAGCAGCTCTTCAATCCTGTTCAAAAGGTCAGACACCTGAAAATCATTAGCCACTCAGTCAGTTGCTGTGGCCGCTGTTCTGAAGCCCAGTTTTCAAGTCGGAGAGCTCCTAGACCCAATTCTCTTCACAGCAGAGCTCTCCACTCAGTTACCTCGCCTTGCCTGTGTGTCAAACCCCTCCTCAGCAAACATCCTTCCAGAAACAACCCCTGGTTGTGAGCTCAGACTCGTACAGTCTTCCACAACAGGGTTTCCCACAGTCCTCCCCTCACCGAGCCCTCTTTGCTTGAGAATCCAACACCTGCTTCTGGAATACACCTTCCAGCATCAGCCCTATTTGTTCTGGGCTCAGCTTCTCCTAATCAAGCAGGTTGTTGCTCTTCTTTCCAGAGAAGTCTGCACAAGCTCTCCTTTAACTCAGCAAATACTCTCCAAGGCGTGGATACCTCACCATCAACCTTTTGTTCTTCCTAACGGTTCTATGCACCAGCTCTCCCCACCATTGTTTTTGTTGCCGCTGCTGCCTGGGTCTTTCCTTTCCACTCAGGCAGCTCTTACCCACTCTTATCTGTCTCTCTCAGTCAGTACTCTTAAGCAGCTCTAATTCACCAAGTCACTCCCTTTCTAAGGCCCAGATGTCCTCTTTTAAGCCCTACTGATGTGTCACAGGTGCACTGGCCTCTCCTCTATTACAGGACCAATGACCCCCTGTGAAAGAAACACAATGAATAGTGAAAAATGAGAACCATGGGCTGGAATATAACCAGCACAAGTGTTCAAACACTTTCCATTATTGAACAAATGTCTGTTACAAAATAAAGTTTGTCTGAAGATAAGCAATTAAAACAATGTAGCAGGCACAGAGTCAAACTACATTTGTTACTCTGCAGAGGTCCACAGCTGAAAGAACTGAAGACATCTGATCAAATTCGGGTCTCAAAGTAACAAAGTGCAGAATCTGATTCATAGTCTAGGTCATAAACCTCCCATTTTCACTCTCTTTTCTGTGTTTTTCATGACACTCCCAAAGCATTATGCGTTTTGGCATTCCTCTTGGGTTTAATATGGGAAAAGACTTCTCATGGAAATCTATGAGGAGCTCACAGCCTGAAACAGTAACCTTTCCAACACCCTTTCTAAAGCTTTATAGGCCATAACTAGTCATTGGCTTCATATCTCAAATGTTAAGTTCTATTTAGGCACTAGTATCCCCCCCTACCACACCTTAGCACTTCACAAATATTAATCACCTTTACTATGTACCTTAGAAAACCATTGTTATCCTCATTTGATGAAGAATTGATACACAGAAAAATTGAGGAACTTGTCCAATATCTGCTAGAAGTCTGTGTCAGTCTCAGACATTTCTTGTCTCAGGTGAGTCCAGATCTCCTGAGTTCCTCATCAATGCCTTAAACACAAACCTATCCTTCTTCCGTTACCATCACTGACATGCAATTGTTAAATTTTTAATACCACTTCCTTATTTGTATTAAAAATTATTCTGTAGAGTACTCCACTCTTTTCAAAATTTAGAAGGAAAAGTTTACAAAATATATACGGTAAAATTTAGAAGCAGTCTATTGTGGCAGCATTTAATTTCAGAAAAGGGAACTACACAAAAATGAGGAAGTCCGTTTAGTAGAAATTAGAAGGTCCTGTGCCAACAGTGAAATCCCAGTGAAACACATGGGCATTTTTCAAAGACACCATGCTAGAGACTCAATTTAAATGTATACCCCAAATTTAAAAAGAAAAGAAAAGAAAAGAAAAAAAAAGGTGCTTCTGTGACTCAAAGTAAAAGAAGCAGTTGGAGGCAAAAAGGAATCCTTTAAAAAGTGGAAGTTAAATCCTATTGGGGAAAATAGAAAGCCACATAAATTCTGGCAAGTGAAGTGTAAAAATAGCATTAGGAAGACCAAAAAAAAAAAAAAAGAATTCGAAGAACAGCTAGCCAAGGACACAAAAAACAATACGATAAAGAAAATGTTTAAGCACCTCCAAAACAGGGCACTCATTAAACAAGCAGTGAAGCCACTGGATGACTGCGATGCTAAAAGAGCATTCAAAGATGATAAAGCATTTGTGAATGAAATAAATGAATTCTTTGAATTGGTCTCCATGGCTGAGGAGGTGAGAGAGATTCCCAAATCTAAACTGTTCTTTTTAGCTGACAAATCTGAAGAACTGTTCCAGATTGAGGTGTGATTAGAGCTGGTTTTGGAACAAACGGATAGATTAAAAGGTAATAAATCATCAGGATCAGTTGTTCTCCACCCAAGAGTTCTGAAGGAACTCAAATGTGAAATTGCAGAACTACTAACTGTGGTATGTAACCCCTATCATTTATATCAGCTTCTGTACCAAATGACTGAAGGACAGCTAAAGTGATGCCAATTTTTAAAAAAGGCTTCAGAGGCAACGCCAGTAAATACCATCCAGTAAGCTTAATGCAGTATCAGGTAAATTGCCTGAATCTACAATAAAGAATCAAATTATCAGACACATAGATGAATATTATTTGCTGGAGAAAAACTCAGTATGGTTTTTATAAAGGGAAATTATATCTCACTGATCTATTTTTAGAAATCCTTTGACAAGATCCCTTGCCAAGGATTCTTAAGCAAACTAAGAGGTCATGAGATAAGACAGAAGGTTCCTCTTCTAGTTCCATATGTGGTTAAAGAATAGGAAGTGAAGGTTAGGAATAAATGGCAATTTCCAAAGGGATAGCCATGTTAGTCTAGTCCAGCAAACAAAAACAAAAAACAAAACAAAACAAAACAAAACAAAAAAAACAAGGAATCTTGTGGCACTTGTGGCACTAACAGATTTATTTATTAGGAATAAATGGTCAGTTTTCAAAATGGAGAGAGCAGTGTACCACAGGATTTTATACAGGGACCAGTACTGTTAAACATATTCATAAATGATCTGGAAAAAGGGGTAAACAGTGAGGTGGCAAAATTTGCAGATGACACAAAACTACCCAAGATAGCTAAGTACAAAGCAGACTGTGAAGAGTTTCAAAGAAATCTCACAAAATGGGATGACTAGGCAACAAAATGGCAGATGAAATTTAATGTTGATCAATGCAAAGTAATGCACATTAGAAAACATAATCCCAACAATACTTATAAAATTATGAGTCTAGATTAGCTGATTGCTAAAGATCTTGGAGTCATTGAAAATAATTGTCTGAAAACATCCACTCAGTGTACAGTGGCAATCAACAAAGCTAACAGAATGTTAGAAATCATGAGGAAAAGGCTAGATAAGCAGCAATAAATAAATAAAAACAAAAAAATACCATATAGTCTCTTTATAAATCCATGGTATAGTGCATGCGGATCTGATCACTCCATCTCAAAAAAAGACATATTGGATTTGGAAAAGGTACCAAAAAAAGGCAAATAAAATGATCAGTGGTATGGAAAAGCTTTCACATGAGAAGATATTAATAAAGACTGGGACTTTCAGCTTAGAAAGAGGGGGATATGGTAAAGTATATAAAAATCATGACTGGGCCAGATAAAGAAATAAGGAAGTGTTGTTTAATCCTTCTATAACACAGAAATCAGGGTGTCATCAAATGAAATTAAGAAGCAGCAGGTCTGAAACAAACAAAAGGAAGCATTGCTTCACACAATGCACAGTCAGTTTGAAAAACTGCTTTCCAGACAATGTTGTGAAGGCCAAGACTATAGCAGGGTTCAAAAAAGAATTAGATAAGTTCATGGAGGATAAGTCCATCAATGGCTATTAGCCAGAATATGCAGGGATAGCTGTTTGCCAGAGTCTGGGAATGGCTGACAGGATGAATCCCCCAATGATTTCCTTTTCTGTTCATTCTCTTTGATGCATCTGGCATTGGCCATTGTCAGTAAATGAACCATTGGTTTGACACATTATAGCAATTCTTACATTTGTTCAGTTGGTTTGTTTTGCTTTTGCTTTAGTCATTCCTGAAAATTTAGACTTGATCAACAGAGTTTGTTTATGCAGACAAGGAAGAAAAAGATGCATCTTCTTAGACTGATATATACTAATGATAAATTTGTGGCTGGAGCAGATTTACTGAGGAAGGTATTTTAAATATACCTAATGGATTTAGGAGCACAAGGTCCTCTGAAAGTTAATATGACTTATGACAAATACATAAGATGCATTTAAAAGGCTTCCCCTAAAGCAGGGGTCTCAAACACACGGCACGTGGGACACATGCAGCCCCAAAGCTATTTCCTGCTCCTACAATGACACTATCCTTACCGATATTTGCAACATTGTATGAGAAGGTTTCAGTGGTGTGGCCCTCGGGCTAATGTACTGCTCCTGATGCAGCCCTGTACTAGTCCTCATGTGGCCCTCGTGGTGATTTGAATTTGAGACCCCTGCCCTAAAATTATGCTATATTTTTCCTTTGAGTATCTAATAGCATTTTGAAACCAGTAAATCTTATACTTCCCTTTAAGGTGTAGAAAGTTTCAGAATAATTAACAGAGACCCAGGGAATTTTGGTCACTTGCCCAAGATTACACAGCATGGTCAGTGTGAGCAAGAAATAGAGCTCAATACCTGTGGGTCTCAGTCCCTTCCTTTCACTAGATCATATTTGCTCTTCCTGCTAGGCTCTGAATATAGGGTTGGAACATGACAAGTTATAATGCCTTTCTTTATAAGAACAGTACTCTAATTTATCACTTTATTAATTCTTTTTTATTAGCCAGCAGCTTTATAGAATCTGCACTGATTTTTCAAATATATCATTTTACTCAGTAGTGCTAAAAGGAGTAATCTCTAGATTAACTCCCCTAGAAGTCACTGAAATCTCCCTTCAAAGAAATAATCAACAGTCTTGATTTATAACCAAATACAGCAATATGTTCTTGTCTAGTATCAAAGTGGACTAAATCCTGTAAGTAAAAACAAAACACTCTGAAGCAGTAATCTCTGCACTGCCTTAAATTCCCGGATTTGCTGTTTGATTGGCTACGGGCACTCAATTAAAAGCAAATTAAAATAGATTTTTACTTCTGCTTATTTTTGTTTAACATTAAATTGAATAATATTGCAGTAGCCAATATAATAATAAAAGGACAATGAATGTACAACTACAATAAATATCTCTGAAGAGCCTTTGTTTTATCTTGCAGTAGATAAATTTAAAGCTATAGAAAAAAAGAATAAAAGTGTTTTCAACACTTATGTATTTTGTGTCTAGCTGGGTATCTGGGTTTGCTGCACAGATTTTTATTTTATTTTTTTAAATCTTTACACTAGTTCATTACCAAGTCTGCTTTAGTTTTTATAAGGAAAATTTTAAAAACAATCACACATATAAATACTTCCAAACCTCATTATGAACCATTGTGTGCTAATTTTTTCTGGCATTATTTGTCAAGATTCCTTATTATGCCTCCTCTTCTCTGTTACTGTACTTAGCAACTAGAAAGCATTGATGGAATTGTGGTGAACTAACCAGAGCAGAAAATCATAGCTCCATTGGGTTTTTACATAAATCCGCAAGCTGTATCTAAGAATCTATATGGGTGTCATTCCTATGGAATGTATAGCACAAGAGCTAGAGAATGGGGTTGCAAACAGGAAAGTTTGAGTGAGGGTTTGCCAGGGGAATTTGTGGACAGACTGTGTTGTGGTCTTCTGGTATTGCTGCTGTGTTTATTGGGGGTGTTGTTTTGGGGTGTTTTAATAAAAGATTTCGGAGCTGGTTTTAACCCTATCATTACTGTTTGTGGTGTTCCATCTGAGCAAGCAGGGCTCAGTAAAGAATGGAATTAAAATGGACTTCTCAACACAAGTTACAGAATCCAGCTTTTACTATATATGCATAGAATATGAAATATTTATATAATCCAACATGTCAATATAAAGCTGAAGTTAGAGTTGAAGGAATGAAGCACTGATAAAGAGAATGCGAGCCAGCAGTCTGTAGATTGAAATGAACAATTCAATTGCTGAATATTCTGTACTTTTCTCTATCCATAACTTCAAGATGAGGCAGGTTCATTTAATCTATTTTAGGTATTTCTAAGGTGCCTATCAAAGTGGTACATATGTGCCTAACCTATCAGAAATACTGAACCCATTTTGTTATACATCTTCTGTAGGAAATATTCACTCTTACTTTAAACTTCATGCATTTAGGGTGGGGTTTTCTAAAGAGACTGATTGAGTTAAGTACTCAGTCTCTTAGGCTGCCTTTGAAAATCCCAGCCTTTTGCTCATCTTCTGTCCTAGGAAATTACTGAGAAAGAAACAGAGTAAATGGAGTCTTGGAATATGTATTTCTTTGGAAGAAAGGGTTCACAGAGCCCGCTATTTCTAATTTGCTTGCATAAAGTGTTAGTCTTATTTGTTATACAGTCCTTTGCAAATATAAGGCTGTATATATAAATCTGAAGTATTATTACATGTAAATGAGAAACACTCTGCAAATATTTTTTCTGATGAGGCAGTTGCTTCTCACACCTTAAATGATGCTATTGTTTTCAGAATGTGTCTTGATGCTTCCTGGACATGGCTCCCCAACTTAAGATAATGTTTTCTGCATTATCTGATTCAACTGCAATGGATAGAGATGTCATAGATATAGATGCTATGATGAGGGAGCACAATGACAGCTGTGGGTTTATTTAACACTTTGTCCTCTAAGTAAGCTTTTCACAGATCAAGGGGTTGTTTTGTTTTGTGTGGGGGGTTTGTTTTTTTTTGGTTTTTTTTTTTTGTGCTGAAGGATAGTGTGGAATAATCAGGGCTGGCCTTAGGGAAAATGGCACTGTGGGTGAACTTGTCTTTTAGAGCTCCTGGCCCCCATTGCCTCCCCATACCCCCCAGGCCCCCACTTTGCATCGCCATCGACATTCACATTGTCCCAGGACCCTGCTGCCCCACGCACATTACACCAATCTCCCTTCTGCAAACCTCAGGCCCATCCCATTCCTTGCCTCTTGAGTCTTAACCATGGTGCCTGGGACAATCACCCTTGTCACCCACCATAAGGCCAGCCCTGGGAGTAATCCCTTGATCAATGGGAGCTATCTATCTTTGGCATGCAATAATGATCTTAAAAAGCTTTGAGCACTCACCTCTGACACACTCCTTTCCAAACCCTAATTACTACTATCTAAATTCTAAACCACAGATTTTGACTTCTTATCAACAATGCTGAAACCTTGGATGGAAATCCTGGGTCAAGCTAAAAGATAGGCACAGACCTATCAGCATATAGGCTCTATGGGAGGCATGCAGAAAAGGTGTAGGGAGGGAGTAACATCACATAAAAAGACTACTCCCTCCCCACCCTCTAGGGGTTCTGCACCTAAAAGAGCTAGTAGTACTGAGGTAGGACTGGATGTGGCCAAGAGATGTATAATTCAAACAACCCTCTGCCAGCTAGTGTTTCTTTGAGCGCCTGTTGGAAATCCCAAGAGAAAACATATATTGTTCTGTGCACCTGCTTTCCCTTGGGATGAATACACAGGTTTCAAGGCCACCACAGAAAAGGTCCCTGAATTCATTGTCATCATATTATTATGAAGGTGAAACAAGTATATGATGAATCTGAGCATCATTCTGCATTCAGATATCCACATACAACTGCCCTCGACTTACACAGGGATTGCATCTCTCTACAGTAGGTGAAAATGGGCTTTCTGTTTTAAAATTCCTTATATGTAAATCGGACTGTTGAATAGAGGGTACTTTACCAGAAGAAAGATAATTCTGGGTAAGGTAATTGGGTATGGTATGAGTTATTCAAGATAAATGTTTCTGTTTTCGTTTGACTTAGCTTTGGCACAGTAAGTTCGATGCTCACTTGCACAAGGCACCCCCCTAAAAAACAAAACCATCCCTATAAAAAAAAATGCTCTATTTCTCCTACAGCCTGGAAAGGAAGAAAGATAGAGGGAGACTGTTTTATTTGTAATTTTAAATACTTGGATAGCTCTCAAATAAAACACTGAATGGGGCCATACAAGGAGATAAATTAAATAAAAACTCCTGGCTCTGGTAGGTTAATTAAGTCCAGTGAAGAGACATATGATAGTAGATGAAAGATAAATATAAAGGTACAAGACAAATGACTGCACCTTTAGTGCACTTCCACATATTAGAGGCATTGAAAAAATGAGTTTTCCCCAATAGGACCTAGAGGTGTACTGTACCACAGTTAGAGACAACACTTGCTAGAATTCCAAGTGCAACACATTATTCCTCAGATAAGTAAGTAGGACCATGACTGTTAACCTTCTTGTCCTTGAGCTCCTCTTCCCCAAACATATCCTACAAGATGCTCACGACAGCCCTTCTAAGATATTATCAAAACAGTTATAGAAGAGGATAGTCTGGGGCAATAAGAATTGACATACAGAGCATGCTATTAATAATCATGAGGAATTTTTTGTTACAATCTAATTCCACTTGCTACTGAAGTCCGTACAGCAGAGGTATCAAGCTCAAGGCCCATGGGATGGATCAGGGCCACCAAGGGAGCCAATATGGCCCACCAAGCGGCTGCCAGGTCTGTGCCTGGAAGCTGCCTGCATAGCAACAAACTCCAAAGACAGGCTCCTGGCACAGCAGGGTGTTCTTCTGACTCACCGCTCACATGGTCTGAGTCACAGCACAGGGACCAAAGGAAGCACTCAAGCCAGCTCAGCTCCACCGTGGTCTGCCAAACAATAAGAGTCTCAGTCACAGCCAGATAGGCTTGCTCCAGAGAGCCACTGCACTGTCTTCAACTCCAACTGTTCACTGTCAGTCAGTCAGCATGCTAATTCGATTGATAGCACATTGAATGAATCACAAATAAAAAAGGAAAAAGTGGCTGGGTCCCAAATGGGAACAAGCCAATTAAAGGCCATCCGGGACTGAGCCTGCCAAAGGCAAGCATTCTCGATGTCTAACAATGAGTGGGCCAAGAGGGGGAGAGGCAGGACCCCAGCTTGGCTGACTGTGATGAAGACTGATTTTTTTTTTTTTGCCTGCCACCAGGAGGTAAAGGAAAGGGAAGAGGAGGGAGCCAGAAAGTGGTGGGAGTGTAGGAGCCAGCATGGGGAAGGGGAGTCCACAGGGCAGGGGAAAGGGAAGGTGTTACAGAGCCTGTGGGGTTGGGGAGGGGAAAGGAGAGCCCATGCCACTCTGAACATGGAGGAGGAAAGGGTTGGGGAACATGTGTGGCCACATGGCCCATGACAGGTGTCCTGTGTTCCAGTGTTCCCCCCACATGGAATGAGTTTAACACCCCTGCAGTACGGTAACATGGGTATAATGGAAAAATTTGAAAAAATGTTTGTATATATATGAAATTGTTTGTATATATATGGCACAATCCTAAAACACATGCATCATAAAGGAAATTGTACTGATAATTAAATTTCATAATCCTGCACAGTTGTTCGCTGCCATGGTCCAGGAGTACAATTAGATGTTGGCTATGCCAGACCCACCAACTCACCAAGACCTCAATTGACTGCCAGCCTCCTGAGTCAAATCCAGAAAGAATGCCAGCACTCGCTGCCTCAAATCATGGGCCATTTGTGGCATCATAAACAAAGATTTGATTGAAGATCCAATGGAGTCTCTGGCTTCTGCCTTCCTCATTGGCAGTGAAATGCAGTTATTCACATTTGGACAATTCATGGAAGGTGTGGGTATTGCCTCCATACATGAGTAAAAATCTATCAACGAATCACCAAATTGTGACTCTGGTAAGTACACAGCATGTGATATCATGGACAATTATCCCATACATGCTCACAGGAGTGGTAAAAGAGGG
This sequence comes from Podocnemis expansa, assembly GCA_007922195.1. NCBI lineage: Eukaryota > Metazoa > Chordata > Testudines > Podocnemididae > Podocnemis > Podocnemis expansa. The sequence continues at coordinate 18,924,269 of ML682016.1, forward strand.
ACTCACCTAGCTACACCAGAAACATTAGAATGACTTTTAAATCTTAAATTTCACTTACGTTCCCAGCCCATTGCTTTTCAAATGCCATACAAAAGAATGGCACAAAATATTTCATGTTATATACCATGAAGCAAGGTATGAAAATGTGTTTATCTTAATGTGTATATTTACAAAAACATGTTTGGGTTAAACAAATGTGTGAATGCAAAACAAACAAGGAGTCCTATTGTGCTTTTAAAGATTAACAAATTTATTTACCGCATAAGCTTTTGTGGGATAAATAAATAAATGTGTTAGTCCTTAAAAGTGCCACAAGACTCCTTGTTTGTTTACTGAACTAGACTAACACCCCTTTGGAACTTGTGGTAATGATAATGGTTAGAGCATAGGCATTTACAGGGCAACTGCAAGAGCTTTCTGTTGCTTGTTGCCTTACCACAAATGCTGAAAAGCTACTTATATTTGAAATGTATTAATGGGACCGTAAACAGTGATTATACTATTAGCATGTGACCAGTGCGCCTGGTTCTTAACAAGCTGATTGTTGAGGGCTACCTTTTGAACGATACATGTCATAGAAGCCTAGGGTTGGAAGGGACTTCATGAGGTCATCTAGTCCAACCCCCTGCTAAAAGCAGAATCACTCCCACTAAATCATCTCAGCTGGAGTTTTGTCTAACCAGGCCTTAAATGTTTCCAAAGATGGAGATTCTACCATCTCCCTAGGTAACCCATTTGAATGCTTCACCACCCTCCTAGTGAGAAAGTTTTTCCTAACATCCAACCTTGACCACCCAGCTGCAGCTTGAAACCATTGCTCCTTGTTCTGTTCTCTGCTAGTACTGAGAACAGCCTAGCTCCCTCCTCTTTGAAGCAACCCTTCAAGTAATTGAAGGTTGCTATCAAATCCCCCCTCAGTCTTCTCTTCTGCAGGCTAAATAACCCTAGTTCCTTCAGTCTCTCCTCCTAAGTTATGTGCCCCAACCCAGTAATATTTTCATTGCCCTCTGATGGAGTCTAATTTGTCAACATCCTTTCAGTAGTGTGCAGCCCAAAATTGGGCCTTAAATTCCTTTTTCAGTTAAAATTCCCACTGACTGCAACATGAGCTTAAGAAGAGATAGTTCCAAAGGGGTAGCCATGTCAGTCTAGTTTAGTAAAACAAACAAGAAGTCCTGTGGCACTTAAAGACTAACAAATTTATTTATCGCATGAGCTTTTGTGGGAGAAACTCCCACTTCATCAGATGTCCTTTAAGCATCTGATGAAGTGAGATTTTCTCCCATGAAAGCTCATGCGATAAATAAGTTTGTTAGTCTTTAAGTGCCACAGGACTCCTTGTTTCTTTTAAGAAGAGATATGTTCATATGAACATATCTGACATGCCAGCCACCATTTCAAAGCAGTAAGCACACAAAAATAGCAGAGAAAATACCATATTTGCCTATAGCTTCTTTTCCAATGCTATTTACTGCACAAAAAATCTGTGTACATACAAGTTTTTAATTCTCAATAGCCGGTGTTTATTTCACTGTTCATTTGAAGAAACAAGTTTAGTCATCACTTTGGGGCTCTGTCATTTAAAGCTGAAGGAAGCAAATAAAAGCACTTTTTATAATACATAATGCCATGGGGTAGGGGAAGGGATCAAAACTTTTCCAGCAGCAAGCATTAAAAGAACATTTGTCTTTGTAAAAAGTTTTGCCTATTTGATATGAGAATACAGAGTGGTAGTACTGCTGTCACTCAACTGTCTTGTTCATTCCAGGAAATCTACAACAAGTAGCCATTTGTCTGTTTTGTGGAGGTTAGCGTTCCTTTTCTCTGTTGCTGTGAAATTACATCCAGTTCATAGAGATCATTTAGCCCTTAACATGGAGAGATTATGAGGGCATATAAAGTCTTCTGCAACTACTGTCAGTTTAATTCTCTAAGTACATTGAAAAAAAGAGTCATACCTAGAAAATCTTGTGGGGAAATTAGTTCTGAGCTATGTGAGCCAGATGACAGACATACCCGTACATTCCTTAGCATGTTTTCCCCCCTCCTTGTAAGAAGTAAATTTAAGTAATTTTCCCTTTTCAATATAAAAATCTAGTTATCTGCAGTTGTAAACAGCTCACCTTGAAGCTACAAATAAAATACTTTATAAATCAAATTAAAGGTCTTTTAGTCAAGACCTGTGTTTGGAACTCTGTTTTTCCTTTAAGAGCTGGTAGCATCATAAATGCATAGACTAAAATGTGCTATTCAACTCCCAGTTTAAGTAATTTGGATGGACACTGAGGAATTCCATTGGGTGTGGAGGGAGAAAGGAAAGAAGAGACAAAGATTTGACCACAAAGAAGCAGAAGTGCCATTCCACAACCACTACTCCATCCTAATGGCTGCAGAAACCCTTCTTGCCTCTGTATAGAGGGAAGGTCAAGACCAATTGTCTATCATAATGTGCATGGGCAGGGCCAGATTAACACAGGGGCTAGAGGGTCTGAGACCTCAGGTCCCGGCCTGGATGGGGGCCCCATGCTTCAGCCTCTATGACCCCTACATTAATCCACCTTCACTATCACTCACACAATGCCGGGTGGAAAAGGGGCTGCTGGGAGGGCCCCTGCCCTGCTGGTGATGGGATGGCATGGACATGGTCCAGAGGCTAGATTTTGTGCTCCCACTCCACCCCCGGGCCACCTGGTCTGCTCCCAGGGGTTGGCTGGCCTTGTTTGCTCCACTCCAGCCATGGCTGCACCTTGTGCCAGCCAGGGTTGGCGCTGGATCTGGCCACGCCACCCCCAAACCAGTGAGAAGCAAACACTATCCCCAGGGGTAGACCAGCTGGCCCAGATGGGAGTGCAGCTTCTAGGCCCTGCCATTGCCAGCCCAAGCAGGAGTCCTCACAGTGGTGGGCAGGTAGGGCTCCAGGCCAGGCACCCCTGTGGTGGGGCAGCCCAGGACCCCCACGCCCCTTAACTGGGCCTGTGCATGGGTAGGGCCGTTTCTTCCCAGAAGTTATATACCTTATTATCAAATATAGCTTATGGTGTTCTGTGCACAGAAGGAGATACTTTGCTATGAAGCAAAGCATATATTCTGCAAGTTTTACTCATATTCCAGAGGCAATTCTGGTGAATGTGGGCGATCCACCAGTGATGGAGAGAACACCCTTTCACATCATTGTACTCTTTAATACTGAGCTGCACCTGGAATCTCAAAGGATAAATGCAGCATATAATATTAACCAGTGCAGTGAAAGAAAAATGTGTAGGACTGGGGCAGCAAACCAGACAGCCTATTATTAACACTGACAAACTGAGAAGCAACTTCAGCTGTACAGTGCATATGAAGAGAGCTGCCAAAAGAAACTGCTAGAGATCAAGGCGCTGCTGGGAAAACACACACACACACACACACACAACACACACCCATAGCTAAACACCTATTCCTGCAGCAGCCATCCATCACAGGAAACTATGACAGGAGGGAGGGGAAGGAGATGGAGAATTCATGTATTTGCTTTCTAACATACATAATAGACTTTAAAAAAATATAAAAAGGTTTTTCTTACCAAAGACTATACTAAACCAGTGTAAAAGCATTCTTTTTCCTGCTTGATGTACCTGATTTCATATGGTGTAATATATAGAACATTTGACAATATTTTTATGACGACTCTGGCTTTTCTCTATGACCCAGAGACCAGACCTGGCCTCCTAAGAGCTCCACAGTGGGTGAATGTTCAGATCAGAATCCAGTCCAGGATCTAAATTTCACAAGTCTGGCCTATTACAACTCAATGGCTATTATACTGCTGGTGTTAAACTTTGTTATCAACAACTTTGTATATGTGGAGTGAATCACAGCCAAATAGCTGCTTTGTTCAGGGTTCATTTATAGTATGGTTCAGCCTGGAGCACATTAGACTCAGGAAATTAAAAGAAGTACAATTACCACACTTAATGTTTCATATTAAGACTGGTGGTATCATGATCATGATTGAATGCATCATGAGTGGCCCATAATTCCCCACAAATAGAGCTAGCCCCACAACTAGCAATACAGAATTGATTTTATTACATACCAACAACTTAGAAATATTACTGAGCCATCAATTTTGACCTACAGGCAAAGTTACTTTTAGTCCTTACTCTTCAGTCATCTTGCCCATCACCACAGTCAGACTCAAAAGCCAATGGCAAATATGTAGCTATCCTAACCCACATTTTTTGGATGACAGCTGAAACCTCTGATATAGTATATAGAAGTTATGGCTTCTTCCTAGGTAAAATGAGCACAGTCTCGGGGCAAACAAATCAAAAATATTCCATGGGAGCAAAATCTGTCCTTCCTGCAAATGGGCATGGAAGTCTCCCACCCCAACAGAGAGACTATGGGCTTGTCTTCATGTACAGTGCTACACTGGTGCAGCTCTAATGCTTTAGTGAATATTCCCCTCCACCGACAGCTTTGGAAAGCTTCTTCCATTGGCATACTTAATCCACCTCCCTGAGAGGCAGTAGTTATGTCAACAGGAGATGTTCTCCCATCAAGATATTGCTATCTACACAGTGGTGGATGGGGAGAGAGAGTTAATTCAGCAGAACACCATTTGGAGGGTGGATTTTTCATCCCTTGAGCAACGTAGTTATGCCAATACAGGTCATCATGTAGACCTGTCCCATTTCTACTGTGTAAGAAAAAGCCAAATATAGGAAACTACATAATTCATGCAACCCAAATGTAAACCAATGTTCAGGATAACTCTCAACTTTAGACTGCCATAAGCTGGCAGAGGGGAGGGAGGTCTGCACATATCCCCTGAAACTCTGGCATTGCCCACTAGCAGAAGCAGGCACTGAGCTAGATGGACCATTAGTCTGGCCTAATTTGGAAGTTCTTACATTTGTAAGGGTAACTTTGTAGCCTGTCTCCATAATGGATTTTTGAATGACAAGTAAAGAAAAGGCCAGAAGAGGGGCTACAGACAGTAACAAATAATTTACAGATAGTCCTCCTTTCCTCCCTGTGACAGTGGGCTGAAGTAGCCTCCATGAAGCAGCTCTGCCATTCTACTAGAATGGGAGCTCAAGGAGGAAGACTCTCTCCCACTCAGCACATCTGCCCAGCACTTAGTTCAAGCACTCTGCATGGAGTACATAAATTTTCATTTCTGATTTTTGCTGGTGGTGGTGGAAGTAAAGAAAAAAAAATCCACTAATCCTGAAGAACCAATAATGGCAATTTTATTTTGAAATGCAGAAAGGAAGTATGGCAAAAAAAATTCTATGACTTCTCCTCTGACATTCCTGAAGTGCTACATGTGATTGGTATGACAAAAAAGATCTTCTGGTATCAAACTGACATATTATTGTGGCCTGGGATTATATGTAACCTTTCTAGGAGGGAAATGTGACAGATGCTGTAACTCTGTGCCACATCTTTTGAGGCCGTTCTTTTAAATGAATGGTTCATGTATGATTGTGCTGTACTCCAACAGAGAAGGCTACCACAGCTTCTTCAGGAACTAAAAATAGCGGGTAGTAATTAAGACAAATTAGCCAGATTGCAGCTCCACCAGAGAGGTACCACCACCTCAAGATGCTTGGATATACTGAATCAGACTGGTTTCTCCAGAGACCAACAGACAAAGAAAGGATTTCTGGATAGCTAGCCTGAGTTTAAACGGACTCAGAGCCAGCAAGTGGGCAGAATCCTCTATCCAAGGGGTGGGCAAATCCTTGCTTGTGTGTTGGAAGAATTTGGCCTGAAGGGCCCTGCAAGTCTTACTGGTGACCTCTAGTGAGTTATCATCATTATGTTTTCCCTTAAATGCTTTCACCATAAGAATATATTTGCTTGCTTAAAAGGAACTGCGTCTGGCTTTGCAGGCAGTTTAGTTTGCTGCAGATATCACAGGGGAGCTGTGCAGGTTCAAAGATTCCCAGTCAGGAGACAGTGAGATGCGAGTCTATACCCAAAAGAGAGGACAACTAGGAGCTTGAAGCCTGCAGAGGGGAAATACAGGTGGATTTGTTCTGCAACTGTGATGCACGTCAGTGACAGAGGTTGAGAAATCTTCAGAAACAAACCCCAGGCTATTATCAAGGACAGGGTGGTTGGGATACATTTTCTATTGCCTGCGTCTTATTGAGTCATTTACACCAGTGTAAAGTGGATGTAAAATACTACAAAATCTAAATGGAAACATTTTACACCTAGTTTTTATTTATTTTGTAACCATTTAAGTAACTACACAAGTATAGGAACAGAATTTTGGTTGCCTTCAATAGAAAAATCCAAATAAACAAATGCAAACAGGAACATCTGACTTCTATTTGACACACTGGAAAATCATGCTCTGGGCAAAAACAGCTCAAGGAGTACAGGGGAAATGGCTTAGGGAGATTAATTTTTTTTCATTAGCATTTTGTGTTAACTGTATACACAATGCAAGCCTTGTACTTCAAGGGACCACAGTAGTTACTTTCTCAGAAACAAAAGTATTTTTAATGAGAAAGTCCCTCCTATTTCCCCTTCCGTACATATTTATTATCCAATAATACCAGAATGGGACTTTGAAGAAAGCCAGATATGTGTTACGCAGCTACTGCAGTATTACCTGGGCCGCTGGCAATAGGGGGACTGAAATATTGCTTATTGTTTGCTCCCTGAATATCATTCCTTGTGCCTTTCTGCTGAATGCTGAAGAGGTTTTAATGCCTCTCCTCCCTGCTTAATGTATATGGTCTCATATTTGACGAGGAGAAAGTGGACCTTTCATGATTTGCTATGTTCAATGCAATCCTTGCTCTTAAGGACTTATTACTAGTAGAGAAAAAACTTCAGCAAATGCAGCAGCAGTTACAAATTTACCAAATAAAGGTAACCAAACATCATTAATTTCTTTTACCTCATACTTGTGCTATCCAGTACAGAACACAATTTACTACAGTTGAACGTTCCCTAAAGGAGGCTGAAGCGACTAACAGACAGTTCTAAAACTTGTTTTTCATTTCTGTGTATTTGTTACATTCAGACTAATCCTCATAAACAAGCCGCAGTAATGGGAGCTCAAGAACAGAAGAAACAATCACTGCTTTCTACATACACAGATAAGCAAGGTGTATACAGAGTAACTCAATTCCAGCTATAGCAACAGGGGCTGCTCTGTAGCTCAATGGAAAAAGAGCTGCCTACACTGCATTGAGAGGCAGTGTAATCTAGCAGCTAAAGCACTGGCCTGGGACTCAGGAAATCTGGATTCTGTTCCTAGCCCTGCCCTTGGTCAAATTGCTTCATCTCTCTGTGCTACTATTCCTCTACCAGTCTGTCTGTCTTTCTGTTTAGAGTACAAGCTCCATTCAAACAAACAGTAATATTAGAATCTTCCATCGGAGGATGACAACGGTCACTGATGATATACTTACAATGGCTTGGTTCCTCATTTTTCTTTCATCTTAATCAATCAAAAATCTGTGCTGAATGTTCTTTAACTACTGGGTATATATCAAAACATAATACTGCTGTGTTCTAAAGGACTAGACATGCTAGCCCAGTTCAGCAAAACAAACAAGGAGTACTGTTGCAATTAAGATTAATACATTTATTTATTGCAAGAGCTTTCATGGGAGAAAAATCACACTTCATCAGATGCTTTGAATATGGGGAAACTTACAGAATGGGAGTAAAATAAATGCAGGGAAGTGTATGTCATAGGATCAGGTCACACTGTAACAGCAAATCAAAACGTGTTAAGATTCAAACACTGGGGAACATATAGAGGAAGATGAGGTCAAATCACTTGTTGTGATGAGAAAAAAAAAATCCAAAGCCCTTTTTTAGCCCTGAAGAATCACTGCCAAATTGGCGTATGAAATCCAATTCTGCAGCATCTCTTTGAACTCTTGTGTTGTTATTCAGTTGTCTAAGTACAGCTATTTGTAAAACATCAGTGGAGTGTACAGGAAAATTGAAGTGCTCACCTATTGGTTTTTGAATGTTCTGATTTCTGATGTCAGATTTGTGTGCATTTATTCTTTTGTGCAGAGACTGTCCTGATTGTCCAGTGTGTGAGAGAGTGAGGGATTGTCTTGTAGAACAATGGGTCCCAACATTTTCTCTGCTGTGGCACACCTTGCTACATTTAGTTAATTTGAGGTACACTGCCATATAGTTTCCAAATGAACTTATGGATATTCATGAGCCAATCCAGAGCTCTTTGAGTAGTTTTTGAAAAAAATTTGTGGCACACCTGCTCAGACCTGAAGGCATACTGATTAGGAAACATTGTTGTAGAATAGATTGTATTATTCTACAAGATGACCCCTGACTCTCTCAAGACTTGGGAGACAGACCTCTCCTCACTTGCAGACAGTCCCCAGCCTTAAAGAAATACTCACCAGCAACTACAGACCCAACAACAGAACCATTAAAGCAGGCACATATCCTTGCAACAAACCATGCTGCCAACTTTGCCCACATATCTGCACAAAAGACAGTATTATAGGACCTAATCAAACTAGCTATTTTCATCAAAGGCTCATTCACCTGCTCATGCACCGTGATTTATGTCCTCATGTGCCAGAAATGCCCCTCTGCCTTCTATCTTGGACAGGGCACTCTCTGTGCAAAAGAATAAATGGCCACAAATCTGAGGAATGTTACAATCCAGTTAATTTTAACTGCAAGTTGAGTTTTTCATGTCAACCTTTGTATATTGCATTTATGTGCTTTTAAAAAGCAATAAAATGTTTTTGGGGAGATAACTGTGGGAAAATGCATGGTTATAACCTTAATACACAGCCATTCCTTAACATGAAAAAAATTAATATTCTACAAAATTACAGGTTACTTTTTAAAATGAAAATATGAATGTTGGTAAGTAAAACTGAGGACAATTCTTTGTTCTACAGAACTATTAACTAAAGAAGGAGTGCGGCTTACACAGGAAGCAGAATTAACATTTGTTGACATTTTACTGCTTTTAGTGTTTATGTAAACTAGAACAAATTAAATTATGTTTAAGACATTTTTGCTGTAAGTAGTTTCCATTTACATTCCTAGAAATAGTAACCCAGCTATTTTATTGCATCAACGGGAGCCCTGTAGCAACAGACCAAATATTAAGCAACAACTGTGCTTGCCATCTCCAAAGCTGGAAACCAAAGACTTGAATCAATTTAATTACATCAGTGTTTCTCAGCCACCATAGAAGACAGTGTTGTTCTTGAGTTTAAAGGGTCTTTTCCTACATCTCTGACAACAGTCTCTAAATAAGCCTATAAATTCCTGTTCTGTAGCACATGAATTATCAGTAACTTCAGAATAAATGAAGACAAAAACAGTTGAATATGTAAACGTGTAGCTCCTCTATCCATGATAGATCATTTCAGACCAAAACTCATTTTTTTCTTTGATATCTACTACTGCTATAAACTTCCAGTTTATCATATAACATTACAATTTATGGTATAACCAGCTTGTGTACTGACTATAAACCCTTTGTCAATGCCACTGTAAAGACTTTATAGTCCATAAATAATAGAAGAGCGATGGTATCTATCCTTCTTATTTTGCCCAGCACATCCAGTATATATGGCTCTGGGCATGTCAAAAGATTTGTTTTACATATAATATAGGTTATGCTAAAAATAAAATTTGGTGCATTTCCTTGCTTATAGACAAATTTCTTTAAAATAATAGAACACGGATTGTACATGGAAGGTTACGTGTGCATACTGCAGCCCGGGAAAGTCAGGAATATAAAAAGGAAGAATTTTGCTGCCTTTATTAAAGCATGAAAATCTGGCCATGAGACACAACACCTTCATTTTCTAAATTCTAGGTCCTAATTTTTCATAGGAAAAACATGATCCGACCCACCCTCTAATATAATCACCTAAGGAGAAAATCACTTAAAATTCAGCAACTACTACCTCACCTACTTCCTCTATTTTTCTTCAGAGGAATAGTTCGAGAAAAATGCTGAAGCAAATGGGTCACTGTAAGCCCAACTAAATTTGAATAAACTTAATCATAGGCTTAATATGCTTTGCTGAGTCCTTAGCTATTAAATATCACACTGTACTGTGAAAAGCCTTAGCAAAAGGCCAAGGAGGGTGGAGTGGGTACAATAGTCATCCCTGCATGCACCTCCACTCCTCTGCACAGGTGCCAGACACAATGTCAGTCTTTGGCATCAGTGAACACAGGGAGCTTCTGAGATTCTTTGCAACCATGACACCAACCTTCCCTACAAAAAAAAAAAAAAAAAAAAAGTGGGATCCAATCTCATTTCTCAGCTTGCCGGTGCTGAAAAAGAGACTTACAAATATTTTGTACAAACAAGCATCTACTCTCTGAAGCCATTCCAAAAACCCAGCTATGCTTTCACTTAAGTGGACTTCAGCTGAACCATCAAAATACAAAAGAGAGTAGAGTTCAACCCTTAATTCCAAACTAAAAAAGTCTGACATCTTTCTCAGATAGAGTAGGTTCCCTCCATCCCTGTACATAATAGACAAAAGTCATCTGTTCACCACACACACAATCTTTTTTTTTTTGTCAGAGTGTGTCTTCACAAACTTGATCTAACTTCCTTATTTTAAGATCCCTCATTCACTCTCAGACCCAAGGTTGTTTATTTGTCTTCCATATTAGGCACCACCATTTTGTTATCCAACTGCACCCCCATCCTGCAGAGCAGTAACCCTCTTTCTCAAACTGATCCTTTCTGTAGTATCAGTCGTCCCTGAGATTTGCTATTTGATAATGGATTCTTCAGATACAGTTGAGGGGATGAGAGACTGAAACAGACACTGGGGTAAATCTGATTTCTTTTACTAACTCAATTTATTTATTTACATCTAATTAGAATAAATCATCTTTTCTTATTCTTTTTAATGTTGTAAAGCAAAAACAAAAAGATAGCAAGAGGTTTATTACAGCAAAAGTATAACTATAATTCCTAATCCTGTTCTTATTACTAAGCCCTTAATTGCTACAGGGCCCCAATCAGTACTGTTAAGAATTATCCCTTATACTTACAAAACCATGGCTTATTCATTTGATTTAGGTTCAGTTTTGATTCAGATTCAATTCGGGTGCACCAGTCCTATACCAGGTGGGACGTTTTGCTCTCGCCCAGCAAGCTTGTCAGTGAAAAGATTCGTCACTGGGGAGGGAACCTTGGGTGATCAGTCCTAAATTCGGCAGTAGATTTGTGCCTCCGCAGACCTCCAGTTTGCATGGGCTTTTTGCAGCCTTTTATCCCTGTTCCACAACCCCACTTTCAGTTTCCAGAAGGTACCATTCCTTTATTTTTACCATATTTGGCACCCTTCAAGAAGCTACGCCACCACCTTATTGATTTTTAGACTGGTTACAGTTTTTTTTTGCTGACAAAACACTGTCACTTATTATCTAGGCCAATTAAAATTTTGTTACCAAGCAGACATGGTTTTGCAACTTAAGGTACTATTGCTGCAACAAAACTGTGGTAACCACGGAGCAGAAGCAGACCAAAAGTGGAACAAGAACAAAATTAGTAATTAAGCTATTGTCTATCAAGCCTTATCTTTTAATTCCAGATGGGTTTTACTGACATAAACTTTACCCCCTATTGACACCCCCTCATATTCACTACAGAGTTATTCCTCCACTGATCCTTGAAAATATATAATACTGTTATTCCCTGATTCTCCTAATAGATCCCAGCCCAATGACGTGGAGAAATCATATTCCTTTCATGCATCCCTCACCATAAATGGGCTTAGAAGAAACAGATATCCTCTCTCACCAAAAGGGAAAGTTGACCCCTGTCTGTGATCAGGAGACTCCCTCATCTTCAGATTCTAAGATGTCCCCCTTTCATCCAGAAGTCTGAATGGGGAAGGCTTCATCATTTTTCTCTAGCTCCGCCTGGTACTGGGTTCATTCTAGTACCATTGCATCAAGCATGGGGAGCAAAATGGATATGTAGGTAGCCCGTCTTTAAATAGTGGTACATTCAAATACCTTTGCAGTACATGAAACACGATGAAGCCTCAGGTAAACCCTTCGGGAATCCAGCAAAAAGGCTGCCTAATCTCCAGTTAAACAGGCCTATTATCTCTCACTCCCCATGAGAAAGTGAAGCAGAACTGATTTGATTAAGAGCAGATTAACCTCTCTAACACAGCTACCCAGGGTTTTACACCTGTCACTTTAGTGTGACAATTTATATTTATTCAAAAAGCCATGAGACAGTAAATTAAACATTGCCTTAATTAGAAAATGTCATATGTTATAGTGGGGGAGCAAACTGATCTAATTTTCCAAAAGGCCTTGTGCAAAGTATGTTTCAGTACAGCATTACCATGAGTACAGTTACCACTTTTACACAATCCCTTCTGAGTCTAATGCTATTATGCCTTGGTCACATAGGCAGGGTCCTATCCAACAGTAAGGCTACCTAATACTCAGGTTCATTGTAAATAATTTTTTCTTCGAATATATACATATTCCTTTCTAGAAACAGTATCACCTAAACCATTCTGGTAATAGTTATATACAATAATCCAGTTATACAAATTGGCCAGCAATTATTTAGATCTGTTAGAACACAGTCCTCATCATGAAATTTGTTATTGTGAAACAGATGTAGGCAAAGATTTCCAGTAGATTATAGTACCAACTGATTTCATAGTTGTCAAATGACAAGTCACATTAAAATAGTTTCATGACAATAGCAAGCTCCAAAGGGATAGCCATGTTAGTCTAGTTCAGCAAAAACGAACAAGGAATCTGGTGGCACTTTCAAAGACTGGCAAATTTATTTATTGCATGAGCTTTCATGGAAGAAAATTCCACTTCATTAGACGCTTTGAAGATGGGGGGCAGCACTGGAACTACGTATTTTGGCGCCCAGGGAGTGCCATAGCAATCAGCATGGAACATGGATTCCTCAATCAAGTAGTCAAATGGAACTGCTTGATAATGGTACCCAACGCAAAGCCCCAGTCACCCCACCCTAATTTACGGTCCTGATGGGGGGATTTTCTCCCATGAAAGCTCATGTAATAAATAAAACTGTTAGTCTTTAAAAGAGCTACAGGACTTCTTTTCTCTTATGACAAAAGCGGTGATAGGTGAACTTCAAATCAGTCACAAAGTGATCCCAAGTAATCTATCCAAACCTTTTCAATTTACAAGAAAGCTGAAAGTCCTATGACAATATCTGGCACTTCTATGTCCATTTCAGAGGAAAATATAGAAAAGAGAACAAAGCCTCCATGATTAAAATTGCGGTCTATCAGTTTAAAACATTTAGCTCCATTTTCATTAAGATGTGGGCTGGGCATTGGATTTGTTTCTTATACTCAAGCAATGGAAGTTTTTCAAAACTTTCATCAAAAAATGGACAAGTGAGATTTTTAATAAAATGTTGGCAATGTTTTCTTCCCCTCCTTTAAAAAATACTCTATATTTCATAATAGCTTCAATTCTATTGCTATACAGTGTTTTGCATACAATGATTATGACACACGATGGTAATAAATGACGCAGATACTATGTGCAAAATTCTGCTTCATTACTTTGGGGCACATCTTATTGATTTAAAAAAAACTCACTATAATCAAAAGAATAATTTAGCCCATTGTGCTCAGCAATAATTTGGACACTCAAATGTTTTGTTTATTGTGTGTAGGAATGTTGGTTAAGGTGCTCACCCTTGTGAAGTACCAAAGAACCTTTAATTTACATGTTGGCATCTATCAGATGTTGGCAGAAAGGACATCAGCTAAGATTTGGTGCAATACATTTATAGATATTTACCACAGTCACAAAATTAAGGCCTTATCCTGACCCCACTGAAACCAAGAGGTCAATAGGCTGTACTGGAATAAAAGGAGTAAAGAACAACAGTGAAGGAAAGTAACGGAGAACACCACCACAGTCCTTTTCATTTCTAACCTCTGCAACAACATAAGCTACAAAACAGTCTGTTTTATTTATTTGGCATGCCAGGAGTGGGGCCTTGTAATCTACCTTCTTTTACTCCAAAACTAGAAAAAAAATTCATGGATAACTACAGTTTTTGGGAAAAGCATTTTAGACCTTACAAAACCCCATACAAAGCCATTATTCCATTTATCCAAAGCTCTCCATTTATCATACAACTGCAACATTGATTCAAAGATCCCAAAACAATAACGATTAAAATTATGTTTTCTGCTCACATAATTCTGTTTAAATTGTACTTTTGCCTTTATTACTTTATTCCTTTTTGACTTTGTGTTCAAAATACTTTGAACTTTATTATGTAGAAATGTAAAACCTCAGTAGATAATAAAGAAAAGCAGGTGTAAACTTTTCCTTCCATCTGACAACATAAGCGTATCCTTTTGTAAGATTTCTATATGCTAAGGTGCCCTCTGACACTCATCTGAATGTAAGATAAAGTCTAATTTATGATGTCTTCCAAGCTGTCATGGGTTTAATTCCCATCTCTCAAAACTAGAATCAGTAAGAACAGATGGACACATCTGATATTTTGAGGACTCATTCAATACACAGACCTATAATTATACAGGGCAGAAATGTGTAATAGTCTACAAGGACTTGCAGGGAAGTGTTTGAAAGTATGATTAATACATTGTATTAGAGTAAAGACTAAAGTCCCCCAAGCCTCGAATTCTGAGCCTCCAGGGAGCTACTTATGGGATTGGATCCAGATTTGGCATATTCAGCATGGATGAACAAGATTAGTAAAATAAGAACCAAACTAAACTTTCATAAACATTACCCTTATTAAATATGTCTTATTAAATCTTTGAAAACATCAAGGCACCATGACTACAGGGCAGTAAAGGTCTAGAGGACACAGACACAAATCAACATCAAGTTCACATCATGTTGATTCCATGCATTGATTCACACAGATCTGGTGCACACTTCAAGAGTCTGTGAAACCCCCTCTAAACATTTTTAGTTACCACTGTTGCACAAACCTTAAGAGATGCATAGGTTTGCTTAAGCAATCAAAAATATTCAGTTAATTTCTGTTCTTTCTCCTAATGTATTCGGGACTTCCAAACTTCTGGATGCCTACAAAGCCTTTTGAAACTTTTTATTCAAATAATTGTAAATTAGTGATGGAATTTTAAGAGGATTCTCATAGTCAACATTATAAGAATGGGAACCAATGTTCCACTGAGGGAACAGAAGAGCGGGTCTTTAATCAGTATTCTTTATAATTTTTGATAATTTGTTGTAACAGGTAACATCCAGATAGCAAAGGCTCATCAGTAAGAGATCTTGGAAGGAAAAATATTTTAGGTATTTTACAATGGTTCTTGATTTATAGATGTAAAAGAAGAAAGAATCGTAATAAAATGCTGTCAGTGACCACATCTTGGCATAAAAATAAAAACAAACTCCAAATAATTTTATATTATTTTAAAGATCACTAGATCTAAGCAGAAAAAACCCTCAAATATATTCAACTTCACAGATACTATATATTATTTTTATAATCAATAAGCTTCCAGGCTTTTATGTGGAGAACAAACACCATAAATATATGGACACCCACATAACACTTTAAAATGACCGAGCTTTTACACAGTGTGGCTGATTTGTTACTGAAGTCAGAGCTGTCAACTCTAAACAACCCTTTGTTTCCTTCTAATTTCCGGAGACCGAGTATCTGCATACACAACCGGAGAGATACACACTAATGAAAGAGGCACAGATCATCAGAAAACAAGACTTTACAATCAACCAGTCTGTTTTGCCACCAATCTTCATTTCCAACTAAGTTAACATTTCCAGCTAAGTAACACAGACCATTGCAATACTCAGTAAATTCTGGGGAATTCAGATTTGGTCCCATACATCTCACTCATCATTAGACATCTTAATCTTCTTAGTATTTTACAATGGTTTAGTGAGTGAAACCTGTGTTAAAGTTACCTGGCACATCCCATTCCAGTGTTTTGTTTTCATCCTATTCCAATATTTTATTTAGCTTTTCCGAATTTTAACTCTTCAGGTGGAAGTTGCCTAACTTTTCTGCAAAGATACTATAAAAAATGGTTCAAAGCTGTTTTTTTAAAACCAGTTCAGAAAAATTTAAAGTTGGTAAAGCTACCAATTTCTTCTTACAGTTTATTTGAATGCCTACAAGGTCCAAAAAGTTTGGAGTGGGAACTTGACATTTGTAAGAATAGAGCCATGCTCAAGAAGCTGATAATAAATTTAGGACCATATGACTATCCAATCATCTGTGCATGGGCCAACAGCTTCTAAAATTCACCACCTGCACATACATAGTGTAACTTGTTCAGTATTTCTCTGAAAGTTCCAGCTGCATTGCGTCTGCCTACAGATGGGATGGCCAAAATGATTCTGCTCCTGGAATCACTCTGAAATGGGCCAGGGGAACTTCTGCAGTGGTTTATGTCAAACAAAAACAGCAGCAACGAATCCTAGGAAAGATGCTTTTATTTTTAAAACACTTTAAAATTAGGATGTTAATTTCAGGTCACAGGCTTGTGGATCAATGGCAAAAGGGTGGGAATATGAAAAGAAGTTTACAATTAACAGTTCCATAAAGGAGAGTTATGGACCACTTGGCAGGAGAACAGATTTGAAACAAAAACTTGAGGGGGTGGGCTGGTTGGTTGTTCAGTTAAAATTCAGAGATGTGGATCAGTTTGGAAAGGACAGATTGAAAGTAAACACAAAAAGGTCATCATGTATACAATCAGGAATTTCTGAGAGATGGGAGAATCAAGTTATAAGCAATATTTATGTATCAACTATTCACAATGTAGTTGATATTCTTTCCTGAAAAGCAAATCCACAGAAGAGAAGAGATCCTTAAACTTGGCAAAGGACTATCACCCTTTACAAAATACAATGATCAATCAATCAACAGGAGTGTTTCCTTGTGACTGAAGTCACATTGTGCTCTATGGAACTTGAAAGTTACCAGAAAAAAATTACAGAAAAGGATAACTAATACTATGCATTGCAGCAATGTTGAGTAGGTAGAAGAAAGTAAAAAGCAGGGTTAGAAAGTGGCAAGCATATTTAGGCCATGTCCATACGACACTAATTTGTCAACATAAGGCAGCTTACATTGACCTAACTACAGGAGAGAGAGGGGGGGGGGGAAACACTAAGGAGTCGTGTGGCACTTAAAGACTAACATTTATTTTTTGTATGAGCCTTCATGGGAGAAAATCCCACTTCGTCAGATGCTTCGCAGATGGGTGAACTTACAGAGTGGAATGAAAATAAATGCAAAGGGGTGTAAAACATAGGATCAGGTCATACAGTAACAGTAAATCAGAGCACTTGTTTTTTGGTTTTTTGTTTTTTTTCTGGACTAGACTAAGACGGCTATCCCTTTGGAAACTAACTACAGAAGTTGACAATGACTTGCCTGCTATGCTGAAATAATTAAGTCACATCATCAAGAGGCACGGAGCTTTGGACAGCTTAGAGTGAGGCATCATCAGTGGAAACACAATGCTACCTATGTTGCCCTAAGAGGCCTCCAGGAGGCATTCCACCATCACTACCATGACTACTCTGATCAGTGTTTTGAACTTCACCACCCTGCAGCCAAGTACACAGGTGAATACCTCTCCCCCATGAAAAACCTGGGAAGTTCTTGCTCTAAAGCTCACAAAGCAACTTCACAGCTGAGAAGCCTGGTTCCACTCAACAAATGCCTGGCTCCTGCCTGGAGCACATGGGAGATGATGACTCTGAGTTTATGAAGAGAGGAGGTTGTGTGGACACACCTCTAATCCAGCTTTAGAAACTTGCTCAGGGCACGGAGGGAACGGCAGTGATAAGGACATTCAGCAGTCCTCTGCAAAACTCAGCTGTGGCAGGTGTAGCAGAAAGAAAACTGTTTGCATTGAGGCAGAGCACAAACATGACGCTTCTCTAAGGAGGAATCTGGGGGTCACAGTTTCAGTGGCTATGTTCACACAGGGCAGGCTTGTTTTGAAACAAGATGTTTCGAAACAAGCTGTTTCGAAATAACTTTTTATTTCAAAACACCTTATTTCGAAGGACAAAAACTTTGTCCTCGAAATAAGGGAGCGAACCCAAAGCAGCGGGGGACTGCAGGCACCCACAGAGTCAGGCGCAGCCCTGTGCCTCACCTGGCAGGTGCCTGCACAGGGCTGCAGGCACCCACCAGGTGAGGCTCAGTGGGGCGCCTCACCCTGGGGGTTTAAAGCCCGGGCTGCCCCCAAACCTGGCGGCGGGTCCCGGCCCCTGGAATCCACAGCGTAGCCGCTCCTGCCGGGGGTGGAGCCGGGGATACCCAGGGCACCTGCAGTCCCCTGCAGGCACCCGCGGAGTCAGGCGCAGGCCCGCGCCTCGCTCCGCAGACACCCCTCAGCACCCTGGCCAGGGTGCTGAGGGTTCCCTGGCCAGGGTGCTGAGGGGGCAGCCCTTCCTCCCAGGGTGCTTAGCACCCTGGGAGAAAGGTCACATGTTGTCTCGGAACACTTTTCCGAAACAACATGTCTGCACAGGGCTGTTTCAAAACCACTGGTTTCGAAACAGCCCTGTTTCCAAACCAAATGAGGTTTTAGCCGTTCCAAAACAATGGCGGCCAATTCGAAACAAGCAGTTTGCTTGTTTCGAAAAGGCCGTGCGTCGTGTGGCCACAGCAGTTCTTATTTCGAAACAACCTCTGTTGTTTCGAAATAAGAAGTGTGTGTGAACATACCCAGTAACTCCTCTCAGCCTTGTGTTCATAACACACAGCACAACACTGAAGAGCAGTGCAGGATCCAAGCTTTTTGACATAGATGGCTGACTCTCAGATTGCCAGGGCAGGAGATACATTCATTATGTGATGTTGAACCTGCCCCCATGAAGCGTTACAAACCTTTCCCAAATCATCTCTTGGCCAGCTGTGCTGTTGGATAGCTACCCACAGTGCACTGCTCCCTCTGTCGCTGCAAGATGTGCTGCTGCAGAAGTGCTCTATCAACAGAAGGCGCATAGCTTGGAAATGCAACAATGGTTTAGTTACAGCAGTGGCTCTAGCTTGATATAACTTTGCAGTATAGACATACCTAAAGGATAAAGCTTCAAACAATGGACTCTAAACACTTGGAAACAAAAGTTGTAACCATCAGAACCTGCACACAGGTGAAATATTTACATGTGTACAAAGTGGCACACACACAAATAAAGGCCACCTTAGTAAAGCGAACAATCCATTGTGATCACGTGACTCAGGCTGGTATTTAAATAAACCTAAAGAATCAACAGAGCCGCACAATCTTGTGTTTCTGGTCTCAAGATAGAGTACTACAGGAAATTCATGTGTTCAGGATTCTAAAGAACCCCCCTTGGTGTTTCCTAGCATTGTTTCCCTTCCCCTCTCTAGGATGCCATACACTATACTGGCTCATTCTGTAATTTTCATGAACATCCCATGCATTCCAAAATCATGAGGTGGCCCCATCCCCCTGAAAAACAAAACATGAAATTGGCCTAAAAACCATGAGTTTTAAAAAATAATTAGCTTACTTTCTCATTTGCCTTCTGGCTGTTGGTCCTTTAGGATTCATGTTTTCTACCTATACTCTACAACTGTGAATGTTAGATTTTTAATTACAATGGAGATTCTCTAGCAATCATCTGACTCCAGCAGCTTTGGGTTTAAGAAAAAAAAAACATGCAACTCATGATAAAAATCACAGTTATAAACCAAGAGCATGCATGCAATCATTCTCTAATCCAGGGGCAGTCTGAACAGCAGCTCTGCATAGTCTGTGGTGGCTGGTGGGCAACTTTTTTCCAAAGTTAGACACAAACAAGATTTTAAAGCAAGGTTATATGCATGTGACCCATGACCAGACTAGGCCTTTGAGACTGAAGGTAAGTGTTGCTCTCCTTGATGTATGTTTAGATCGAAAGTCAGTTATTGTCACCACAAGGCTGATAACACAATTTCTACCAATGGACAAATGAAAGAAGACTCCTTGAAGGAAGGTGGGGGAGGGAGAAGAGGAAGAGGAGGAAATATCCCTGAACCAGAAGAAAGTCACTTATATAGGATGAATGCTTACTGTCTTTTGAGCAAACAGGACTGCCAGAAACTAAGGAAATAAACCTAAGTAAGAAAAAAAAGTGAAATAAGGCTGATTAAAAATACTCTACACCTTTTTGTATAGCTCAAATGCTGGTAAAAGGACATGCTGAGACTGTCATTTCAGTATCTTGTGGAATGAAGTTGGAACTGTATCATCAGATATGTGAATCCAATATGGTCCTCCACAATCAGAAATCAGCAATATGCCATATGTTGTACATTCCAAACACTAGTCAAATAAGCCTCATTGCAATTTATAGTATGAAGAATTGTCTGGTTGTTGCATCTCTTGTTGGCAGATTGCAATGTCTACTTTTCTCTGGATTGGTTTCAAGATGGCAAATCACTTCCAACGCTTATGCCACAGTCATGAAGAGAGTGCGAGCTCAGGAAAAATACCACTAATAGCTTCCTTTGCTTTATGGGCATTACAACAATTATTTTCTATTCCTTGTTTTGGTGGGGATGCATCAGCTGCATAATTTTCTCTGGATACCTGAAATCCAGATATGCTTTTCATGAAGGGAGTAAAACTCGGCATAATATTCCAAGGAGCGGCACCTTCAGGCCAAAAATCATTATCAGGGAGCGTGAGCGTTGTCCTGGTACTCCATAAAGGCACAGCAAGGGACGGAAAGTGTATTCCCAAACAGTTTATAATCAAAATAAATCAGAGAGAAAGGAAAAATTATCTCTATAATTTACCTGACTTTCAGACCACAGGCACTTTTCTGTGCCAGGATTAAAAATAGATTTAGCAAATCAAGCATATTCTCACCTCTGTAATTTTTTCATAGTGACAGAGAAGACAGTCATTTACAATCCTTATTGAATTCCATCACCTTACAAAGTACATGCTGATGTTTAAAGAGGTTTTGGTTTTTCTTCACTCATAATATAAAAGATTAATTCAAAGGCAACAGGAAGAGCCTCTTAACCACTCCTGAGAAATGCAGGTTGAGATATGATGTTGCTGTTATCCTTACTGTTCAAGCACTCAGACATGAATGTATTCGTAGATTATTTAGTATTCAGTAACCACAGGGTCCATTCTGGAACTTATTCTCTACCCATGCTCATCATCCCCTTAAATAGAGAAGAAAGAATTGGTTGCATTTTTCCATAATACCAGTGTTGAACAAATATTTTGAATGCTCACAACAGAATAATAAGATCTGTTCAGAACTGCACTATCCTGGAGTCATGCGAGGAAAACAGAAAAGTACATGGATTATTTCAAGGCAAATGGTGCACATGTGCTCTAGCATCCATGACACTGTTGCAGGAGCAGCTTAAATAAAGTGTTCTTGCTGAGGCACCTGAGGCAAATCTACCCACTATAATGGTGAGCTCAGAAGCAGCTTAGCAGCATGGACCTCCGTGTCCTCTCATTTACCCCTGATTTACATAGGATCACTCCTGTGAAAGCAATGTATTACTACCTTCAAATGTCATTTTTACAATTGCCAGCATAAGGGGGGAAAGAGGTACAATGGTTGTTTTTTGTTTCTGTTTGTTTTTAAGGAGAAGAAAGAGATGGGAGGGTTTGTAGCAAACTTTGAGATTCTCTAAAGAAAATTTTAAACAAAACCTTTCCTCAGTACTGTAAGGACAGAGCTGATATATCATTGTCTCTGAGACAGAGTACAACCAGCCCATTCAATGTCAGCTACAATAAAAGCCATAATGTGCATCTTCTTGCAGCCTAAGAAAGGATGATGGGGAACAAGAAAGGAGACCTGATAGGCAAACTGTTAAACAACTTAATGAAGAGTTTTGTAAAAAGATGATGAACTCAGTGGGCTCCCATCAGATATAGCTATATTGTAGGTTTCTCCAAATTTGCTTCACCAATGTGTCTCCTACTTTACTTGGGAGGACCACCCTCAGGATACTTCATTCTTCATGCCCACTGAATATTTTACAACTCATTAGTCTTCTAGAAAAGGCTAAAATTGTGATGCAATTATGTGTCCTTGATAATGAATTTCACTTCATACAGCCTTCTGAACAACCACAATGTGGTTTTACAATCATCAAGATCATTATGATTTTGTTTGGCAGTTATTTTAGCTCCCATTAGACAAACCTGCACTGGATTCAAATTAATGGCAAAAGTGTGAAGAGATCAAATAATCCATTAATGATACTTTCAGCTTCACAGTCCAGACATTTCAAAGAAAAGAAAAAGGGTTTCATGGATAATAATTTGATCTTAATAATTTAAAACAAACCACTTCACTACGTCTTCTGTTATTGAATTAAAATGGTCTGGGGGGGGGAGAGATGACAAACAGCAAGAGAGAGCGTGCCCTAAACCTAAGCAACTCAGTTCACCATTTTCCAGTTTATCAGTTTAGTCCAGATGCCTGGCAAAATGTTACTACTGATATGAGCTAATGTTTGTTGTGACACAATTTTTTTAGATGTACCATTAACGTGAAAAAAGGCAAAGGGACACATCTAATTATATACTAATGTTTTGGATCTTGGATCTCAGAGGTTGCATTACTGGCTGCTGTGTTTAAGACACAAGTTTGCTAGAATCAAATAAGTCATCAATAAGAGAATGGAAATAAGACTGGATAATGTGGGGGCAGAAAAACAGTTAAACTGAAATAAATGGACTGTAGGTTTTTGTAAGTAATAAAAACAGATTTTCAAAATACCTTGTGGCAGTTCCAGCAAAGTGGTATGGAATGCTGTATTATTATCCCCTACATGAACGATCTGCTAGGTCTAGAGCTGAGGGCAAAACAGACAGACAGTGTTATCCATTGCACAGTTTTAATGAGACAATGCGAAGTTCAAGTTGCACACCATGCAATATTTTTCTCCTCCGTTCAATCTATATTAAGTCGATACTCTGCTAAAACCTAACATTTGTTGCATTTTTTTCAATTTTGTTTCTGTCAATGTCCCCTAAAAGTGCTGAGCCTATCAAACTGACTTCACCCACACAAATTTCAATAACAGCGCTGTAGTGAAAAATGCCATTAAATGGAGGCTGTGCTTTAAGGAAACTCAGCTTCTTATTCACTTTACATCTGTAAAAGCTTGTCTTTTCATCAGGAATTGTAAAATTCTATAAAACTGTATGCTAAAGCAATGTCCTGAGGCTTCATTTCCTTTTTTATTGGTAATCCAACAAGAAAAAAAAATGAGATGTGTTAGTGCAGGCTTTTGTTATGAACAGGAATCTGTTGGAATTTTATAACTGATAAAAAGACTGAATATCTCAGAAGGTACCTGGGTAGTTTCACATCTATGTGACCTGATACTTCACACTATATGCAGAAAATTTTGAAGAGTGGGTTAAGCCTATTATATCTCCTTTTAATTCTCATTCATTAATTTATTACCTTGCTGGCTGATATCTTAAACATTTCTAGCTCATAAACCAGCTAAATATATAATCCAGTGTTTGACTTTATTATTTTGATCTTATAGTTTTATGCTGCTTTTCATCCATGAGTATCCCAAAATACTTAAGAAACTAGGGGTCAAATTCCAGATGTCGTTGTGTGGTACACTAGAAGGACAAAAAAGACACATAATGTCTCTCCTCCTCTTCTTATCTACAAAGCAACAATGATCCATTTACTTGACCAGGGGTAGGTAAAGAACTCCTGAAAATCCACAGCCAGTCACCTGAACATAGGGACTGCCTGGTTCATGCCCCACTCAAAGAAAAAATTTCCCAGGCAAGTGGATAGGGGAAACAAGGCCATTGCTCCCCTCTCCCTCCATGGCCTGCGGAGAAGGATCAATGTTCCAGAGAATGCAGAACACACCGAACCTTTATCTCCAGAGTCACAAATCTCTACCAGTGATACCACAGGAATGGTAAAACTTCACATCACTGCACAATGCTTTGTGCAAATTAGCATAGGCAGGGAGGCCACTGTCACCCACTCAAAGAGAAATGTAGCTTCAAGAAATATGGTGAGTCAAAGCAAGGCCAGGTTTCCATCCTTCTTGTATGCCACGTGGAATCCAGAAGCAGACATCAGGTTGCAAAACCAGGTGGGGAAGCAGGAGATATTATTGCTGTCCTTTCCAGCACCGCAGTAAAAAGGCACAAGTAGCACATCCTCAGTGCTTCCCTGAGCCATTCTGCCACTACCCCATGTAGTGCTCATTTAAAGTACTGCTGAAATGTCACATGACAGATAGTGAAATAACTCATTACAAGTGTTTGACAAGGAGTGAAGGAAATGGTACATAACCCCAGTCTTACAGAGACACAACAATTCCCCAATTAAGCAATAGCAGATTAAATATAAAATATAAAGATTAAAGCCCTCTAATACAGCAAATAAAAATGTGTTAGCATTTTCAGAGCTAAATGAACTAGGTACACAAATTAACATACTGAAACTTTTATATTTAAAAGAATGTATCCACTAATTTTCAACATTTTGGTGCCCAAGTTGGCACAGCTAGACCCTGTAGCACCAAGCTATTGGAAACACGGGGAGAAAGAAGGAAGTCAGGCCAAAAGTCAAAGATGGGCACCTAGCATGGGTTGATCCTTGAAAATTTAGATCCATGTGCAAAGTCAGGGGAACTGGTGCACTCAGATATTTACATCAGGTGACACTTACCTCCAAAGAACCGCACACATTCTTAAACACAGGCATAAATGATTTAAGAACAAATAAAGTCAGACATGTTTAGGGTGTGATTACTGATAGGCGTATGACATATGCTTCTAAACATAGATGACGGCTTTCCAACGAAAGGGCAAAAATCAAGAAAGAAGTTTGACTCCAGCCTTAGCTTTTAAAGTAGTTATTTTGGTAAACCTACATATACCTCTGTACCCTTTGCTGTATAAAGAAGTACAAAGAAAACTTGCTGAGATGCAGAAATTTTCTTTTATGTTTTTTTAAATTTCCCTGCATTAATCAGTTTTATAAAATTTTGAAGTCATCACTTATAAAAAACGATGAATACATATACACACAAACACGAAATATAAACAAATCAAATAGCATTCTGCAAGCAAAAACACTGTAAATCAAACACAATTATAATAGTAATGCCTTATCTGTCTTATCCACCAGCATACTGTGGTCTTTTTCAGATAACGCATAACTTATTCATTGAGAGAGAAACAAATTTGATTTATATCTTCCAGCCCAAGTAAATAGGGAAAGACTGTCCAAATCTGCCTATATAAATCACAACAATCTCATATTTTTATCACAGAAAAAAGATGTTAGAGTGAGAAGATTACTTTTGATAATGCAGGATTTTTTAAAAAACTCTTTTTAAGAGGCACAATTACTCCAGTTTCTCCCCATCCCCTTAAAGTCATTGCCAGGGGACATTGTAAAAGCTCAAAACATAACTAGATTAAAAAAAGAATAAGGTAAGTTCATAGAGTATAGGTCCAACAATGGCTATTAGCCAAGACTGTCAGGTACGCAACTCTGTTAGAAAATAAGATAGTGGGTTAGATGGAAGCAGTACAACCATTCTTTACTACTTAATTTTCTGTGTCTTTCAGGAGGCACCATTATACTAATGATACAGTATGGTGCAAGTATTGCAAGCTATATAGTCAATCCTGTAAACTTTGTATGTGATCTGAACTTTACACATGGTAACTTTATTGGAAGTGCTTATAGCATATAAAGTGAAGTAAATGCATAAGACTACGTATGATTAGGGCTCATGTGCCCATTAGTGCAGTCTTATCTCATGCAAGTAGGCCTGCTGAAATCAGTGGAACTACTCATGTAGGAACTCATGAGTACTGGTTTTGAAGAATCAGGACTTTATTGTTTTAACTTAAACAATTAAGTCTTGATATAGTTAAAAGAAAAATTTCCCTCAAGTCCCACACTCCAGCTCTAAAGCATAGAGCTACACTGCTATTTTAGTCTCATTGAAGGAGCCTCCGATGCCATGTTAAATTGGCCTAAAGTCTGAGACTTGGCACTGTGGACTCTTGGTATTTTTGCAAACATAACATTTTTCATCATCTGTACTTTGCTTTGCACCATTTTCAAAGGAAAGACATTTTACATTGAAGAGAGTGAAGGATTAAGTAGTAAAATGGTACAATCAGTCTTATATTACTGGACATACGCAGGCTAAAAACTTTTTTCATGGAAAAACCCCAAAGAATTCAGTAGGGATTAGAGCAAAGGCATCTGTTTAGAAAGCACTCTCTGTGTGGGAAGAATATCACTGCCTGTTACAGGCTAGGGTTTTAAACCAACCTGTTGAGGCCATCTTCTGACTGATCATTTCTCAGAGGAAGAAACCCATTTGGAAAAACAGAGGATCATGCCTTAGATAGTGGGAAAATCCTGGACGGTGCTTGGTCATCTTCATCCTTCCTGTCAGAGCAAGTGAGGGTGAGAAATTTACTGTTTCCAATTTTTATTTTTTCTGAAGAAAAAGGAAGCTTCAAAGAGACCCAATCAAAAGAAAAAAATGTCATACTCGTGAGGAGTTCAAAAGACAGAGAGAAATTGCTGGAGTGGCTGGAGTCACATGAGACTTGCTTTTCTCATTTCACTCCAAGATATCCCAGAGGGTCAACTTTTGCTAAAGTATGGACTTCAAGATTTTAAACAATAAACTGCCACTTTAAGCATTTCTCTTCAATGGAAAGAAAATAAACCTTATGCACAACTTTCAAGCATTTGAGAGTAAAGGAAAGAGGTATACTGTAATTTCCCATAATCAAATATCAGAAGGTAAGGTTTTAGAACAAAAGACCATTACAGATCTAGAAAGGAAATAGGAAAATAGGTCCCTTTTCAGAATAAAACTGCATATTGCTTGTAATCTAATAAAAAAAGGTACTCAGTTTCATAAGGCAGAAATAATGCAGTAAAGTACTAGATTGAGATAAACTGAGGCTGAAGACAAAGTAGTGTATCAGCTTAAGAAATGAATTAGTTCCATGAAAGCTTCAGCTTTTCCTCTTCATTAAAAGTGCTCATTACAGTAAGAACACTGTTTTAAGCTTATTTATAAAGCAAAAATAATGTTAATGCATTTTCCTCTTAAGACTGCTGGCAGGTGTTAAAATGTTGAGTTTATATAATGTTCAGTGATGTTCAACTTAAATTGCAAGCTAATGCTTCAGTTGCCACACTGAACATTAAAAAAAAAAATCTACCACATTATTAATCTTCAGTTTGGGATGGAAGGATTTTTACTCATTGTGCTGAAAAATTCCACTTATGATGTAATTTCACTGTGATCAAATATGCCTTAATTGCAATTCTATTAAATTAGAAATAGACATCGTAGCCTGATATGATGCTTGGTGCCTTGAGTTTCTATGCTAATAAAAGCATTATCGCTACAGGTGTAAAACACACAGAGCATAACAATGATGGCATAAATTAAAGACTGACATGTTGCTCGAATTGACAGTAATGGGGGGGGATTATGGGAGGAACATATACACTATGGACCTTTTAACTCATTCCTTATTCAAGCAAAATTCTTACTCAAGTACAGGACAAATTCTATTGAAAGCCCAGAGTAACTCCACTGAAGTCTATTTGCATCAGAGTAACTGAGAAATAAATTTGACTCAGATTGCACTAAATGTTTTTCTTAGCCTCATCTATGTCAATGGGATTTTTGCTGTTGACTTTGGTAAGGATGCCCCTTCATTCTGAGTATAGTCTACAGGATTTAGTCCCATGTCTGAGCATTTACGTATCCAAACTGTTATCTGAAGCACAGGAAGCAAGGTAGAAGAGGGAAATTAAAATATTCATTAAACTGAAGAAGATTGTGAAGTTGCTTAAAATGCCACCTTCTCACTAGTGCTTGTCTCTGCTATGCTGAATCAGGCAATAATTTCTTTTCTGCAGCAGACACCAGAATATGCTGCTACTAAAATGATTACCCTGTCCCCAAAATCCACCCCTGCCCCCAATACCCACCTGCAGCTAAGAGCCAGCCAGCCAAGTGACAGGAGTAAGAGGCCTTGAAAGAGGCAGGCTGAAATTGTGACGTGGTGAGAATGGTTGATGACTCAGCATGTTAGTTTAGGGTGCACTGCAGGTTTTAATTTACATAATTTCTGATAGCAGAATTGAAATTATGGCTGCTCTGTTGAAGTAGCTGAGCTACTTTCAACTTGGGAAAAAACTAATGCACAAATCACTTACATAGTGCCTCAAATGGGCATTCATCCTCAAGACTGTGAAGGCAAAAATGCCATCAACATTCAAGGCCAAAACTGTCATCTCCAGGGGGCTCCATGAGACGCCTGCTGTGGAAGCTGAGCCGGGAGTGGATTGAATTTGATGAACACTTTGGTCATGTTCCCTGGCTTAGTTTAAATAAATTTATTTTTAAATATTTTATTTTTTTTCCAATTTCCTGCATTTTTCAAGATGGCTAAATGAAAACCCAGATTATTTTGCCCTTCTAACTCCCATTTCATTTTTATGGTATTCCATCTATAAATCTGATCACAAGGAGTCAGATTCTACTAATCTTATTCATGTTGCATAGCATTCATTCACACAAATAGTCCCATGAAGGAAATGCAATGCTATGTGAACACAGGGGTTAAAGTACACCAGAACAGCCCAGAACTCCATTCCAGGGCCCACTATTTTTAGGGGATTAGTGTTCTGGGCCCACTAAAACTAGAAAATGATACTGGCATGCTGCATTCTGGGGCCCACCACTGAAAAATAGCAGGCCCCAGAACACAGCATTCTGGCACCATTTCCTATTTTTAGGGGCCTGAATGCTGCGCACCTAAAAATAGTGGGCCCCAGAACATCACTCCCCCATGTTCCAGCGGGCAGGGGTGGGGGGCAAGCTCCCCTGCTGATGTGCAGGCTGCAGTTTCCCAGCCCAGTGCGCTGCCAGTGAGTACCGGGGCAGCCCAGCTCATGCTGTAGGGGTGAGTATTGGGGGTGCCTGAGCCCGGGGTGGATTTTGGGGACAGGGAATGGTTATTGAGGGCAATAGCTGGGGTTTGGGAGGGAGGCCCACCCAGTTAGGAGGGTTCTGGGGCCCACCAAATTACACTTTAACCCCTGTGTGAACAACAGTGGTAGAAGTTAAGCAAACAGGAGCCTGGTGGCATTTTACAACCAGACTCCTTGTTTGTTTTGCTGAACTAGAATAACATGGCTACCCCTTTTGAAGTGGTAGAAGTGTGCCCTAGTGTCCTGATTGTGCAGTTAGTTCGAGCAAGCACACCAGTGGCATCACTGAGGACTCCTTGGTTTTGTTACACTGGACACCGAGTCCACTAGGACTGCCTGGTCTTGTGATATTAAATAATGGAGGTAATTTTTTTTCCAAAATCAGCATCTTCAGTTTCAAGTTCTTCAGACCAAAGACCTATCTGTGAAATCACTAGCGTAAAAAAAAACAACGAACAAATACCACTACTAGTAGTCCGACACTGTGGGAAAAAGCTGCATCAGCCCACAATTTCTATAGTGGGAAACCCAAGGTAGCATTGTCAAAAGCACTTGTGTGACTTAGAAGCCAAAGTCCTATTGACTTTCAATGAGAAAAAGAGCCTCTTCAGTCACTCTAGCCATCGAAATCACTTATGTGCTATTCAAAAATTTTACTCCATCACTTGGGCTCTTCCATTTCACAGACAGGTTTAAAATAAATGATTATGTGGTTTCTGTTAGATGGATTATTTCTTGTCACAGCACAATGCCAAGTATTCTGACATGTTCCAACCATGTTGAAGGAAATGTAGCAAAACAGTCAAATCAAGTCCTTATATGTCTACCACCATTATCTTTAACCACACTTTTAACATCAAGGAACAAGTGTCACTATGTTCACTACAATTTCAATTTATAAACTGAATATTCAGATGTTTTTCTAAAGCCATATTTCACAAGAGTTATACTACATTTTTGTGACAGGAACAAACCATTTAAAGAACAATGTTCATCAGTCACCATTTCACTACATAGTAGTTGCACATACAAACCACCATAGAGTTTAAAAAAGAAAACCTACTATGTTAATGCTTTGTAGCTCATTAGCAATTACGTTACTCTGCGTAAAAGGTAGCAACAGCTTGAATGGCATTACATTGTGGGAAAGGTGCAAATAAAATGCAGATTTATTTGAGTTTCATTTCCACATAACTGCAGTTATCAGTAATAGTTTAATGCACATTCAGAGTGGCTTCTAACTGCAAAGTAGTAGTTTCTTATGCAGATAAAATGGGTTTTATATACACGAGAAATGCCACAAGCCATTGCAAAACTGCTGCTACTCTTCCTTTTCCACATTTAGTTGTGTAGTAATAATTCTATCCATGGTATATCAGCTTCCTCAAAAATGCAAATTCCAAATTACCATGCAAAGAACTATGCCAGCAACTACAAAAACATTCCATTGCAGAACACAGGGAGATGGATATTAATGCAGCACATGCATTAAAAAAGGGGAAGAAAAGTCAAAACAAATTCTTCTTGCTTTGCTTAGCAACATACTTGCACCACTAATATACATCAGCATTCTTAATCCTAATACATTTCTCAATTACAGCACCTTAAAATTTCTAATGCCTTTCTGAGCTAAAATTATTAATCATAATTTGCATGTAATACCCTTTAAGTTGTTTTATGTGCACTTACAGACAAAGACTCTGAGCTACAGAGATTTTAAAGGACATGCACGGTAGATTTTCATGATGGCTAAAAGGGCTTTTTACTCAAAATTTATGATATCTGGAACCCTTTCCCAAATGGTCCCACTATCACCACCACCCCACCCTCAGTCGGTGGAAAAACCCATAGAATTAGGAGAAGAAGGGAGCAAAATACTACAAGATCACCCACACAGAATTTTGCGTGCAGTCTTCCATCCAGTGGGACGAAATGTAGTCTGCAAGCTCTGGAAATCAATAAGATTAAGAGTGCAACAGTGTGGATACCTCCCACGTTTGAGGGTAGTTTAATGACTCCATGCTAATGGAAGAGTAGTACCATGCCCCACGACAGTAGCTTCTTTTGCTACCTATTGTCTAAATTCCCCCAAATGCAGACCAGTCCACTTTCAGAGTATGGGGGTGACATGGCAGAAAATTATGTTTTATGGTAGTACCTTTGGATCTCAAATGAGACTGAGGCAATCTTGTTCTAAGCTTGATACAAACGTATAGCAAGAGACACTCCCTAATCTAAAGAGTTTACGCTCTAAATAGGCAAGACAGACAACTAGTGAAAGGAGAAACAGAGGCAATTTGCCAAAGATCACCAGACATGTTGGTTGTGAAACCAGGACTAGAAATCAGATCTCCGAAATTCCAGCCCACCAAATCCTACTGATTCATAGTGGTGCTTTTTACATTGCTAACTGTGATGTTTGCCCCTGCCATCTGGACTGATATGTAACTGCGTCACCCCATTCTCCACTCCTGAGTCCCGACTTACCCCAATTTGCTGTGTGAACCCCCACTCCTGAGTCAGCTCATGCCTAGCCTCCTGAAGCCTCAGACCTTCATCCAACAGAGGAGCACTCCAGACAGCCTCTCATGGGATTGACTCCCAGTAAATACCCCCAGCCCCATTTGCAACTCTGGGAAGTACTGTCTTGCAAGGTTCAGTGCTGCTCACCGAACCCTGAAAGCTAATTTACATGTATCAAAAACATTGATATGCCCAGCTCTCTACTCCAAGTGAGGTCTCTCCACACACTCAAGCTAAATGCACTATTTTAGAGAAAACAAACAAGTTTGACTGCAGCATGATTAAGAGATTTCAAGTCAGAATAATATAAATCAAGAGATCAACACTAAGTCAAGGAGTTTATCATGATTGCCTAAAAAAACCCCAAAAACCTCATATGCAAAACTAAGATTAAAATTCCAGCATCTTTCTATGATGTCAGCTTACTGCACAGACTGGTTGCGATGGATCCTATAGCCAGACCCCTCCTTCTTGTGGGTAGGTTCTCAGTCTTTGGTGTCACTTAGAAGAGGGATTCCAGGGAAGAGTCACAAGAGATGGGGCAGCAGACGTGTAGGGCTGCACAGCTCCATTGTGTCCCAGCCCAGGCCCCCAGCAGGACCTGGGGCTTCCATGCATGGACCAGTGGGGGCCCGGCTGCAACACACTTACCCTAGGGATGGGGCCTGTATTGAAGGACTGGTGTCCACAATCCCCTGAGTCAATCTTGGCCCCCTTCCCAGCAGCACCTGTTCCGAAGCCTCGTCTGCTGGCTTTTTTGCGGTAGTTGCCCAGTGGTAGGTGGCGGAACGCCTCCATCTCATCAGGTGGTTGCAGGTCTTGTAACTCAGGCCTATCCATAGAAAGTAATTTCTCCAAGTCGCAAGTCCCAGGGGTCAGGGATCCTCACCGGCCAAGGACAGTTCCTCCAGGTCACAAGGAGTGAGCAGGAGCTCTGGATCCCAGGCAGGAGGAGCCTTAAAGGCCCTGGTGGGCCTTCCCACTACCAGCCCTTCCTCAGGGCTTGTGGTAACCTGGGGTTCTGGCATCACCTCCCAGTCTCTGATCACGGGCAGCCCCTGCCAGACACTGGGCATGGCTCTATAGGCCATAGCTCCACTACCTAGCCAGGTGGCCCAGGCTCAGGAGGGAGCGAGATGTGTCTTTCCTTTCTGAAGCTTGAGCTTGTCTGAGCTCCCTGCCTCCTTTTTTATACTTTCTGTCCCACTCTGCTTCCGTTCTGACTGACAGGCCTCTCCTGGCTCCACCTTCCTGCAGTCAAGCAGTTCCTCCTTTGTCCATCTTTGAGGGGAGCTGTGCCTCCCTGCTACACCATGTTTCTGAGGTATACAACAGTGTCAGGTGGACAATAGCATTTCCCCTACCCATTTGAGTGTGTAAATGTACCTTCTTACCCTTCTAGAGTTTGACAAAGAGGAAAATGATCCATTGGCTTTACCAAGTTTTGCCTTCTCTTCTTAGAAAGCTGGCTGTTAGCAGTTATCATACTGCTAACAGACTCTCTTCTCCATCAATCACACATCTGGCATTGACAACAGTATTCCCTCCTATGTTCATGGTCTGTGTACTGATACAAATATCCACTGTAGCAATTTTTGCTTGCATGTTCATTAACAGTCTTTTAATTCAGTCCAAATTGGTATCCAGTGATATCTGCAAATTCAGAGCCCTGGTCTACATTGCAGGTGTTTTCTGGCAGCAGATAAAAGAAGATGCACAAGTTATTTTAGTAACTTTAGGTAGCTGAAGGCAGATACACAATGCCTACTCAATACAGTGTCTTCAGTGCACTGAGTCAATAGGAAATGCCCTCCCATCAACTCAACAACACTATGCTACTTCAGGGGGTGGTCTTCAGGATTTGACTTTCTGATCAATCTGATAGTAGTGGGTTTGCCACTATCAGTGAGGACCTGCCCTAAATCTGACTGTTTACCTCTTATTCTAAAAGTACTAATGTCCTCGGCAGCAGTTGATGCTTCTCACATCACAAAGTCCATAACAATGCAGAAGAGAAGTGGGGATAATATGCATCCTTGCTTCATGCCAGTAATATTCCTAAACCAATCTATCTCCACTCACTTTCCTGACACTTCCGTAGAATCATCATACAAAGCTTATATCAAATTAGCAATCTTTGATGGAATTCCATAGTGTCTTAGGATCTTCTAGAGGGTTCCTTAATCCCACCAGTCTTCCTTGAGCATCAGCCTATTAAACCCCCCCATGCAAAAATGCTTTCTGTAAAAGATGGGAACAACCTAGGGACAAGATGAGTCTCAGTATTTCCATGTATATGATATTAGATGCCACAAAAACACGTTAGTTACTCTTCAAGCATGAAGAACAGCCACTTGCTGTGGCACGTTATCCTGAGTCCCCCTGTAATTCTCTCATCCAAGTACTGACCTGACCCACATGCAAAATTAAAACATACACATTTCCTCTGAACACTGCTTCATAATAGTTCAGTATGCTCATGCAATTGGTTTTAAAATGTGCATGTACTTACAAAATTATAATTAAGTATTTTTTAAATTAAATGCTACTGTCCTACATTATGGTTAAGAAAAACTCCATTTGACACAGGTTTATGAGCTCAAAGCCCTTTTTTTGCTTTTTAAACCAAAAAATTATTTGATCCTTATTAACATACATGAATTTTTTTACAGAAGAAATAAAAGAAATAAAAAGACATGCGTATGATTGGTCGACCTTTTCACTTTATCTGTATGTTTGTTTTGTAATAATTTATCCAGATACAAAGCCAACTGGAATTTTTTCAATTTAAATTCTCTCCCATGCTTTATTTCTTCATGCCACTAATTTTGGGGATCTGTTCTATCCAAAGAATGAACTACATACATATGGCTGTTAGTAGGATTGTGGTATCAATGAGTCTGTCTCCCCAGGTAAATAACCTCCTTTGAACTCTAATGTAATAGGAACACAGAAGTTGCCCAGAAACCAAGGCCAGTGTTTATAGCATATATCCTCATATTCTTCTTTAAGCTAAAAATCTGAAGATCACACTTAAAACAAACGGAAAAAAAAATTACTGTGACATTACCCAAGATACACTCAGCACAAACACACAGCTGTGTTCCCTCAGTTCTCAGTTGCCTGTACATTGCTTCTCTGAAAGCTATCACTCCTAGTCCGCTCTCATACGGTCTCCAGCATGTAAATTACTCCCAAGTCATATTGAAAGAATGCTACAGCCAACCACCCTGAAATTACGTGGCAGAGAAACACCAGCAAACTCCCAGTTCCAGATTTTCCCCAGCAATGTGCATCTTGTACTGCCCAGCACTCTTCGGACAATAAAAGTTCATGCAAAGTCTGTCATTTTATTAATAGAAAATGACTGGCACTAATCCTGTTATACCAAATAATGCTGCCCAAACACTTCAGTCCAAACACTCTGGCCTCGACTTAAAAAGAAAGCTACAAAATATAATAAACAACAACAAGCTATATAGAACACATGTTTTAGCAGTTTTACTGGCTGAAGCTTAGTCAGGATCCCAATCCAAAGCCATTCAATTTGTTTCTCAAATGTTGTGGATGCCACAAAGATGAGGAAGAGAATCTGGAGCATCTGCTTCCCTATTTTATAGAACTTTGCATCTTTGAGAATCATCTCCCACTGAGGTTCAGATGATAAAGTTGTGTGGATGGGAACCCACAGCTGTTTCTTCAACAAGGTGTAAGCTGTTCACCCACATCTTCATTCCTACCAAGGACTGGCAGCTTAACTAAATGATAGCCCATTTGACATTGTTGACACCTGGTTGAGACACTGACTAATCCTTCGTCTGGAAAACTGGTTTGTGACTCTTCCCCAGATTCAAGACATGTCTTTATCAGTACCATATAAGAAAATCATACACTTTTACATACAACTTTGTCACACACTTTGTTTCAGGACAATAATCATCAATAAAATATTAGTTTTCAAATAATATCTCTGAAGGCATAGTGTGTATGAAATTTATCAGAGTAAGGAGTAAATATGGACTACAAAAACTGTCATATCATCAGAGATGAGGGTGTAGTTGTACATGCCAGTTAAATACTAACAACTTGATCCTATGCCCAAAACTCCTAAATCAATGACATTATGGGGCTCTCAAGTAACGAAGAATGATACTCAGACAGTTTTTTAAACATTCCCACTACTTCCACAAACTCAATAATATATACAGTAACCCATTTTAGAGTATGAGCAATGGCTTCCAATCATTATCTGAGCAGAATATTAAAGCAAGAATGCATAATCAAGTAAATTTGATTCATTTTAGGAAAGCGATGGCATTTAGTGAGATTCAGTAAATTGTCCCTTTCAGCACTAATAACATGTTCAGAGCTTTCCTCACCAGACGTTCGATAATAGCAATATAATAGGATTGCAATGGCAATTAAATGATTGCATATTGTAGGGCAATGGAGGGTATCCACTAGGGCACGAACTATTAGCAAAATGGTAAAATTGTCATAGGCATTTTCATTCTTTGGCCTGGCATCTAATAAGGCAGAGGTACTAGCAGTCAGAAGGTATTCATCCATCTATCACCATCTCATTTCTGTGATTTAGTTTTAAAAAGCAAGAACAAGCAAAACCAAGGGTAGTAAATAAATCCTCAGGAACTCAAAAAACCTCTGGGTTACAATACCTGGTTTAGTTACACTGAAAAGGAGAGAACTGGGCAAGACCAATTATAGCCCTTATGGCACCCAACTTGGAAAAGATCAAGGAGTGTTTCTTCCTATGCTGATCTGTGAACTCTGAAAGGACATTCTTCACAATCCACTTTAGGTGAGCAACTGGTATGCAGCCTGTACTGCAGATGGATTAGTAGCAACACAAGACTGTACAGCTGTGCATCTCTGTCACACACTGCTTGAAAGAGGCTTATTTTAAATTTAGTGTTGTATAAGATGCTGGATTGATAGCCTTGGGAAAAAGTCTTTATTCAAAGAACTTATACAGGACAGGCAACAGCAAGGTAAACATCCCCAGGCTGCTTCATTTACTTGGGTCAGCCCTGACCTAGAGTGACCATCTTTAGATATCCTAATATAACTTAGTCTGTATCCCAAGTCACTCCTCAGCCTCTCTGCTAACAATGTTACAGTTGTGATGAGGATGCCCGTCCACATAAAGAAAAGAACCAAATCATTTCCAAGAGGTTAACACACACCTATGAATTAGTGAAGCAGCTCCTAGATGCACCCGCTACTGTTTCCCATGCCCTAGCTGTTCTGTTGAAAGACTTAATTCATTGATGACAATAATCTGTCACTTGCCACAAGCATTACATTCACATACAAGACAAGAACAAAAGAATTCCCATAAAATATGGTTGCAAAAGGAGTAAATACAAATGAAAACAGAGGTACTAAGAAAACATTCCATGTTATTTGAATAAAACAACGAAAAATGCACCTTAATTTTTTTTTCAGCTCCCTGTTGGATGACTATTTCATTACTCCAGCATAAGTTCACCACTTGAATAAATGGCAGCAAATCAACTAACTTTAAGGGAGTCACACTATTTATGGCAGTGATGAAATTGCTCTCCTACATTAGCCTCTCTTCAGTGGGTAGGTAAATGGTTTCCACCTACCAAGAAAAGCTAACAAATTGGACTCTATCTGATTCTCCTGCCATTGTATTCAAAGGGTATGTCTATACTATGATAATAACCAGAGGACTGCCTATCAGAGCCTGATGAATTGGACTCAGACTTGTGGGCGAAGGCCATGAGTCTAAAATTGACAATGAGGATGTTTACATTTGAGCTGGAACCTCGGCTCAGAAACCCTCCCCACCCACAGGGTTTCCTAACTCGAGCTGCAGCCTGGGGTCTCATATCTGTATTTTATTTTCTATCCTCACAGCCCAAATCAACTGATTAATTTGTCCCCACCATGCTGCTGATTTTTCAGTGTAGTGTTGACTTCCTCCAAGAGTAAAAACATATTAATCTGTACCTGACCAACAATCAAGCATCAGAACTTCAAGCAAAACTAATTCCCGTGTCTATGATACCACGAGATTTCTGACAGTAGAAAGACCTTTAGCAAAAAACCACTGCAGGATTTTTCATACCATCCCACATGCAATGATTAAACACCGCCCACTCCCCAAGCTGTTGGGAAGGTTAAGTGAAGGGGAGAAAGACATCCACCTTCCCATCATCTGAGTCTGTTCTGAAATGAAATTTAGAGGAATTAATCCACAATTATTAAAAAAAATTAGAAAATATGGATAGCAAGAAAACTAGCTATTCTACAATAAGCAAGCACATTTACATGGGATACTCTAAACAAGTTTCAAAGAAATCTAACACACATTATATAGTCAAATAAATCTACCTCAAATTCAGCAGTTCAACTTCTTTAAGCAGCCAGTGATAGCTGATTTTAAAGCATCTTAAGAAAACTCTAATGTAATTTGGTTTTCCAGAGGTGCTGTTTTGAGGTTCAAGAAAGGGCTCATTTGGGCTTTGAATGAATTGGCTTTGAGTAATATTACCCAGATGGATTCAACTATATTTTGCCTCATCCTCAGTCTAGAAAAATCTTTCTCTATTTATTAATACACCAATGGTAGAGTATTTACAGAGAGGAAAAAGCAAACAGAATACCAATAAGGCTGACCAGAAGAGTTCATGGTAATTTTGCAGGGTCTCAAACACTGCAAAGGAAGAGTATGCTACACAGAGATTTAGAAACCACCATAAAAGTTAGCATAACTCTCAGGAGACTAATGTGCTTTTATATGCCAGAGCTACTTATTACCTCTCTATTCTGTTGATGTCAAAAGCAAAAAGGTAGTTTTTTGTGGAAGTAGCCATAAAAACACAAAGAGCTGAAGATGAAGCCAAATTATGAAAAGCAGTAAGAGAAGCTTCTGGAAGTCCTCTATAATCTTTACCCATATCATAGATAAAAATCCTCAAACCATCACTTTCTGATCCTCTATCCTCTGATTCATCCACATTCTATTCAAGAGGCCAATTTCATCATGGCACAAGACATTGTTAATGCTATCTCATAGGGCATGCAAAAAACCAAACCAAAACAGGTTAGTCATTCAAGTGGGAAATACATAGAATATATTTGAAAAAAAATTATATAGGTTACTCTAACCAGTTCTGTACCCAATTTACATTTTTAATCATTTCTTTATTTTTATTATTCAGTACAAATTACTGTTGCAATGCCTGTAGGACAGTCCTGACACAGTGCCACAATGTGCAGCAGGTTGTTGGAAAACCAAGTACAGTCCCACTGTATACTTCATAGAGGTCAATAAAAAAAAATTAGTAAGTCATTTCAATAAAATAGTTTTGAATCTATATAAAACCTTTACCTCTGGAATTGAAAAGTTTGTGGTTTTTAAAAACCCCACACATTGTTACACGAAAGATACATACAGATGAAGCAGAGCTCCTAAGATCCAAAGAACAGCAAAAGTTAGGAAGCTCCATGAAAGCCACTTGCCACCGTGTGATTAAACAATACAGCAGTGAGTGCCATAGATAACACTAGAATCTGAGAATGTTGCATTCTAATATGCTCAGCAGTTTCAAGGATCTGTACATTTTCTAAATCTTTTGGTTAAAAATAAAGGAAGCTACAAGCTTAGAGGTAATATGGAATGCAGAGGGGATACATGATGTATGTAAATCTTGGCAGTTTTCTTTTTTCTGTTTGGATATTGTTGTGGGATAGCAACCAAATATATTTGTTATATTGCTGTATCATCCCATTTACAATAACACAAACATGGAGTCCTGTGGCATTTAAAGACTAACATTTATTTATTGCATGATCATTCTTCCCTGTTTAAATAAAAGAAGGATGCATTGATCTGGCTTTGAATGTTTGTCATCAATTTATTTTATTTTTAAAACTGCAGACTAACATCTACCATTTTCGGTCCTCTGCAATAACTCTGCAATGCTATGTGCACATAACACATAATTAAGCTATTTCTCCCTGATCCTTAAAGATAACCAAACAAAAATTGTGATTCAGGTGTTTGGCACAAAAGCTCAGTAAACCATAAAATATTTGGTTAGAGAGATCTTTATGGTCAAACCAAACTGTGCAATTTCATGCTTAACTAGTGAATTAGAAGGGGATAGACATATGAAAGACCTAACAGACCCTCATCATTGCATCACCTGGAGGGAAGTTTCTTCAGGGCTGAGAGATGGGGATATGGAAGCATGTCCTAACAGAAGTTTTGTCCCCTAGTTCTGGGGAGACAGGCACCATTTCATTTTGGGAAAGTGGGAGGTAGCATGCATATTTGAACTATGAACTTGTGTAAGGCAGGCTTAGAAGTTGTGAATAACCGCTTCTGAAGGGGGGCAACTAATCTACATGGGTCCTGTCTTAGCATGAACACAAAGAGAACAATTAGGTATTAGCATCCTGGGTAATTGTATTTGGGATTAATCTGATCACAAATCTGTCAACATCTGTAATTCTACAGAAGGGAAATATAAAATACAGTCTTTTTGTGAATTGCTACTCTGTTTGTTTCAAATCTGTCTGGGTTAGTTGAAGGGTAAAAGTTACCCTTAGTTAAAAGGACATTTGTAGGAAAGGTGACCACATGCCTCAGCCTGAAAGAACTTGAAGACAGGAGTGGGGTTTTGCATAGCTCCCTTTGAAGCAAAATGCTTGAGGCATTTGGCCTCCCCCCTGCCAGTCCCCACTGTCAAATGATAGATCTGGCTGGGCTTCTTGGAGGCCTATTCTTTGTTATGGAAGTAGCTGTTTGTAGCTATTTGAGATTTAAGAGCTGAAATTACTGAGCTGAGATCACTAGAGGGAGAGAACCCCCCCCCTGTGCTGAGATCACTGAAGAGGAGCAGCAATGGAGTGACCAGTGGGCAGAGCCAGTAGCCAGCAGATGGTAAGAGCAGCCAGCAGCAAGCTGGGTGGTGCGAGTGACCTGTGGGTGGAGCTGGTGGACAGCAGACAGAGCCAGTGGATGGTGAGAGTGGCCAGTGGCGAGCTGGGTGGTGCAAGTGACTGGTGGGTGGAACTAGTGGACGGTGGGCGGGGCCAAGGAACAGTACTTGAGGATGAAGTGAGGAACCAGTGCTTGGTGCTGCCAGACAGTTGGCATGAAAGATGCTCCCTATGTACCCTAGGGTGGGTAGGGAGCCTATTTATCACTGATTCTCTAGGTCAGTGCTGATTTTGCTAATGGGTTTACATTTGCTGTTGTGATATGTGGGGTCATGTTGGCAGGTTTTGCCTTAAGTCTTGTATGTTCTGTATGCAGTGTGGGTTGTTGGGAACCTCACTCTGTACTGATTTTCTAGATTAGTGCTGATTGCTGTCATTTGGCCTTTTGCTTTCTGTTCTGCTACTACTAAAAGTTCTGTTTACTACACTGAGACTCATGCTTGCAAGTGGGGAAGCATTTCTCTTTTGGGGTGCCCAGGGAACAGTGCAGGATTCCCCAGAAATCTAGGTGGGGGCTCAAGCCAGCTGGTGGTGTTACACTATTGGGAAACCCCTAGATATAGAACCAAGCCCGTGTTCTGCCAGCCTGCCCTGGCCAAAAGGTTACACCTGGAAAACTGATTAACAGCTCTGACAATAACATTTTTAGATATAGTGTTTACTACTATAGAATTTGGATCCATGTTTAATTGCTGATTTAAGGAAAAAATGGTGAATGGATTAGCGAAAGAGCAGACGGTCCCATGAGGTTAGAAAGGAATGAAGAATATTCAGATTGGTGCAAGGATGATTTTACAGATGCCAAAGAGAAAGAATCACATATAAGTAATCGTATAATGGAAGACAAAGCTCAGTGTCAATCTCTCTGTATACACAGTAGATCCAGGTGTCTAACACACAATAAGATTGTTCCATACATATAATTTGCTCGCAAAGATCAGATTTTACCCTCAATTTACAACCGAAGACTATGATTGGGTCTAAATTTCTGCCAGAAAACAGAAAGCACACAAAGCAGAAATACTCATGTGGAAAAAAGTGGAAGTAAAATTAGGTTAAGATTGCTCAAGCAATTCTAATGTTTTCTTGTTCCCAGGACTTCTACTGCCAGTTCTTTGTAGTGCTAATCAGACAATGATTTGTTTCATTTTGGGAGGGAAAAAAAGTGCAATTCCACATGTCAGGGAAAGACTACTTTCATTTTTATACATAAAGAACACAAAATCTAATTTATTTAAGTTGGAAAGGGGGAAGGATTCCATGTCTACAAAGGGCAGGTGCCAAATTCTTCTTGCCTCATTTATGCTATCAATAGAAATATGTGTTCATAGTGAAAACTAGATTTGGCTCTATTTCAAGGCAGTATCAGACATTCAACAGTAGGTTAAAAGGGAATGAGGCAGAATGCAAGAGTATTTGTCTCCATGACATGTAGGAAAGGGGGAAAATAGTTGTTTAAAGGAGCAAAAGAAATTCCTACCCTCCCCCCTCCAGAAGTTTCAGTCATTCATTTGAAACTGGTGATGAGAAGACATAATGATCATGCACCTACTTAATTTGTGATTTTGCAGCTTTCACAGAAATTGTGAAATAGGGGTTTGTTCATGAAATTAAGCTTCAAAATAAAAATACATATTATTCCTAAAATATGATGCCAAACTTCTGTGATCACTATAATGCAAAAACAGTTGACCATAATCATGTAATAACACTTCAAACATAGTGGACAGTTAGTTGATTGAGAATGTCTGTCAAATTGTACATCATAGGCCAAGGGTCTCAATTTTTTTTTTTTTTTTTTTTTTGGCTGGGATCCTCTTT
The DNA here is from genome assembly GCA_007922195.1 of Podocnemis expansa. NCBI lineage: Eukaryota > Metazoa > Chordata > Testudines > Podocnemididae > Podocnemis > Podocnemis expansa. The sequence continues at coordinate 18,966,650 of ML682016.1, forward strand.
TATAGCATTTCAGGCTCTGATGACAACCTCAGCCTCCCAAGCCATGCTCTCCTTATTTCTGTGCTGCTGGTCGTAGTACCGCCTTCAGAGCTGGACACTTGACTATCAATTGCCACTCTCTTCTCTCCTGTCAAATAGCAAAATTTTTGTAACCCCAAAATTAAAAATTACCTTCTCATATTTCTGTTGCAGCAAAGGATCACCAAGATATTTGACTAAAGGTTTTGGTTTTTGTTAAAAATAATTTGCCTTAGATTTTAATTAGAAACTCTCAAGGCAGAATTTTCTCTTACTATATATTTGTGAAGCATCTGGTACAAGAGCCATGATCTCAGCTGAGGTCTCTATGTACAAGTTAACTGCGATAAAATAGTTTATAACAGTCAAGTTATATGGTCATGTTCTCCACTAAATCAATGGACTTGCACAGCATCTAAGTCAGAGAAGAGCTTGATTCAGAGTTATTCCCATCTTCCTTCCTATTAAAGTAGCATCTGAATTAACTAGCATCTAAAGGCTGCAGTTCTGTTCATTATACCCATCAGTCCCCATCCTCCTTCATTATCAGGAAATAGAGATCACACTGTTTCAATCAGTGGATAGCATCAACACAAAAAATCCAGTCAACATCAACGCACAGCTCCTCAAAGAGCATAAAACAAATTAATGTATGCCATAATAGAGAGGCAACCAGCTTATTAATTACAAAAAAGACTTATCTTCTGAAAGAATAATTGAAGATGAAGCCCACAACATTTGTGAAGTATCTCCATGACTTAATCCAAAATACCTTCTTAACTCTCTTGTTACCCATTATTTCTTATTGGTCAGACCATAACTATTTAATGTTCCACTGCAGGATTTTAAATTTGCACCAATCTTCAATGTCTGGTTTTTATATACCCATTAATCTAAGAAGAAGCAGTTTTCTTAAAATTAAATAAACTGACTTTTCCAAATCATATGATAAAGTGGGATTTTCTCCCACAAAAGCTCATGCAATAAATAAATTTGTTAGTCTTTAAAAGAGCCACAAGACTCCTTGTTTGTCAAGTGTACTTTGTTACTATTGATTTAAAAATGCAGAGACTGAATCCTAGATTCAGAACAAAGAATCAGGCACTGAAAATGCAAATGCAATACTTTTGATAATGTATGAATAAGAGATGTTTCCAAAACTAAATACAAGAATATACAACAAATTATATTAAAATCAAATCCATTGTATGTATGTATTAGGACAAGTCTCCAATTTTCTATCTACAGAAAGACCTCTGCCAAAAAAACCCTTACCCTCTTGAAACTATAAAACCTGTCATATGTCTGGTGTGTTCTAAAAGCCAATCTATTTAGCTTATACTTTACCTATCCATATTTGTCAGTGTGTGGACTGACTATCCTTTTGTAGGTCAAGGTAAAATTTTTAAAAAGTGCCTGCTGTTTAAATAGACAGCAGTTTGTACTTGGTACAGATAAACTGAGATATGGATTGTGTTTGATGAACATACCACTACTACTGTCAGCATAAACTACGTCATTCATGGGTGGGAATAAGCCACCCCGCTGAGCAACATGGATAACATTAATGAAGTGCTGGTGTGGACAGCACTATGTCAATGGGAGAACTTCTGCTGACATAGCTATGGCTGCTTGGGAGGGGGTGAGGGGAAGACTGGAGTAATTAAATCAGTGGGATGCCTATGTACTGCTCCTAGTGCTCTAAACTCATTAGTGTGGCCATTACCTGAGTCCCACATCTACATTCAAAAAAGAAAAGAGCATCTGTGGCTGGAAAATACCACAACAGTGTCACTTTCTGTTTTACAAGTTACTACTAAGCAATGCATGACAACAGAGTTAAGAAATTATCAAGTACATCTTCAAAAGATTTTTTTTTTTAATTATCCAGATGCCAGCAAATAGTAACACATTGCATCCTCCTCCCCTTAGACTGCTTTGCTGGTCAGCTGCAGGTCCAGTCTCAAATAGTAGCTGTATAGGGATTTTTATCTGGCTACTGGAATTGTAAATAATTTGCTACCTATAATTTTTTCCCACATGGGAAGTGGGGATTTATTTTACCATGGAGATCAATACATTTACTCCTGGTTTCCAGCAGATCAGAGATTGTACTGCCAAAGCTTCTCTCTCTCACACATACATACAAGAGAGAATCATACTACAACGCTACATATCCATAATGGTCCATAGAGAGGAAGTTTAGCAGTTTATTGACTTCTCTCAACTGCCTAAATGATGTGATTGCTCACACCTGCATATCAATTAAGCATGTTCATTGCAGTGAAGCTATCTTGCAAACTTTTAGGTGTAACCCAGGCAAAACTGATTTTGCTTTTAGTTTATTGTAAAAGAGAAAATATATTTTAACACATCGTAACATAAAGGGCCAATTTCTGCTTTGGACAGGTGAGGCATCATTTCCATTTTATGTAAGGAGTACAATAGCTCCATATCCAATGGTGCAATTTAACCTCAAATTGATGACATAAATAGAACTAAATTCAATCTTGGCATAAGCAGATGAAATGCCCATTGAAATAAATGCCAATTTGCAGGTTGCAGATTTATGCATGGCCTGAATTTGTGGCTCACCCCCAGAGTATCAGGCAGCAGCCTAAGCAAAATTAAAGCAAAGTAACCATTTTAGAAACAAATGCACAAAAAGCACCTTCTTTACAGGCATTCCTTAGGCTTTTTCGTATTTATGACACTATTCTTTTATTATTTACTTACAGGAGTGAAGTTACTTTATTTAGAAATTTAGTGATGTAAAAATATTGTCTAATACACTGTGTGGAAATTAATCTGCCACCAATTCTACCACCATTTTTCACGAGTACATCTTCTTGAAATACCCCTCTTTGATTAATTCCTATATCTCCTTTATGTCATTGTTATCTAGCTCATTTTCATCAGGAACTTTTTAGTCTAAAATGTTCAACTTTTCTTCTGAGGGCTGCATTAAGAGGCATGCCCGAAAGACCTGGCACACATTTCAAGGCATTAACCAGAAGGCATGTATTCTGTAAACATTTGCTATGAAGTTTTTTAGTCTTGGCTTCTAGTCATGTCACATTCCCTTCACTCTAATTCAACCATGACAAAACCCCACTGACTACTGTGGAGTTGTACCCATATGGACAGACTAGGTGTGGCTCTTCAACTTTTGCCTTTTGATTTTAGGCTATAACCGTAATATCTAATAGATATGACCATGGGATCTGTCCTTTGTCCCCTGCCAAGCTACTGGACGGGAGCTTCAGGTCATGTCATCAGGGACCAGAAAAGGCAGATTCCAAAAGCCACAGAGGAAGAAAGGTGTTTTTCTCCCCCCTTCCTGAAGCAACTAATCTCTAGTCTAGACTGCAGTGATTCTGCCCCAGCAATGACAGGATGCAGCTAAACACAGCAGACTGAGTCAAGGAGCTTCCACTGTAGGGAGAAGACATAGTAAAAGGAAGAGTGTGCCATAACTAAAGGACAAAAGAACATTTCTTGACCACAGTGCTGCACAGAGTTGTCCTAGCTGGGGCTTTTGCAAGCAGCTTTTGCCAGTGTGCAGCTTTGGCCATCTCTGTTTGAAATCAACAGAAAATGTGCATATTTCATAATCAATTACACTGAAAAAAAGTAGCCTGAACCTTCATCACCAATTCCTGTCAGAGGGAAAGTGACCCAGTGCATAACCCCCCCTCCAAACCCCTGAAATCTACTTGCACTTTGCCAAGAGCCACTGGTATTATAAAGATTTGGAGAAATAACCCAGGGCTTTGCCAGAAAAAGTGAGTGTGTTAAGGAAATTTATAATTTTCAGTCAGAAGCAGTTAAGAACTCCCTCTTTTGAAAAGATCAGCATCAGAAACTGCTGTTCAAACCAAAGAAAGAAGTGAGCATTTAGATACTATTTGGATCATGCTCAAACACAGGTGGTCTTAGGGATCCCAGGGCCCTGGGCACAAGTGAAGAATGCCGCCCCACCTTGATTTTTGTTATGTCCCCCCCAGGCTCCCCACTGGCCCTGCCTCCAGACCCACAGTTGGACCCACTAGAAGATTTAAAACAGCCGTAGTGACACAGTTCCCCTCCTCCCCCACGAGACCCTGGGCAAATGCCAAGCCTGCTCCCCCCAACACCCACCTATGCTCATACAGAAAAATGCATATTAAATATTTAGAGCATGGGATATTAGTACCCATGCAACAAAGAACATAAGAGGGTTTTTTGTTTTTGTTGTTTTTTAATATATGAACACATGCTGCTTGGAAAGAGTCACTAAACACACAGAAAATCATTGCTCCCAATTGTAATTGATCCTTAACTGGCTCTTGGAAAACATTATCATGGTAACACTGTACACAGCGATATCTTACAAGTGCAGCCTTTGAAATCTTAGCCTTAATATCTACAGCTAAATGAACAGCAGCTCTTCCTTAAACAGATAAGTTAAATCCAGCCATCCAAAGTTAGACCGCGTATCTATTTGCCAACCTGTATTGACTGGCCAAGTCTACAGCAGTTGGGTGATGGCAGGCATCTCAAATATATAAAAGCACTGTGAGAATCTAGAATATTTGGCAAACACCCTGATAATCTGGTTTATAGCATCACAGACTGACAACCTGCATATTTATGCTGTGAAAATATTTTGCATTGCTATACTCTCTCTCTCTCTCTCTCAAAGCCAAAATGGGCATACAAGTCCCCCAAATTACTCAAAGCACACAGGGAAAACTAGCAGACATATAACAGTGGGTCTTTAGTCTGATTTTGTTGCGAATTGACTGAATAGTTTGCAGCATTGCTTCCAGAGCTGGGGAAGGTGACTAAATGCTATCTTTTGCAAGTCCCTCCAACTATTAGTGATCTCACACACACACACACACACCCCTGCCCCCAAAACATGAAAGTTTTTGAAAGGTTTAAATTCTTATATGACTCTTGCTTCATAATATTTTCCCCCTTCCCTGTCTCAGCTGATGCAACTGCCCATGACCCAAGCTTCTAAATACTAACACACAGTGATGTGTTCCAAGATCCCCTAAAAAATAAGACACCCATCCCATCAGCCAATCCCAGGCTCTGGTGAACATCAACCCCTGCCAATCCTGGCTAATAGCCATTGATAGTCTTACCTTCCGTGAACATATCTATGCCCCCTCCCCAATGTTATATTTTACAAAACAATAGATGCATTTGTACAGGTTTACAGTAAATGAAAGAATACTAGTTCATCTTTGTTTATTCACAGGTCCAGCTGCTCTGCAGCAGTATATAGTGGAATTGGTTCTTGTGACATGATCATCACAACAAAAAGTATAAAAATGTTAATACTTCCATTTTATTGAAGTTCTCAGGTCTAGTAGTTCAGAGGCGTGAGCACATGCAAATACCACTCTTATCAGAGTGATTTCTAATGGCTAAGCATCCTGAAGGATTTGGCCCCCATAAAATTAATATTGTAGGAACTGTATGAGGTTTATTTTGTTTGGATGGTTGACCTTTTTTTTTGAATTTGCATCATGTTGTGACAGAAGGCACACTGAAAATCTTCAAAAGCAACCTCTGAAATATCTTGGTGAACATGCCAGAGAGGGCCCCACAGAAGGCAAAAAACAAGACATCAGTGTCTCATCTGTTCTGAATTATTTTCCTTTTTTCTTTAAGAACTCTAAGTATGAGAATCTGCTCAACAGTTAATCTCTCTAAGCAGACAACACTTTGTTATCCTCCGTGGTAGCTCTGTGCTGCTGGGTAATTCGTTGCTGAACAATCGAGGCAAATACTTGGCTCAGGATTGAAAGAAGAAAGATTAGTCTGTAATTGGAATATTTTGTCTCATTTATTCTTGAAGATGTGCCATGTTACACTCCATCAGCCAGGGGTTATTGTTTTATGAAATCAAGCTGCACCTGGCATTGCATGTTATAAAAACCAAAAATGCCATCATTTGCAGACTGGCTTGCAATTTACAAATACCTTTGTACCAATGAACTCTCTTTTTCAGTGGTGTAACCTCCCCATACTCAGCTAATTATTTTGAATATTGTTATTAAAAGGGATGTTCTGTCAGGACAAGCTCTGATTCATGGCATGATGTCTGACTGCAGAAATACCATACCTCAAAATAATTCCCAAACTTCCCAACAGGTTTCCTTTATCTACTGGCCAGACTTCTTAAAATAACTTCTAATTTTGCATCCTAAATCAATTGCCAGGGTAAATAGCTACTAGCTAATGGCTGGCAGAACTAAAGCAAGTAGTTTGACCTCTGAATGGGAAGTGAATCTTCAAAAGATAGCAGTCATAAAAAATCAGAAGATTGTTTTGAGGACTGTTTAAAGTTTGACACATTGTAATGGAACTCTGTCTCTGCAAGTCCAGACAGCAATAGAGTCCTGAATGTTGTATTTTTATCCAGGTATGACTTCCTTTAAATTAAAGATAAAACTTAGAGACTAAGGCAGAATAAGCAAATTCAGCCCACTGGCCTTACATCCGGCCCTCAAGCTGGGCTTGGCCAGAGTATGGTGGCCACTCCTCTACTCGACACCACTCTGTCCCACCACCACACCTCCCAGTCCCTTTTTGCTCCCTAAAATAACTCACTTACATCAAGTCTTGGCCTGTAATCTCAGTTGCCTGTCTCTCTGCCATGGGTTTGCACAAGCTGCCGAGTCCCAGGTAATCAGCTCCTGGATAGTATTCATCCTTTGGAGCAGCCCTCTGTACCCCTCCACTGCCTCCCTCTGACCTGATTTGCCCCCGTTTTTAATGCCCTCCCTCCAACTGCTGCAGACTTTGCAGGTATGGCTTGGTAGATTCATCTGGCCTGAGAGCTGTCCCCAAACACCTTGATCTCTCAAGTGTTGGGCTTGTATACCTCATCCCAGAGAAATGGAGTGAGAACCTCATAACCTGGCATTGTAAAACAGCTTTGTCTACCCTACAGAGACTGTGTTTCAAATAGGTAAATGGGAGCGCAGCTGTGTGAAGGAACTTGGAACCTTTTATTTTTATGCTTCCAATTCAAACCTGGCCCCTGGTAGAGACAGAAAAACATTACCTTGTTGGCCATTTGGTGGCACATGAGAAATTAGTTGGATGCTAATTTACTGAACTTCAGAGTTTCATAAACCCCAGCAATGATGGAATAGAAAGACACAAAGGGGGTAGCATTTAACCATAAATAAATCTTATGTTCCTCAGATGCCAGCTGGCAGGAGGATAGGGAAAAGAGAGCATCCTTTGAATATTTAGTGTTCATAGACTCTGTGTACAGTATTACAGTGTTGTTGACTCTTACTCAGGGTCTCTTGAGCCTGCAAAATCCATTAGTATAAAAGAAAACTGAATAACCCTGTATCTTAAAAGAGACACACAGACAAGATTTAAAATTAACACAGGCTGGAAATTCACATTAAATTACCTGTAATGTTAATGTGTTGCTATGCAACCAACCGACACAATGAATCGTTCTGATGGATAAAAATCCTTTTTCCTCAAAACAATGTACTCATTTAACTGCACTCATTTAAAAATATATATTTAATTAATCCCTCTTCACAGAGCTGATGCTCTTCAGAAATTTGCTACCTGGGCATTATTGTTGCACAGATCTGGGCAGAGTGGATGGCTTTATGACAAATGTAACGTATTTTTTTTTCCATGAACAGTCCACAGGAAAAATAAAATACAATACTTTAATTGCAAATGAGCAACTATGTTACGCTTACAAGAAAAGAGCACGCATACAGATAAATATAGCAAACAATCAAAGCAGATAAATTCTGCAACATAGCAGATTTATGTTTATGCTCTAGCTACAGAAAAATGTGTCAATTTTAACACAGCCAGACAGCCAGACAGAGACACACCCACCCCCCAACATTTAAAACCAAATGCAGGAAAGATAAAGCTCTTGATTCCAATGTAAGCTGACTGCTGCAGGGTTCAAATATGAAATTAACCACCCCATTGTGAACACTGCACAATTTGGGAGTCCTAGTATGTTGCTTGGAAGTTGTTACTTTTCCTGAAAGAAACAGGCATACCACTGACCTCTGTCAGAACCAGGATACCATATATTGTCCCTAATCCAGAAATGAGCCATGCTCTGTAGACTGCAGAACTCTGTCTCTGAAGAGCTAACTGGAGGATTAGGGCTATTAATTATTTATTATTATTATTTTTATTATTGGTTTGAACTAGTATAGCAAGTCCCAGGTTCATAAATATTTTCTTTCCTCATTGCTCATTTTCCTATTCAGTGGGGGTTGCTCTCATGTAACCAAAAAAAGAAAATGGATAACCAGACAATATGGTCAAATTTTGTCCTAAGGTGCATGTGGTTCTAACGGTCAAATCCAATCTTATTTTCATTTTGTTACAAAGACTCTATACCCTGAGCTCTTGAAAAATTGTAATATGAATCCAGTTTTTGCAATCAAGGCATCCCAATTTACATACAACACCAATCATATTTTCTTCATGAAATAAATGAAGAAAATTCCATTCCCTTGCCCCAACACTATCTAATGCAGAATATACTCTGGTTCTCATCTGCTAACCATAATATCATGAGGCTCTTTACAGCAGAAAATATATTCAGATGTTGGGTAACACAAGCCACAGGATGGCATGCATTTCAGCTGTGCATGTGTTCAGACAGCCACAAAGAAGCCAGCCCCACATACAGGAACAAAGATCTGTAGTTGGGATGCACATTGATGTCATGGGGATTGGATGAAGCAGGTTTAGGCCCAAATGAACCCAAAATTAGCATCACATGGTGAGTCTGCTCTCACTGGACATTCCCCAACCCAGGGAAAAAGGAAGAGTTAACCAAAATATAAAATAGATTTATGCATTCATCCCAACTTAATGAAGCATTCACAGAGCAGAATTCATATACCCACTTACTCCATCCTGAGTAATGGCTTCATGTGTGGAATGCCAAGGGCATTGCTATATTTTCTCCTAGCATTTTCCTCCCTTTTCTGCTTCCACAGAAGCCCTCCAATTCTCAGCTTCTTTCTCTTTTAGCCAGTTCATACTATGCATTCTCATCTTTTCTTCCTGCTTTTCTTTCTGCCCTAATGATTCGCTCGTCTCCTCACATTTACAGGCAGGCCAGTACCTCTGTGTTGCTTAACTACAGAACAAGCATGCTGGATACGCAAGGCTTGGCCTGCACCTAAAACTCAGGTGGCCCTAGCTACATCTGAGGATGTGAAATGTAGTTAAGCTGACATAGATTCCTCTAGATCACTGGACAAAGTCTTTTGTCAATCCACCTCTCAAAAGACAGATTTATTACAGTGATGGAAAACCCCGTTCTGTAGCTACAGCACTTGTGATATAGACATATTCTCACAGTCACTGAGGAAACAACTTACTTTAAAAGGAGTCACAAGATACTGTCTGCTCTTCTGCTTGAGCCGCAGCTACGCAGCTCTTCTGTAGTAGGTGTTGAAGTGTGGCAGTTCTCAGCCCCGCATTACTTTTCTTCTTCAGTTTCAGTTTTCTAGTCCTGCTATTATGTGTGGTCTGTTCCCTAATGGCATGGGAACCAGAGACAGGGCATATACTCTTTGCATTTTAATTTCAGTCACAGTGCTACCATTTGTCAATATGCTGCAAGAACAATCGTGCCCCATGGCTCTAATCTTCCTAATGGTTTGCAGCCTGTGAGACTAGGGTTACCAGATACCAGAGCCTGGAAATGAGGACAGGGAAGTACAAAAAGGAGGACATTGGAGGACACATGAAGAAAATATAGCATTAATGTAATATTCTTCTGTTTTTAGGGGGCCCTGGAAAGCTTCCCCCCAAAAAGAGGGTGTTCTAGGACATTCCAGCATACTTTAACCCCTGTAAGCAAAAAGCCAGACAAAATCATGTCTTTTTAAAATGCCTGCTGGACAGAGGACATGAAGGGAAGAAGGACATGTCCTCCTTTTGCATGACATCTGGTAACCCTATATGAGGCTAGATTCACTACAGGTTTCCCCCGTCATGCCCCCTGCACATCAGACTATTCCACACTCTGAACTGCTTCAAGCACCAGGGTGTAGAAAGGCTGCAGCAGGACTGGGCAAAACCCTGTGCCAGGCCACTGTGGCAACCAGAGTTTGTAGCCTGGCTCCTAGTTCCAATGAGGAAAAGCAGCAGAGGAGCACTCTCTGGTGACAAAAATAAGGCTGTTGGTGCCTATCTAGGAGACAGTTTTTCGAGCCCTAGCCTACAGAAGCTCTGCTCACCCACACTGTTGAAGCACACCACAGAGCTAAACTTCTTCTTTGACTTGTCCCTTGGGACTCAAATGAATTTTCTCATTCCCCAGGCATCCTGTTCCTCCCTGAAGACAATGGCAAAATTCACACCGGTTCCAATGTTCCTGAATTTCTGGGCACCAGCCACTCAAGCCCATAAACATAAGAAAAGATGGTAAGCAGACCTCAGTCTGACAAGGAAAACAAACAGCAAAATCAATCAGAAATAGAAAAAACAAACATAAATTGTCCTCATCCCTACAGACCTCCAATGCTCCATCTCACTATATCCACTTCTCTTTGTTTCCTTAGAAGACAATGATACCACCACTCAATAAAATGTAATCATTGTATTCTACTTTGATTAGATACCATGCAAAATAAGTCAGGTTCTTTGGTTGTTTTCTGAACCTTTTGAAGGGAGCTGATACATGCACTCTGTGAAACCGAAAAACCATTCACCAACTTTAGTGGGTTGTTAAAACCATAGTTTCCAGAGAAAAGGAGAGGCCTTTAAAAAGCTTTGCTATAAAACAGTGACAACACAGGCCTTGATCGGGCCAAGCCCCTGTACAGAACTTCCCCCTGCTCCTCTCACGGTGCTTCACAAACAACTCACACTGAGCTCTGTACCCTAAAAGACTATGGGGTGAAATATGGTTCCCACTGAGGTCAGTGGAGACAGGATTTTATCAACCCCTCTGAGTGATAAGGATATAGTGGGGCCATTCCCTCCAAAACTAAGTTGACTGCCGTATCAGGGGATAAGTGGCTGGAAAATGCACTCTACACATTCTCCCTAGATTGATTTAGTATCCATGCATTCCCTATGCCCTGGACATATTTTACCTTCTTGAGGCAAATGCCTCCCCCAGCTCCTTCTGGGCTGGTATGAGTCCATACCAACCTTGCCACAGTTTGTTTCTTAAAGAGGCATTTGAACCCTCTGTGTGAGAATATTTAGGTTCAGTCGCACGTTTCACTGCACTGGCTTTCATTTTCCAATCATTTAACCGCCAAAGGTTGGCCAAAGGGTAAAGACAATTTGAGCACAGTTTTAAAGATATCAGACTTGGCGATGAGGAAACTTCTGTTAATTGTATTTATTTTCTAAATATTGGCAAGTGAGCTTTGTTTCCTCCCCCTCCCCCCCACTCTGCATATGAGGTTCACCGAGTTGGTGTGCCTGGGAAGCGGATCCTGTTATAGTACTTTCATTCCCAAGTATGCCCACAGTGGGGGTGGCATTCTGCCATGGTTCAGCAAAGTAACAAAATGACAGCTCCTTTAGAAAGCAACAACAAAAGTGTCCCTATACTCATCCACTGCCAGCTGTACAATCCCACCCCAGCACCTCCTCTTCCCAGTTCACATACTCCTTATTTAAAGGGGAGGAAGTAAATGTTTTATTTTCCCCCCAGCTTTTCCATTGTTTGCCTGAAACGAAGAGCCAGATCATGAGTTTTCAGTAACATTTTGTAAAACATGTGTCAGGAGCCATTACCTGGAGGTGCTGATTACTGTTATGGTATTCAAGACAAGTTGGCAACTGGTATTTCTTTGGAACAGCTACAGATGAAAATAGCCTGAGTTTCTCCTAGTTTTTTAAAACCAGATTCCTCTAAAGCAATATTTTTCAAAATGAAAAGAATTGTCAGGGCCAACAAATTATTCACATATGGAAGACAAGGTAAGTATTTTGAACTGAGGGATACAGGATACAAAGATCTAAGAAATGACATTGGAAAAGCTCTGTAGAAAAGAAAGAAAGAAAGAAAAAGAAAGAAAGAAAGAAAACTACTGGTATAACTAGCTTACTGGTAGTTTAATAGGTCTTAAAAAGGTGACAGGGAACAGGTATGTAATTGTATTTACTAGAGCTGGTCATGAATTTTTCAACTGAACATTTTTTTAATTAGAAAAAGCCAATTTGTCAAAATTGAAATTGAAGTGGTCCATTTCAACATGCTTCTGTGGTAAAAGATCTTGGGTTGTTTTTTTTTTTTTTTACTTTTTTTAATTTCAAAATGAAAAATTCAACTTTTTAAGTTCTGGATAAGCTTTTGCTTTGAAAATCAGGTTAATTACAGTACAAATACTAAACGTCAAAATCAAAACCATAGAATCTGAAAATGACAAAGCACATTTAGGCTGACACACAATTTTTGTTTTGGTTTGGTTTTGGGTGGGGCATTTTTAGTTTGCAATTTGTTTGCTTTTTTTGTTTTGAGATTTTGACATTCTATTCCAATTCATGACAGGAAACTTTTTAAAATATCTCAGAAGTTTCACCAAGATGTTAAAAAAATTTCTAACAGATTTATTTTTCACATGAGCTTTCATGGGAGAAAAATCCCACTTTGTCAGATGCTTCGAAGTGGGATTTTCTCCCATGAAAGCTCATGTGAAAAATAAATCTGTTAGTCTTAAAGTGCCACCTGACTCCTTGTTTGTTTCTGCAGGACTGAACTAACATGGCTGTCCCTTTGGAAACTGACAAAAAGATTTCTGCCTTTGTCTAATATTTACCCTCTTCTGTAACACAGTTTAGATCTACGTTGGAGTGCAATTATTATGAAGTGTTATCATAATACAAGCCTGTGTGTCCAAAAAAAGGTGTTCACTGAATTCTAACAGGTTCCCTTCATTTGACAAAGAGGGATACATAATTCATAACTCCAAAAGACATGCTTGGCCAAGTTCATCCTTGGCTGAACTTTACCTGAAATCATTTGATGCGTCTCTGTCTCCTGCTAGGTATTTTGAGTTACTGATTACAAGTGTCCAAACTGAAGTGAGTCTTTGGGGAAAGTTGCCGTGTTTTTAGTGACACCTCACTCTTTGAATCCTACTAAGCTCTCAACATTATTTTTGAAGAACATTATTTTTCCCCCTTGAAAGTGAAATAATCTGGGCCAAGGTAGACAAGTGAGAATGACTGGTAATTAGGACACTCACATAAGACACAGAGAATTCAAAGTCAAGTCCTTGCTCCTATGACTATTTAATATTGAACGGAAAAGGTTCTACTGGAGAGAGACCTGCTGCAGAATATCCCATAGCACAGTGCCTAGGGCACTCTTCCCTTCACATCTTCCTCGCCAAATATGAATGCTCTAACCATCAGGTGAGAAGGTGAAAAAGGAATCTGCTGTATGCACCTTGCCTCCCCATCTAAATCTGGGGAGGAGGGGGCCGGAATTCAGCCAAAACTATTAATGTTCGTGTCAAATTTTGGATGTTGACTTGAAGTTGCATTTTTCAGCAAAAACTATTAATCCAAAAAATGTTCACTTTGCTCTAGTGTTTAAGATTTCACTATGGTAGTAAATTTTATTCCAGCTGGCAGCCCCTGTTGCTATGATGCAGATAAAACTGATAGCTTTACAGAACTTTTAGTCAATCTCCTTGCTTCAATTCTGAGCTAGGTTTCAGATAATGTGGGAAAGTACAGTCTATATGTTTTCTGCCCACTCACACAGTTCAGGGGTCTTTTGTGATGGCTTGGAAATTTAAGGAGAATGACAGCTCCTCAAGTAACAAAACATCTCCTGTTCTGTTTCGCTCATATTGAAGCGCTTCTGGCATATTTCAGAGAAGTCTGTTCTTTCTATTTAAATCAAAGATATATTGACAATGAAGTTGTAGCCATCCATTTCCATTTCTGTTTCCAAGAGGCAAAGGGTGTGGGGGGGCTTACTCCTAATGGAGCAGGGATAATGCCATATTTTCCACTGTTCCCTGACACTGATGTGATCTACGTACAAAGTTCAGATCCAGAGACAGTGTTTGGGGAAATTACTGGTCCTTCCAGGCCTCTTTGCCAGAGGAGGCTCTTGATCTCTGACACTCCCAATGGGTGTTGGTCTGGGAAAGGTCCTTTGCTCTTTTCAGACACAGTTTTCTCCTCCCACATCCCATCTGTGTACCTGGCCTGTTTCTTCTCCTAAATCATTCAGGTTCTTAAAGCATCTTGCCAGCTCACTTACACTAGTAGCTCACTCCACTCCTACAAGTCCAGACACACCCTTTCTCCAAAGGGGAAGCTTTTAACAAGTCCTGGGCAGGACCTGACTCCAACATATACTAATTAACCTGGAGGAACTCCTGCTCAGCTACCAAGGGAAAAGGGATTTGCTGAGCCTGGGGCTGATAAACCCATCTTCTCTAGTAGCCATGTGGTCTGCCCCTGCTACAGTGGTTTCAGACATACTTTTGCACAGTGCCATTCATTTTGAAGAAAAGAAGGCATATAGAATTATAGGGTTAGAAGGGGCCTCATGAGGTCATCTAGTCCAACCCCCTCTGAAAAAGCAGAACCACTCCCACTAAATCATCCCAGCTAGGGTTTTGTCTAACCGAGCCTTAAATATCTCCAAAGATGGAGATACCACCACTTCCCTAGGTAGCTCATTCCACTGCTTTACCACACTCCTAGTATGAAAGCTTTTCCTAATATCCAACCTCGACCTCCCCAGCTGCAACTTGAAACCATTGCTCCTTGTTCTGTCCTCTGCTACTACCGAGAACAGCCGAGCTCCATCCTTCTTGTGGCATCCCTTCAAGTAGTTGAAGGTTGCTATCAAATCCACCCTCAGTCTTCTCTTCTGCAGGATAAATAAGCCTAGTTCCTTCAATCGTTCTTCATAGGTCTTGTGCTCCAGCTCCTTGATCATTTTTGTTGCCTTCCGCTGGCCACTCTCTAAATTTGTCCACATCCTTTTTGTAGTGGGGAGCCCAAAACTGGGCACAGTATTCCAGATGCAGCTTCACCAGTGCCTAATAGAGGAGAATGATCACATCCCTCAATCTGCTGGCAACACTTCTTCTGATGCATCCCAGTATGCCATTGGCCTTTTTGGCAGCAAGAGCACACTGCTGACTCCTATCCAGCTTCCCATTCACCATGACCCCCAGGTCCTTTCCTACAGTGCTGCTACTTAGCTGATTGCTCCCCAGCCTGTAGCAATGCATGGGGTTTTTCCATCCCAGGTGCAGGACTTTGTACTTGTCCTTGTTGAACCTCATGAGATTTCTACTGGCCCACTGCTCCAATTTGTCAAGGTCTCCCTGAATCCTGTCCCTGCTCTCCAGTGTGTCTACCGTTCCTCCCAGCTTGGTGTCATCCACAAACTTACTGAGTGGGCAATCTATGCCATCATCCAGATCATTCATGAAAATGTTGAACAGAACTGGCCCCAAGACCGACCCCTGGGGCACACCACTCGTTACTGGTTGCCAACTAGACATGGAGCCATTGATCACTACTTGCTGAAACTGTTCATCTATTCAGTTCTCTATCCACCTTACAGTCCACGTCCATACTTCCTTAACTTGCCAACAAGAATGCTGTGGGAAACCATATCAAAAGCCTTGCTAAAGTCGAGGTATATCACATCAATGGCTCTTCCCGCCTCCACAAATCCAGTCATCATCATAGAAGGCGATGAGGTTGGTCAGGCATGATTTACCCTTGGTGAATCCACGTTGACTGTTCCTGATCACTCTATTTTCCTCCAAGTGTTTCAGGATGGATTCTTTGAGAACCCGCTCCATGATTTTTCCAGGGATTGAGGGGAGGCTGACAGGTGCATAATTCCCCAGATCCTACTTTTTCCCGTTCTTGAAGATAGGCACTATATTTGCTTTTTTCCACTCCATGGTATCTCCCCCATTCGCCACAAGTTTTCAGAGATAATGGCCAGCGATACTGCTATCTCATCGGCCAACTCCCTCAGCACCCTCGGATGCAGTTCGTCCAGCCCCATGGACTTGTGCACATCCAGCTTGTTTAAGTGGTCCCTAACCTGACCTTCTGTCACCAAGGGCCACTCTTCTTCTCTCCAATCTGCCATACCCAGTGTACTGGCCTGGGAGCTAGCCCTGCATGTGAAAACTGAAGTAAAAAAAGCATTGAACACTTCAGCTTTTTCCTTATCCTCCATCACAAGGATTCCTGCCCCATTCAGTAAGGGACCTACACCATCCTTGATCCTCTTCTTGTTATTGACATACTTCTGGAACCCTTCCTGTTATCCTTCACATTCCTTGCTAGCTGCAACTCCAGTTGTCCTTTGGCCTTTCTGATTTTATCCCTGCAGTCTCAAGCAATATCTTTATATGCCTCTTTAGTCATCCCTTCAAGCTTCCATTTCCTTTAAACTTCCTTTTTATTCTTTAGCTCAGTGCAATGTTCTATGTTAAGCCACACTGGGCGCCTTCCACATTTGCTGTTCTTTCTGCTCATTAAAATATGCATGAAATACCATGGGTTTGAAAGTTTCCCTGGGATCTTGCCTGCTTCTGCAGACACAAAAGTGAGTCTGGGCCTTTGGGGAAGAGCAGTGTGCCAGCAATAGGCCAGATATAACCTTCCTTCTGTGGAAGAAGAGTTACAGAGGTCCACTGCAGCCTAAAAAGCGGGAATCACTTGATTGGTAAAATGCATGGACAAGACAGCAAAGAAACATGCTAATTCACACACATTTCATCCCTATGCAGAACCAAACAAACAAACATCTAAAGTACAGCTCTTCTCCGTGGCTTGACCCTCAGAGAAGGCACCATCAACCACCATGGCTATATCTTCACCTACAACACACACGTCTCCCTGTTCCATCCGTCATGACTATAGCCCTCAGTGATGTTCGGCCTACTGTTTTTTATCGTTGGTCCTCCTGCTGTTTGCCAAGCTGTATGTAACTTACAAAAGTGGCCCAAGGATCATGTTTAAAGAAACAACTTTCTCTAAATTTCTCTTCCTCAGCTCCTGCATTGCACAGGAAACCTTGCAAAAAACTAGCATTATCGAGAGGTTACTAAATGCTTGTGATTTTAGTTAGTTTGGAAGTGCTACAGACCAAACTGTTCTCCCAATATAGCAGTGAATCTAATTCTGTGAAAACAGCATCTCTGGGGGAAATTTCAGTTCATCTCCTTATGTTCAGGATTAGGAATTACAAAAGAGTGTGTGAAATTTAGAGAACACACAAGAAAGACATGATCCTCACTTATGAGCCTCAGAGGAGTTTTCAGCACAGGTCTAGGTTTAATCTTATTTTACGGGAACTCGTTATCAAATCCCCAATACCAGCATCTCAGTTTTTCATAGAACCATAGAAATGCAAGGGTGCAAAGGACCTAGAGAGGTCATCAAGTCCAGCTTCCTACTTTGAAGCAGAACCAAGTAAACATAGCAACATAAAGCCCAAACTGTAAGCAAATGGCAGATTGAAGTGAAAGGATTATAATAGATTCAGAAGCTAGGTGAGGTTTGGAAAAGATGCACATGAAGCTCAAAAAATTTATAATTGAAATTAAAATAGCTTCTCCCCCCCGACTCGGTAGGAAATTGTACTGTTCTTCAGATTTTTATAGTTCACTCTTACTCATCAGAAAGAGGCTTGCACTGAGATCAACTCTTAAAAGTGCTTCTGTGGAGTTGCATCAGGAACAGAGACACTGCACAATTCACAGAGCCATGCTATTTACAACATTCCAGTTCACATGTCACAGTTCAAATCCAGTTGTCTAAAGCTGATGCAATTCAATAGAGTGAGACTTTTCCAGCAGTGGTGGCTATTCTGCTAGGGTCTGAAATGTTTGAACTGTGTCCTCAGCATTCTGAACTCAATTTCCTAGGATCTTTCACCATAAAAATGGGGCCATTCTTAAAGTGTTACATTTAACAGATAGAGGATGTTTTCTCTCTCTTCTGCAGGAAAGAGAAACAGTTTTGGTATGAAGCAGGGCTTAAAATGAAGTAGTTAAGCTACCCAGCTGAGGTTTACAGTAAATTGTTTTCAAATAGCGCCAGTGATTAGAATAAATAACTGAAGTGATGGGCAGTTAGAGTGCCAACTCTTGGAAGTGCTGTAGCCACAGAAGACAGACCTATGGGTTATGGCAGTCTCTGGAAAGAGCTACAAATTACTGGTTCCCAGAGGTGGAATTACTGCATTCCAATACAGAGGCCTGTGGGAAATGCAGGTATGCAAACGGTAACTATAATAGCCTCAGAGAAGCATAAATGACCACACAGGGAGACATTTACAAAATTGCACCCTGGGTTTTTACCATGTACAATTCCCACTGGCTTAATTTTCAGAAAAAAATTCATCTAGCCATATATAGTCGGCCAAACCCCACAGCATTTGCTCTCCTTTATGTCTCCTCCTTTTTCCCCCCTTTCCTGGTACTAAACTAGGAAACTTTATTACACTAAATAGCCTTTCATATTATTATAGCATCGAGATTTACTATGCAGGTGTATCACCCACAGTGACCTGATAAGGTAGCTCATTTCTGGAGACATGCTGCATACAGTCAATTATTTGTGATTAAAAATTAGTTTTTGCTGTATATGAACAAACTGGCTTGGGCAAAACAAAAACTCCTGCACTACTGAACTGGAATCTGTTCACATTCAGATAAGTCAGCCACATCCAGTCCCCATTTATTGCCATTTGTCTGCCAGTTACATACCCCTTTTTACAATGGTAACTAACATACTTGTTACTGTCCAGGGCTCCTGGTTTCTTCTGATCCTGCAGCCTTCACGTGCAGAACTTCTCATCAGGACATGACGTCCCTTGGCATGCAAGAAACTGAGACAACCCAGAGTTCAGTGAGGTGGTCATCCTGAGCACACTAAACAAGGCAGAACAAAACAGCTGTTAGTGGAGAAAAGACTGACATTGAAACAGTCAGCTATTTAAGGATTTAAGCAGATACAAGACTAAGAAAAAAGTAGTGAATCTGAAAGATGGAAGCAGCATATGTCCCCACATATGACACAGAAGCATACTGAGTAATGAAGGATCCAAATCAGATCAGGGGATTTGGACTGAGTATTGAGTTGGAAGAGATCACCACCTGTACCAAAGGGGCACAAGAAAAATCTATGCAACAGCTTGCCAAGCCCAAGCCAACAGCCTTCTCAGAAAGTCTTACTGTGGCAAGCCTACATATTAAAAGCTCACTTTCTGTTTAGACCCTAGGCCAGGAATCGGCAACTTGAAAAATGAGAAGGGGGTGGCCTGGAACCAGGAGCAGGCTGCCCGCAGGGTCGCCCCAGTGGTGGTGAGGGGGCAGAACCAGGAGCCACAAGGGGGCAGCCAAAGAGCTGCATGAGGCTCCAGAGCCACAAGTTGCAGACCCCTACTCTGGGCAGTCCTAGACATAGGAGTGTTAATTAAGGGATTTAACAGTCCAAGAGTGTGTCTCATTGCTTTGAATTTTTTGCATTTTTAAGTTTAAGTCAATACTTTAATTTTTTTTCCCTGCTGTGCCTAGCTATATAAGGTGAATATACAGCATTTGGACAGAATTCATGTCTCCTTGCAGTATAGTAATTGCTCTGATTTCTTTACAAAACATGTAATGGCTGGATCACACCCAGTGAAAACACACGCTTTTTTTATTAATATATTCCTCTGAGGACATTAGGGTTTGCTAAATTAACAAAAAGTCTAGCAGGCACACCATTATCAGACTGAAATGCATAAGAACTGAAAAATTCTAGAGGGCGTTATTCTATTTTCCCCCATTCACTTCACACGCAGAATTTTCGTGATCACATTAACCTTGCTTAGCACACTAACACAACATTGTCAAGGGAAGTAACACTGTTCATAAAAGCCTTCTTAAAAAAAAAAAAAGACAGAGCATATTATAAACCATTTCAAACCAAAACAACTCCATCTTTTACATGTAAATTGCCAACCCAGACTTTTTAAAAGAATAAATGTCATTTGCCTGTTTCATGAATACTGAATTTTTCTCATTAGTTGTTTTTAAAACAATAGTATTGGGGGTTAGCAGCTGCAAACTGCAGACTCAGATAATTATCAGTGTGGGTCTATGCTTACAAATATTTCAAGCATAGGGCTGATCACTTCAGTATCTCAGAAACAGATTCAATATTCAGAGGGGTTAATGTGTCTAAGTGCAAAATGTATAACCTCAAAATCCAAAATTTAGATCCTCAAAAACTGCCATCTAACCATGAAGGCATCTGAATTCCCCAGACACCTCACTTTCAACTGGTGAAGTCCCCTAAGCACCTAAAAATCTGCCAGTGAGTATATATTGCACATACCCACCCCAGTTCCGACTCCACATTCCCCTGCCTATCTCTCCAGCAGACCCAAACCAATATGTCCCCAGAAGCTGTTTAGCAGATCAGGCCTCCTACAAACGATGTTGGAGGAGGAGGAAGTTGTGGTGCTGACATCCATCTTATAACTTTTAATCCAGTGGTTAGAGCACTGACACAGGATGTGGGTTCAATTTCCCGCTCTGCCTGGTATAGAAACGGGAATTAACTTTGGGTCTCCTCCCTCTTGAGAAGGGTGCAATAACAACTGTGTCGTTGAGTCTTCTGACCCAGATTTAAGCACCTAATTCCCTTTGATAGACAGGATGTAGGCCCACTCATGTCCTCAGCATTCCCTATTGGCTATCTAAAGGATCCCCTTTAAGTTGGAGAACTTTGGTTAATCTCATTCTTAAATGTCTTACTTTCCCCATGTGTGATAATAGGAAGCTTGGGTGCCTACCTCAGGACTATGGATTCTATTAACATGGCTTGGCCTCTAATCATGCGGCCAGCAAAACTGGGCCTCAGTCCCCTTTATGGATCTAGCACTCAGTAACTTACTGTGCACACAAGCTAGTTATTTACAATAAGGACCAAATTTCCGGCTGCACCTTTTTAATCTTATAATTACTTGAAAGCGTAATTTAAGTCACATAAATGGCTAGTGATCTTATCTTTGTGTTCTCAATTTCACTTGTAGATAACTGTAGGTTAAAAAAGCCCAGTTACAGCCTATCTGAATGTTCCCTGACAAATATTGCTACCTTTATTTTAGCCTGAACAGTGCCATAAAGGTTTTTACCATTTGGAGGAGAAACCAGTGCCAGCGTTCAGTATTTCTTTGAGGCAATCCATTTAATTTAGAGTGCACAGAAAGTCCTATTTCCCTGAACTCAGTAGCAATCAAGCCACAAGGGCCAGTTTCCATGCTCGCAATTCCAAGCTTCCCTTTTTTGATAGTACTCTGTCCAAAAGTTTTCTTGTCTTTCTCTCAGAGTCATACTACAAGTGATACACTTGCTTTTGCTTTTGATTTGGGGTGTGTGTGAATGTCTTCTCTCTCTCTCTCTCTCTCTCTCTCTCTCTCTCACATACACATACACACGTCTCTCAAAATAAAACTGCATCACCTGCACTTGCATTCAGTGAGTTCTGTGGACAGTGGCTACTTGTTTCAGATATCACCAAAAACGCAAGGGCATTTAATTGTTCTCATGGTTTAACCAGAATGGAAGATGTATCCCACACCCAATAGATTCAGCAAGATTTGTGATTGCCCATAAATCAAAGATAAAGTTTGCTGAGAACCACCCAACCCTCCAGCATAACAATATTCACCAGGCCACCTGGCCAAAGAAAGGCTTCTTGTTAAAGAAGGCCAAGTTTTTCAGTTATTTAGTTTTCTTGCTGCACTGATATTGATTTTGCAGATTGCAAATGCAGAGTGCTGTACATGCAAGCTCAGGGTAACAAGTAATTGGCAGGACAAGAAGTGCAGGGAAATCTGATCCTGAAAGTGCACATCAGTGACTGCCAAGCTATTCATGCCTAAGAACAAGAAGTAAAATTAAAAAGGAAACATATAACTAAGCAATTATTTTGCATTGTGAGAATGAAGCATAAGGGTACTGCCCCTCATAAATGCTCATTTTCCAACACGTTGCCCATTTTATACTCCTGCAAGAAAAGAGAGGGCCATTACACTTCCAAACAGACATAGCTTCTTAGTGCTTCACTTTATCCACTCAAAAGCACACCAGAAGTAACCATGCAAAGCTTTTCATGATCGACCAAAATCTTACCCCACTGAACTGTCTTCTCCAGTGGTAGAAATACAATAAATCAACCATTTCTAGTCCTTCAGTCCTGTAAAATTTATGCTTTTAAGCTATTCTTTAGTCCAGAAATGAGCACTGTCTGTTCTCTGCTTCAGATCACTAGGATGTCCCACATTCAAAGGGACAAAGAGGAAGAATTTCTTTGTTGCAAATGGTGGAAAAAGTGGGAAGGGAGAGTTAGGTGAAGATAGATATTAGTGGGCAGAGTGCAGGTGAGGTAGTCAAAGGTGCACAATAAATATAGATTGTTACAAGACGTGACCATGTCTCACATCAAGTGAATCCATGTGACCTAATGAATAAGGCGCAGCACTGAAAATCAGACTTACATTCTACTCCCAGCTTTGCCACTGAATTGCCCTGACTTTAGCAGGTCACTTCACTTTTCTGAGCCTCCATGTCTTCTCCTACTATTATGTCTGCTTACCTAACCTTCGAGTGGGCTAGAATTCATTTAATTTCCCTTCTGCAGTGCCTCCAAAAAAAAAAAAAAAAAAACTCCTATAGGGAAGCAGCTGGAGAGCCAGGATTCAAGCTATAAGGCTATGTCTACACTAGGAAGTTTGTTCAAATTTGTTAATTCAAACTAATAAGTTCAAGTTTAGTTCAAAGTAAACTCCAAGTTATTAGTTCAAATTAATAATGTGGACTAACTAACAGTTCAAATTAGCCCACTTTGTTAATTCAAACTATCTTTCCTTAGTGCAAACTTATTAAGTTCAAACTAAGGCTTAATCCTTGTCTATACCATCCTTAGTTCGAACTAATGATCAAACTAAGGGCTTAGTTTGAACTAACTGGCAGATCTTACTAGTTTGAACTAAGCTTTCATTAGTTCAAATTAAAGAATTCCTCTAGTCGAACTAATGAAAGCCTAGTGTAGACAGGTACTAAGTGGCAAGTGTGGACACAGCATAAGGGACTCACAGCAAAGATTGTTCCGTTACTGTCCTCACATTAAATACTACCTAGAAACAAACAATGAACTTTATTAGCTTCTAACTTGATAAATATTATCATAAAAAATAAAACAAAATGAATTTAAACAGAACAGTCCCCACAGAAACATTGTAGGAAAGAAACCTAAAAGTCCAAAAGTTTAGGTGGAGTTCACCCATATTTCAGCTGCAGTCTCTATTCAAGTCCAAAGGCTCAAGTTGCAAGAAGCAGCAATCCTCTTCTGTGGTTGCAGGGATCAGAGATAGAAATCCATGCAGGCTTTTCTTTCTCTTCTGGAAATAGCACCATCCAGTCAGTTTACTAGCTAACTAGTAATCAGTCACATGTGCATATGAGAACACTCTGCTTCAAAATGCTCCACAGCGGGGCACAACTTCTTGCTGCCCACTTCTGACTCAGCTTCCCCCAGTCACACACTGAGCATGTAGACTCTTCTCATTGCAACTCTGTGGCCACTGCTCCAGCTGCTGCTTTCATGGCATCTGACCACAGCAGCTGTAGAAAACCTAATGAAGCATGCAAAATGCAACCACCCGCTTAATTTCCAGAAGCTTCTGGATCTAAGCCGCCAAATCCTCCCAGCAACATAACCCAGCCTCAAAAGATCCCTAAAAGAGACAACTCCTTTAATTCGGCATATGGGTTACACATACATTACAAGTTCTTAATTGCGCAGTGTAACGGAGTCTCTTCTCACCAGCATGGGCCTCCATGTGGCCCTCTCAAGAAAGTGCTTTGGTCATGTGGCCTCTGTGCCCTCTCTGGTGATGCGGTGCCCATCCTTCCTCTGGCCTTGGACCCACATCTCCCTAGACACATCGTGTCTGCTTGAGGATGCAGCCCTCTGGCTGTGGCTAAGTCCCAGCTCTTCCTCCTTCTGGGGAGGTCACTTCAGTAGTCCTTGGCCATGGCAATCCAAAATGAAGCCTTTACTTCATGACCCAGCTGTTCCCTGTGCAGGGACAGCCCTGCCTTCTCTGGCTGGCCCTTATTCCAGAGCCCAGCAGCTGCTCTTACTGTGGAGCCAGCCTTGTAGTCCAGCCCAGCCCTTGCTTTAGGGCTCATAGTTACTCATTCCCTGGAGCCTGCCATTGCTTTATCCCAGCGATCTGGCCTGCTTTACCCTCAGACTAGCCATTTGTCTTACTGAGTGGTCCTAAGTACGATTGACTTCTCCCCACTTTTGGCAGCCCTTCTTATATGGGTCTTCCTGGCCCCGATTGGCTAGTACAGCCACAGCCTATCCAAAGCTCCATAAATCCCTTTTTTTCCTGTGGTGACCTACTTGCCCCATCACACACAGTTTACCTCATTTTGGGAAGCATTTTGCCCAGTGAGGACCTAGTCTCAGCTGGGGAACTCTGTGAGCTACAGTAATATAAATAACATGTGCATGGTGTAGTAATCATTGCCCATTGATTTTGGTGCCTTAAGTTGGGAACTCACAACCACTGCCTGCTTTTGAAAATGTGGGCCAATATGTATCTGAGCAGGAAGATGAGTTAGACAGGCAACTACAATACTTTTATATTAGACTTCACATGGCTTTCACCACCCCAGCGCGGGAATTTACCTATCACCACTCAGAAATTAATTTAAGGCAGCATGAAGAAAACCTCTTCCTGAATGCTGAATTATGAGTCAGAACTTCAGATTTTAATTTACTCTATTTTAGGCATTTATGGAGCACCAGTCAGCACAGTATAAAAGAGATGTACCCTCTGTATGGTGTTATGAAATAGCTGAGTAACTACTTTGACAGTTTTTATATTACATAAAGAGGCAGGGAGAAAATGGGTACTTCTTTTCTTGGTTCCTTTGCATAGTACTTCTTTCCCCCCTTCTTCCCCTCTGTAAAATAACATGGTTTGTATTACGCTGGAGCCCAAACTGACTTTCATTTCAAAACAGCATGACACCAGCACAGTGATAGAGCCAAAAGCCATAAGACGTTATCATTATCCTCTCAGCAATGGTATCATAATCAATCTTATGTTATGTTTTCACTAGTTAGACATAGCCCACAAATCAACCCTATGTAACCACAGATAGAAATGACATGATTTAATCTTCGGTGCAATAAGGTAAAATGAATCAAATTGCAACTGACAAGTACCTGCAACATAAGCAGTGCGTTCAGCTAAGACGTGTTTATTGTTAGTATGGCTGCACAGCTAGCACTAAGGCAACAGAGATTTCCATAGTTTCACTGCAGTTGTAGAATGCATGCTTGGGTCTCTCCGAGTTATTTTAACAGAAGAAAAACATGAGAGAAGTGAGAGTGCATTTAGCAGTTTTATTTAAGGTAAACAGCCACAGAGAAATTGTTGGGTTACCTTTCCATTTTCCACCAAGTTTCTACAACATCATCACTATCATAAGTGTTGAATTCTCTTTCCTGTCTTGCTACAGACCATTGGAATTAATAGGATCTCTGCATTCAACTAAAGGTCCCATTTGAAGAAAAATTAACATCAACTGCAAGTTTCAGATACATGGCTCAATTCTTACTTCATTTTTCCAGGTGCAACTCCCACTGAATTTGATTGGAATTGCACCTGTAACGGAGGCTAAAATGAGACTATAGTATATGCTGTTCTGACTACTGGAAATAATGACACGTCCCATGTCTTCATCACAGATAGCCAAATTAACACAAGACACTGAACTGTGTTGCATGTAGCTAAGCAACTGTTGCAGTTAAGCTTTCTGGGTACTACATCTTTAAATTTTTTAAGAATCTGCTTTCCGAAGCAGAGGCTGCCACTTTGTGACGGAGAGCAATGCAGCACGATCTACATGGGAGACACACACACTGTTCTGTCAGAGAGATGTTTCCCCCTCTTGTTCTGTTCTTCAATAATCTTCTCTTAGTCTGAATGACATTTTTTGGATCTTCGCTCTTGAATCTGGAAAGCTCTAAAACCACCTGGACTGCTAAGAAATGCACTTTATACACAGCTCTGATCATGCAATGTACAGGGTGACTGCTAGACATTAAAGGAATGCCATGAGTTTGATATTATCTGTCAATGGATTGTTTTGTTTGGGTTTAACGTATCATGCTTACAGGTAGATGACACTTATGGTGACAAACAGAGCAATAAGGGAGGAATATTGTGCTCCTGGAAGTGCCCTGTGGCTGAGTCAGTTTTCTTCTGGACTGATAGTTTCACGTACAGGTCTAATGCACTAACATGATGACGTAACACTCATGCACGTCTCTGGACGGAGCATTCAGTTCAAACATTTCTGATGGTGCTGCTGCCATTTCACAAATTAGGGAATGCCCCTGCATCACTAGATTAATTGGGTGTTTTCACCCCTCACTATCACCTTTAAACAGCAGTGGTCATGAGACATTCATAGCTTCTGCAGAAGCCAGTAAGGGCTCAGCCAAGCCAGTTGTATTCCCATTCCCACCAAGACTCCCTGAGGTGGCGGGAAGTTGGGAGATAGAGCCACCCGTGCATGGACTCAGGAAAAGGAGCACCTGGGAAGAGGTCCATGCTTCCCTGGAGTTCTGCATTAAGCTAGAAGTAATGCTCCTTCTTGTACCTGGCTGATAAATGCAAGAGGGAGCTGGAGCATCAAGGTCAGCTGGACAGGTCTCCTTTCCCTCTTCATGGAGCTAGGAGGCAGAAGGGTGCAAATTATGTCTTCATAAATAGTGGAAACAGCATTTATAATGCAAGTTTCAGGCATCTCTTGATAGTTTTGCAGGTCCAGGGAATACAGGAACATGTTGGAGAAAGATGCTCCTGTTTCCATTAGTGGCAGGTCCCATCCCTTTGAGCAGGTGGCTCTACAATTCCTTTGCTACCCAAATCCTGGGACTAGATTGAGCAGCTAGCACCAGCCAACCAGAGAAGGTGAGAGTTAGCACAGTACTCAAGTTGAGGCCTAATCAATGCAGAGTGGAAGAATCATTTCTTGTGTCTGACTCACAATACTCCTATTAATACAGCCCAGAATGGCATTTGCTTTTTTGGAAACAGTATTACACTGCTGAATCACATTTAGCTTGTGATCCACTATTACACCCAGATCCCTTTTCTGCAGTACTCCTTCCTAGGCAGTCATTGCCCATTTTGTATGTGTACAATGGGTTGTTCAACCCTAAGTGGAGTACTTGGCACTTATCTTTATTGAATTTCATTCTGTTTCTTTCAGACCATTTCACCAGTTTGTCCAAATCATATTGAATTGTGATCTTATCCTTCAAAGCACTTGCAACCCTTCCCAGCTTGTTATCATCTACAAACTTTATAAGTTTGCTTTCTATGCCATCATTGATACAATGATGATCTATATGGAATGCTTAAGTTTCAAGTCTTTCTGAATGCTTAAGAAATGCATTTTGCTGTGGAAACTGTTTCCCAGGAAATAGAAGAGCAAAGGAAGCCTAGATTTTTCCACATAGAACTAGAAGGCAGAATAGTAATGTGGAGAAGGAGGGTGCTCATTATGTGTAGCACTTTTTATAAATATCACATGCCTCTTACACGTTCTGTGAGTTAATGTATGACCTTAAGGCAGAGTTAAAATCTTAGAAGTTCTATGTAAGGTGGAAAAGAAACAATGGTCAAGATAATCTGCAAGGATAAAAGTATCAAGAGTCCTTGAGGAAACAATAGCCAAAACATTATTTGGGGGTATAACTCACTGTTTTAAAGTAGCCTGGTGAAATGTTTTTTCCCCAGACCAAAAACCCCAGATCAAAGGGATATTATCTCTAAAGAATCTGGCATAAAGAGGAGGGGTGTCAGCAGACTAAGCCTGAAACCTCAACTGACTTGGACACACAGACAGAGCATTCTGCTGGGCTGAAGGGAATTTACAAACACTTGCAAGGGAAAATTAGGGTGTAGGTAAAATGAAATAGCCACACTTTTGGGATTGTAACTCTTCGCTCTGCATGCTATGTACCTTTGGGTGGAAGAATAAGTAGTGTTTCATTCTGAAGCCAACAAACTTTCGAAGTAGAAGACCTAAGATGCCCAACACATAGAATCATAGGGTTGGAAGGGAGCTCATGAGGTCATCTAGTCCAGCCCCCTCTGAAAAACAAGGACCACGCTCACTAAATCATCCCAGCCAGGGTTTTCTCTAACCAAACCTTAAATAACTCCAAAGATGGAGATTCCACTACCTCTCTAGGTAAACCATTCCAATGCTTTACCACCCTCCTAGTATGAAAGCTTTTCCTAATATCCAACCTCGACCTCCCCAGCTGCAACTTGAAACCATTGCTCCTTGGTCTCTCCTCTATTACTACCAAGAACAGCCGAGCTCCCTCCTCTTTGGAGCATCCCTTCACGTAGTCGAAGGTTGGTATCAAATCCCCCTCCCCCCCCCAGTCTTCTCTTCTGCAGGCTAAATAAGCCTAGTTCCTTCAGTTGTTCTTCATAGGTCTTGTGCTCCAGCTCCTTGATCATTTTTGTTCCCTTCCACCGCACACTCTCTAATTTGTCCACATCCTTTTCATAGTCGGGATCCCAAAACTGGGTACAGTATTCCAGATGCAGCCTCACCAGTGCCAAACAGAGGGGAACGATCACATCCCTCAATCTGCTGGCAACACTTCTACTGATGCAGCCCAGTATGCCATTGGTCTTTTTGGCAGCAAGAGCACACTGCTGACTCATATCCAGCTTCCCATCCACCATGACTCCCAGGTCCTTTTCTACAGTGCTGCTGCTTAGCTGATTGCTCCCTAGTCTGTTGTAGTTCATGGAGTTTTTAAAGACTAACAAAAGCAGACCTGTCACCTTAGAAGGGTACTCAGGAAAAGACAAAAAGGACTGTAAGGCACAGTTCACTCATTAACAGTGAGATGAGTACACAGTACTGGAGTACATTTTACGGAGGACTAGCTACTACAAAATATCAGCTACATCACCTTGCTAGCAATGCTGATATGAGCACCATGGGAAGTAGATTTTTCAACTTTCAGTTAAAGCTTTCCTCTATCCTTTTCAATAGCATGGACTCTGCTTTCACCAGGTTCAAGTTTAGCCCCATGAACACCCCGGCCCTGTCAGTCACAGTGCTAATTTTAAATTTTCCTGTTAATGTTTACCAACCCCTAACATTACAGCACTATAGTTTACAAGAAATACTTATTCCACAAAAGAAATGTGCTTTCATACCTAGAAGTCACCAACTGGTAGGAAGCTTTTCTTTGTCTTGAAATCTATCATCTAAGAAAGGAAACCCAACATAAAGACAGTCTCTCAGCATGCATTGCATATGGCACAGGGATTGAAGTGGTTATTTGGACAACAGATTCCATGAGCTGACATATGCTGAGGGCTAGTCCAGGATATTAGTGTATTAATTTTGCTAGCTCAGTAATGTTATAACAGCCGTGCACCACTGGGAGCTCTCTCTTGTTCCCTATCAAAAAGATGTTGCATCTTGCAGTGAACAAAGCACTATCTAACAGCAGTTGGGTTTTCCTGAGTTTCAGAAGTAAATGGAGAGAGCAGTTTCTATCAGCCTTTGAATTTTCAATTTTCTGTGAGTGCGACCATTATTTGCAAAAAGCTTCTATAGTCATGTATCTATATAAGTAAAGAAGACATGAAAAAGACGCAGGAGGCAACAAAGGTAGGGAACCACTGGATATCTTACAGTGAAGGTGGTTAGGCTTTAGTTCTATCAGGACACTAATTATCAGCTGGCATCAGTACTATATAGTTCCCTTTTTCAGCAGCTCTTCTAGCCCTTTATTAAATAAGTAAAGGGCCCTTGAACTATACGAGTGGAGGAAATACCCTTAAGGGTATGTCTGCACTGTCGTATAATACTCACAGCTGGCCCACATCATCTGACTCTGATTGCGCAGGCTGCAAGACTGCACTGCAGATGTTGGGGGTTTGGCTAGAGCTCAGGCTCTCGGATTGTCCCGTCATTGGCTCCAGCCTGTAGCCCCACAGCCAGTCAGCTGGCCAGGGCTAGATGGGCACTTCCTTTTGGCACTGTAGCCCAACCATAAGAGACCAGGGACCAAGTTCCCTGGTGATAAGAACAAAAGAAAATGATCAGAACAAGATAAGTGGTCATAGGTGGTAAAGTGATGTAACTTGCATACAAGTTTGTGTGGAAAATGGATGGAACTTGCATGACAAGAGCAGTGCGGCAGGAACACAAGCTACCTTAACAGGTTTAAATAATCAGTCCGTATGCTTATGAAGTTTTTAGCTAATATCTATGGGATATTTAAATGGGTACTCTCTGGCTTTGATTACTTTTTAAATGCTCTGTATTTTGCTTTTCAACCAGGTCTGCTTCATACTCTTCCAAAACATGCTTTTCCAGTTACATTGTCCCAACTGTGTATGTTACACTAATTTCACACAACCAGCAGATGACAGATTGATTCGAGTTACACCACTTCACTTTTTACCCCTCTGGCTGAACCAATTTACTACCAATGTGCCAGGAACAAAAAATGTTTACAGTTGTAAACTGCAGTAGGAGCATTTTTAAAACCATAGCTCTAGTTTATTAAGAGAACTGGAGTTCTTCAGACAGCTAGGAAATGTGAATGTTATATATGAATTATTTGGGGGCTTTTATGTAGTCCAAATATTAAAACAGTTTTGTTTAAAGATTTAAATAGCACACTGTAGTTTCTGCTGCAAAATTGAGAAGTTTCCTGGTGAAATGAATATGAATATTTAAGTGATTAAAGTAAGCCAGAATGCACCAGAATGGCATTCCAGGGCCTACTATTTTTAGGGGCTCTGCATTCTGGGCCCACTAAAACTAGAAAATAGAGCCAGAATGCTACATTCCAGGACCCACCATTTAAAAATAGTGGACACTAGAATGCAGCATTCCAGCTCCATTTATTTTAGGGGCCCACCAAATGCTGATCCCCTAAAAATAGCAGGCCCCGGAACATCATTTCACCATGTTCCAGCAGGGCGAGGAGCAGCCACCGGCTGAGAGATTTTAAATCTCCCACTCTGAGCCTGCTCTGACCGAACAAGCTCAGAGCCTCTGAGCATGCTCAGTCAGACCTGGCTAAGGGCAGGAGCAGCAGCTTGTGGGGTGCCACTCCGCTCTGGCAGCCTGGTAAGGGGCCCTGGGGCCGGGCCTGGGCCAGAGGAGGAGCGGGAGCTAGGAGCACCAAGCTGAGCCTGCTCCAGCTTTGCAGACCCCCATGCTGCAAGGTGAGCTGGGGCTGGCACAGGGAGCAGAGAGGCAGACTCTCACCTGCTGGGCCAGCCCCAGTCAGGGTCCCCCAGCTCCCTGCAGCTGCAGAGGGGCACTGGGTGGGTAATCAGCCCAGTGTCCCCTTCACCTATAGCCTCAGCCCCCCAACTGCCCTTCTCCAACCCTTCTCTGCCCCATCTCCTGCCATCACCCACCTCTTCTCTGCCATATCTCCTGCCCCTGCCTCCTTCACCACCCCTACCTCCTACTGCCATCCACCTCCAATGTTCCCTCTAAGAGGTGCTGGCAGCTGAGCAACTCATGTTGCTTGCTGCGCTGGCCCCTCCCCCTGCGGGCTTGCTGCGGTGCCCCCCCACGGGCCCACTTCTGGCTGCCCCCAGCTGCCCCCCCACCCCTGCGGGCCTGCTCCCAACCACCCCCCTGCTCCCAGCGGCCCCACGGGCCTGCTCCTGGCTGCCCCCCACGCTCCCCGCCCCCAGTGGCCCTCCAACTCCCAGCGACCCCCCCCCACAGGCCCACTACCGGTGGCCCCCACAGACCTGCTCCCAGCTGCCCCCCCACTCCCAGCGGCCCCCATCGGCCCGCTCCCGGCCGCCCAGCTGCCTCCCCGCTCCCCGCCCCCAGCAGCCCCCCCGCCCCCGCAGGCCCACTCCTGGCAGCTCCCCCCACCCCCGTTCCCTTTTCACTTGAAGATGTCAGAGTACCTTACAAACATTAGGTAAATCACATATTGCTCCTTAGAAGAATAACTAATACCATTTTAAAAGTCACACAGACTAAAACAGAGAAATAATAGCAGGTTATTGAAAATTCTGGCCCATCATATCATTAACCAAGATTCTAAATAATTTGAGGAAGAAACCCTAAGTTTGTAAAGTACTCAGTACATAGTAATGCAGGTCAGTGAGAATCATATTGTACATATTTACAACCAGTGATTAGGAAATGGATGCATTTTACAGTAAAGCTTGAATTTCAACCTCAGCTAAATCTCATTCATTTTACTCTCAGATTAATTCCACTATCATCTGATCAATAGTCTGAATCACAGAAATAAACTTTAATTGTGACTTTGGTGTCAAAAGGGTCAAGATTAGGTAGGCAGAAAGATCAGATAAACACTTGTTCAGTGCCTTTTCCTCTGTTTTCCTCATTTTAAGCATAGTTGTTACATTTATATTAACTATCTGATTTCTAAACACATACCCAATGTGTGGGTCTACCAACTGAGCTGAATACAAATCTAGCTCTCTTGTATTAGAAGAGAATAGTGCAGTGGTCATTCTTTGAAAGCACTCAAAATCTACAGCAGCAGAGGTCCTAATAGTTAACATATTGCTGCCTTTTTAAAAAAATTCACTGATATTTTACTATGTATGTTTTGTATTTTAAACTAAATCTGTGGTTCTCACTGCACAGTACCCACAACAGTCAAAGTATAAGTCATGTCATCTTCTTTGCAAAAAGAAATGCCTTCATTTTTTTTTTTTTTGAACCAGCGTCATGGAGAGGTAACATTCCTAGTGCTTAGGCACTAGACTATGACTCAGAAAAACTGTTTTCCATTCTTGGCCCTGACATTAACTAGCTGGTGACTTTGAGCCAGTCACTTCATTTGTAAAATGGGGCTAATGAAACCAACCTCTTTGGAAAGTATCTTGAGAACTATGAATGGAAAGCGCTATGTAAGAAGTAGATATTATTGCATAATACTAGCATTTGTCCTAACCCAAACAAACCAACCAGCATACATTAAAAATTTTGTTCAGTCCATCATTCAACCAGCTAGAGGACTGGCATGGCCATTACCAAAGATGAATCTATTTAAGAACAGACACTTCCAAACCCTTTGCCCATGTTCCTACAATTGTCCGACACACTTCTGCACGTGCATGGCACTCCAATAACTTCACTAGGCCTGCACAGAGCCAACTGCAAGACTGAGACCTAACTTCAATTCTAAAACTCTCCATATTTAGTCCAACGTACCTCACACACCTCTGGCTATGTCCTCCCATCCTACTACCTCCACATTTGTAGAGCTGACCTAGCTGCATAATATCACCAGTGTTTATGCAGGCACCTTTCCTTCTGCACTGCCTGCCTTTCAAACCAGCTACCCCTGAACTCTCTACCTCTCTCTGTTTCATCCTAAAGCTTTTTTTTCTCCCTTACTCTGCATCTCACTCAGCTTCTTTCAATAGTATGACTGCGTTTCAGTTTATGACAGTCTTCGGCATACAGATTGTATAAGACAAATTATGCAAAATAAAGTTGAAAACGCAAGATTATATACTTCAATTAAAAAAAATCTATTGCTTTTCCACAGTCTCCATATGAAGAGAATCAACTCAGTTATGTCCAGACAGGATTATTATATTGCACAAGGATGCATTTCCTGATTCATTGCAAAAGTATCTCTGTTCATGTAAGTTCTATATCCATTTACAACTTAATGTAACAAACCCGCTTATATGCCGAAAGTGAGAATAATAAGGAAAACATGAGAGATACTTACTGAGAAGAAGCAGATGCAATAAGCAACAGACCTTTACAAAATGGCCACTTTAGGGCTTCTGCAACTTGACTGGGCCAAATTTAACGGGCCACCACAAGAAAGGCATGCTGAGAAAAAATCTTATGTAACAACCCTGCTTCTGGAAGAAGAAACTAATAGCCTTTGTTTGTACAAAATCATCATTATGTAATACATACAGCCAAGATCTTTTTCTCAATCCCATTCTAATGGGATATTTGCTGATTTCTACCATTTCTACTTTTTAGTTTCCCTTCAATGCCTTATTCCCACTTTTCTGTTACATGGTAATATACTCTGAAGTGAAGGAAGCAGACATCCCAGTCCTTTTTCATCTGAGAGGATCTTAATATTCATAGTGTCAAACAGGGGATCAATGCTACACCCTCCAATACAGCGGACTTTAATAATATAAATTGTGTGTTATTTTTTCATGTTGTATTTATTACTTTGCTTATTAGTTTGAGAGGTAAGACTGGATTTCCACACTCCCTTGCTTAGTTATTAAATGGGAATGTGAAATGGAAATATGGGACGGCCATGCTGATCTGATAGCATTTTATAAACATTTTACATTGGAGTAAATCACATCACAAGGCAGTGGAGAATCAGACTCAATAATGTCCCATTCTCAAATCATAAAAAGTCCAAGATAGCAAGCTGAAAAAATATCTTTTTTTAAAGAAACAAAGAGATAACTAGTCCAGGCTATAAGCCAATCTCTTTGTTTCCAATTTAAAAAAACATGATGATTGTAAATATAAACACTTTTGGCTGAATGATTGGAACAGGAAATTGGGAGTCAAGACTCTTACACAGAAATCCTGCAAACACAGGTAGGCTCTGAAAATTAAGTTCATTTCTTTCTGCCTTAATCCTCACTACCACCAATTAAATATTTATGGTTCATTATGCCAACACCTGTGCAGGTACAGGTCAGTAGAGTTTCCCAGACACAAAGGAGAGTCTAATCTACAGGTGCTAGGGTTGCATAAGTGTTACCTAGCTCAAAAATTGATTCAGAGCTTCTTCTACACTGCTACTGATGTGTAAGAAGGAAAGCCACAATTCTCAAAGGCACTTGTGCATTCTGATGCCAAGCATCGCAATGTCTAACTTTTAGGTACCTAGAAAAATCACAAGAACAAAGCCTGATTTGGGAACTTTAGAACGTTTTCCAAAACAGCCAACATACCAGGTTGGGAGTCCCCAAAACTAGTCAAAAAAAGATGCTAATGCAAGGCATATATGCTAAGCCCAAACCCTCTCATTCAGTTAGGTGCCTAAATCTTTGCTATTAATTCACAATCAGGAGCCCCTTCTGTAATACAGATTATGATACTTATCTACTGTACAGGTATGTTGTAATGTCAAATCCACAAAAAAAAGGGCGTTATTGATATAGGCTAACCAAACTTTGCCCAATATTCTTCTTCTAGGCATCTGAGGTCTCCCAGTAACACAAACTCAGTATCCCTGAGATCTTTTTCAATTTTCTTTGCAGGCTGGCTTTTCAAACAGGTACCTTCTGACCCATGGTTTGGTTGCCAACCTATGGTTTTCTGAAGTGCCTTCTCTCCAGGCTAAGTCTTCCTGACCTTTCTATGGTCCAATTATTCTCTTCTGTTTCTCCAACTCTTAATTTTACCATAATTGAACATAAAATAAATGGTCTATAAGCTAAATTACCCAAAACATAATGGAACTTTAGCATTCAGATCTCACCTTACATGTACACTTCTAGTGAATTAACCTACAGCAATACATTACAAAGCTTGAGAAACATTTACAAAGAGAGGAAGCAAAACACATGTAGATTAAACAAAATAGAAGTGATGAGAAGTGAAGCTCAGGAGCTGTGGGGCAAAAAAT
This sequence comes from Podocnemis expansa, assembly GCA_007922195.1. Classification (NCBI taxonomy): domain Eukaryota; kingdom Metazoa; phylum Chordata; order Testudines; family Podocnemididae; genus Podocnemis; species Podocnemis expansa. The sequence goes on from ML682016.1 coordinate 19,002,434, forward strand.
ATAACTGGCTTCAAGACTGAGTTTGATAAATTTATGGAGGAGGATGGTATGATGAGATAGCCTAATTCAGCAATTAACTTATTAGCAGTAAATATGCCCAGTGCCTGTGATGGGATGTCAGTTTGGGTTGGTTCTGAATTACTATAGAGAATTCTTTCCCCAGTGTCTGGCTGGTGCATGTTGCCTGCGTGCTCCAGGGTTAGCTGATTGCCATACTTGCCCACATGCTCCAGGGCAGACTGGCAGAGGCCCTGGGGGAGTTTCACCTTCTGCTATAGCACGGGTCACTTGCTGGTGAATTTGCTGTACCTTGAAGTCTTTAAGCCATGATTTGAGAACCTCAGTACTTTGAGTAATAGTTTAGATGCCGATTACAACAGTGGGTGAATGAGGTTCTATAGCCTATATTGTGCAGGAGGTCAGACTAGATGGTCATAAGGATCCCTTCTGACCTCTGTGTCTATGAATGCATGGGTCAGAAAGAGGAACAGTACATTATGGACTCTAGCAATCCATTTATATTTCAAGGGCTATTCAGTTCTAACAGGTGACTTTATAAAAACGGCATGGTGGGGTTCTTGGGTCCAGCTAACACTGTTACATATCATACTGCAGTTTGTTTCATTAATATAAAAAAGTATCACTAAAAATATCTGGCATTTCATTATCAGGCATTCATTTCTGCCCTACAAACACCAAAAAAAGGAAGTCTATTATAATTGACATTTCTTTCTTTAAAAAAATTAAGTGGTATCTTTCACTAGCAAACCACATCTGTTTTTGGTTATCACACAGATTCATCTCATCAATGTTTGAGGGATGTTGACTTAACAGAAGCATTAGTAGTGGAATATCAGCCTCACTGGAAGGGAAGCCAGTCCATCTTGCCAAGGGGGATCAAGTTCCGTCAGTTTATCACATTGATCTACCCTGCATCATTACCAGCATTGGCTGTAGAGACATTGTGGAAGTGATAAAAAAAAAAAAAAAAAAACTGCTGACCCACCAATGTTAACATTGGTTGTGCCAGGGTTTGCAAACAAGATTCACACTAAATGGCTGTTTGGACTAGCCAAAATTATCTGGGATGTTTTCTGTTAGAGATAATATTCCTTTTGTGCCAACAAGCAGGAACTCTGTTGAGATTGGCTAATTCAATTCTATCCATTTTATCAGATTTCTTTTTAATGAAACTGAACAATAGTTTCATTTGTTATGTTATTAGTTTTCCCAGTGGTAGCAGCAAAACTTTAACATTGTTGAAAGCTAAACAGCAGAGCTTTGCCAATGTCAACAGTTTATCAGCACCGTGTGCCAGCTTGATATTGCACAGTTGCTTTAGTCCTTTCCTTTGTCTTGATCTCATTTGCCCAGAGGATTTACAGCTAAGAAGTCATCTCCGTGTTAAATATGCTCTGTGGATTAATGCATACATAGACAGAAGCATGAACTCTCAGAAGAAATCTGAAATAATCTTGGACTTTGGAATGATATGCAGATATTTAAGATTAAATCTTGAAAACTGATAATTATATACTTAGGGAGACAGATTATCTCAGCTGCTCACAGTAACAGCTCCTGCTAAATAAATATTTTGTAGAAAAGGATATACAGCTTGTTGTTTTCTAGATGACATCTAAATCCTCCTGTTGGGATTATCACATTTAAACTCTTTCATCAATTAGCTCCCAGAGGTGCTCAAAAAAAAAGTTGCCATTCCTTCAGTTAGGCCCCTGCTGCTTCATCTGATTTGTCACATCATAAAGACCTACACTGTACTGCTGATGTTTGCAAGAAGTCAGAGAATGTTGTTGAGAAGATGTATTCATTTGCATGATGCTTGCTGAGATTTTTAGTTGTATCTTTAGAAAAATGTTTTTATTGGGCCTGTAAATTTAATGGCAGTGAAAAATTCCAGACTGACAGTTCCTGCAACCTGAAATCCTGTTGTACATCTATGGTACAGGTCCAGCACAAGTGATGGCAGGCAATGCAATCTTTCTAACACAATGCAAACAGTGTGTCAATTCAACCTGCTATGGCATACACTGCCCTCAAACACAGGAAGGTAGCTCAACCTTGAAGCCCATTCAGTGCATGGCCACTCTGCTGAGATTGCCAAAGCAGTGTCATTGAGAGCCAGCCAAGGTAGTTGTTTTTCAGACACAGTTCTATCAATCAACTGAGAGCTAATGAAGGCTCTTTAGGACAAAGACTATTTCTTTCTGTTTTAACTAGACATCTTGATGGTGCTCAGCCAACACCACCTATTACTGAGATTCCTTACCTAGACCACCAAATGGTAGCAACATTTAGTGTCTATCAAAGGAAACTATCTGTAAACCAGCAGCTTGAAAATGAATGACCGAATGGTCCTGGTTCTAGTCACACCAGGATAAATAAGGAGTAATTTAACTGAAGAAAACAAAATTAAACAAATGTGAAGCTGATGCAAGTGAGAGGAGACTCTGACCCACTGCTGCTATCTTTTGCAACAGACCATGAGCCAGGCAGTCCTGAGTAGGACTGGGCAAGAAATGTTTTTCCTAGCTCATGAGAATCTGTCAGATTTTGAAATATTTTCCTGTCATTCCATGCAGCTAAAAGTTGAAGTCTCAAATTTTGGGGAGAAATGACAAAGAGAAGGAAAAAGAAAACCCTGCAAGAGCAATTTGGGTCAAGTGAAACTTTTTATTTTGGTTGTTTTTTTTTTTGACAGCTTTGACAGTTTTCATTTTGATTTTGACCTTGTCCTCTACCTTTTTTTTTTTAAACACAAAAAATCTTTTCTGAAGTTTCAAAAAAAAAAAAAAAAGTTGTTTTGATTTCAACAATAGAGATGTCCTGATTCAAAAATGGTATATGTCTACAATTCTTTCCCCCTCCCAAAACAAAAAAACAAACCTTTATAGTTGGGAAATTCATGAAAATTAACACTTATGCAAACAGCTATGCAATTCCATGGCTTTCAAACAATGTGATATTGGTGTAAAACTGGACTTACACAGTCATGATTTAGATCCACTATATCTGAAACTTCCATGAGCCAGAGAATCCCTTGTAAAGACAAATCACCTAGAAAAAAATGGGTATATAGAGAGGAAAAAAGGAAAAAAAAAAAAGAAAAAGGAAGAATGAATCCGCAGGAGGTTTATTTATTGAATAGTTTCTTTGAAAAAAATGCATACTCAGTTTGAAATTTTTTGCCTTAATTAAAACCCATTACAGACAGCTGTAATACAGTGGATATGTTACAAGGACATGACATCAGGACTGCTGCTAAAGTGACGGGAAAATGCCTGACTTTTGAATCAACTAATATGGGAATGGCTACTTCATAGCATTATCCTCTTGTGTTAAGGGACATGTGCTTTGGCTCCTCCTGGTCCCTTTCATTGCTCACTTGTACAACAGCCACTTCATTATGACTTCAGTAACCAACAGCATGGTCCACCTAACAGTCAGCCACCCCCAAACCCTGTGTTTATCTATGAAACATGAATACTGAATCATTCTTCAGGTAGTCACTTTAGTAGAAAACTAAAAGCCAGATCTCTTCTCCTACAATGGACATATTCCTTACATCCTTTCAGTAATAGCCGCTACATTTGTTTCTTTGCAATAGGCCAAATCCAGCAAAGTGCCAAGGATCTGGAATTCCAGCTGAAATGGATATAAATTAATTTTAGAGGTTGGATGCCATATTTTCCCGTGACTTGTATGAAGTTTCAGATAAACATGCTACATAATTTTTATATAGGAATTTAAGTAAATCTCCATCAGTAAGTATCAGCAGCATTTATAATTCCTACTTCCAGCCTCAATCTTGTTAATTTATCCTTTGCAATTAAATTATTAATTGCACTACAGTACCACCAATGAACGCTAGTTACAGAGTAGAACCTCATTGTGTCAATGCTGTAAAAAAAAGACAGTCCCTGCTCCCAAAAGGTTATAGTCTAAGTTCAGTTGAAGACTCATTTCATTTACTCCTATGGAAGTTCTGCCCATGTGACTGAGCTAATAGGGCTAATCATGCATGATGTTGAGAAGCAGATAGTAAGCCCTCAAACGCTCACTGAAGTCAACGGGATTTTGATGTATTGGACGCCAGACAGGTGCAACTTCAGCTACTGCAGAGTTTGCAAAATTAGATTGTAAAGTATATACTCTATACAAGTTCAGGGCCCACACCTTTCTGACACTCTTCTTCATCTTGAGCAGTCTCTTTCTTGTCTGGGACCAAACTGTGGACTCATCACTTCGAGCTGAGTTTCGGGGGACTATTCATATGACAATGAGACTAAAGGTTGACAGTTTAACCGACATGTGTAAGAGATTTTTACAATTAAATTGATTTCCAGGGGGACAAGTCATTCTGGTGGGTTTTAATAAGACTTAACTGAGGATCAGACTGTGAAACCCTTACTCTCATTGGCTACATCTACACTAAAAAAAGCTAAGTCAACTTAAGTCAACCTTGTTAAATGGACTTACAGCATTTATACAAGACACTCTAGGTCAACTGCCTGTGACCACACAGGCAGTGGTTAGGTAGACCCAAAGCCATGGTTCAGGAGAACCACCACTCAGCATAAGGAAGCCCCAGCTCCCTGGGTGAAGGGATTCCCTTACCACTTGAGTCCCTGCGGGGGGTGACAGTGGGGGAATCCCTCGCTGCAGCCGGGGCCTGGGACCCCAACGTGGCTCCCTTCTTCCTGGCAAAAGGGAGCCGCAGCTCCCTGGAAGGAGGGAGCCGCAGCTCCCCAGAGGAAAGCTCCCTTCTTCAGGGAGCCACAGGTCCCTTTCACCTTCCCTGAGCTTTCTTATCTCCAACCCTAAGTCGGGTGTCCACACCGGTTTTAGTTCGAGTTAACACGCATGCCCTTAAGTTGACTTAATGAAAGCCTGGTGTGGACATGGGGTAATTTAGGTCGACTTAAGCATCCTTAAGTCAACCTAAATTGCTAGTGTAGACCATTGATGAGCTTTTACTCATGGAAGAAACTTCACCAAAGGGAGCCCAGTATGCTCAATGTGAGAAAGTCTGGCAGAAGCCAGATCTTAGCATTCATTTATAAAATATTCCAGTTGTTTATTGAAAGAATGAGATCCCAAGAAAGTGAATATCAAAACTTTTAAATTTATTTAAAGTAGTTGCTGATGTTGTGATGGTTTTTAATTGTTTGGGGATTTCAACACTGAATCTCTGGTATCCTTCTTTATATCTTCCTTTTTAATTCTGAACATGTTTAATTGGTATGTTGTGTAATTAATTGCATGTCTATTGCAATATGGTGTTTACTTACAAAACACTCTGGGCCATGTCAGTGATTAACCACTTTCTCTTATGTCTATCTAAGTGCTAATTAAAAACAAATATGCTATACCTTTTGTACAAGGACATGCACAAAAGTACAGCATGAAGTATTTTCTTCACTAAATTGTGCAAACTGCAACTAATGTTGGATTAGCAGAAATGTAGATAAGGGACTGAAAACAAAGACAATGACAAAAAAAGGGGGGAAAAATCATCAATTCTATGAACTCTGTCTTTGTGACTATGCAGATCATTTTCTCTCTCTCTCTCTCACACACACGACTATTTACAGCTTCTGTAGTTCTAAAGAAACAACCTGTGACCAATAAATCAGAAAGCTGGGTATCTTCTGCTTACGATCATATCCTGCCAAACAATTATGCAGTGAAATGTTCTAATTGCACTTTGATTTTAATGTTAAAACCCATTTCCATAATTCCAGTGGATCTTTACAACACAGTTTAATATTTGCCAATGAAGCAAATGAGCTGCAAGTAACATTCACAGATGGTTCATGTTTTCCATTAAGTTTGCAAGCTAAGATTTGCTTTGTTTAAAAAAAAAAAAAAAGAAGAAGAAATTGTAAATGCTATGCACAAAGGAACACAAACTGAAAGCTTGCCCAAATCTGTAAATTGCAGCCTATAAACTAGTGCTTTTTCAACACTTTCAGGTAACTGAAAATTTCTCATTACTAAAATAATTGTGTATTTTTTATACAGCAGAAAACTGAGAGCTCTGTCAAGTAAGGAACTTCGTACCAGGTGTGTCTCTCCATGCAATTCAGAGTGACAAAATAAGGCAGTGCCTTGAGTTCAAGTTTCCAGCAGTGAGAACAGTTCAGATTAACTTGATCAAGGATTGTCAAACTAGGTTGTCTTTAACATGGAGCTCATCACGTTACTTCTAGATTAGAAAGAGAGACAAAGGATGAATGGCATAGTGCAATTTTTAAGAAAGAATTTGGCAATGCACCACACATGTGGCAAATTTCTTAAGTTCAGAAGTGTGTCATAGAAAGCTATGACATACGCCTGAACTTTGGAAAGTTAAGTGGGTCATGCCTTGTGTAGTGTACGTTGTGTATAGAAGGTGAGAAAGATTTATGAGACTCTAGACTGAAGCTATGAGTTTGCCACAGCAAGTGTGCTGAGCGCCTCAGCTCAAAAATTTTAAGGGAAGTCCAGGGTCATAGCACTTTGAAGGAGGTGCTCAGTATCTCAGAGGCTTGGGACCAGTGTTCACAGCAGTGTTTCCTAACCAGTGTGCTACCAGGCCTCAGCAGGTATGCCATGAAATTTTTTGAAAAACTACTCAAAGGGTATGTCTACACTGGCAAGTTAGTTCAAATTAAGGAGGCTAAATTCAAACTAGCTTTGTCCCCCTCTACACTGGACTTCCATTAGTTCAGATTAAGAAATTCCTTATTTCAACTTAATGAAAGCTTAGTTCGAATTAATAAGACCTGCCTGTTAGTTCGAACCAAGCCTTAATTCGAGTCCTTAGTTCGAACTAAGGACAGTGTAGACCCAGATTAACCCTTAATTCAAATTCCTTAGTTTGAATTAAGGGCAGTTATTTCAAATTAATAAAGTGGACTAATTCGCCTTAACTTTGATTCAACTTAGTCCACTTTGTTAATTTGACTTAAGTTCAATTTTAGCTCAGTTTGAACTTTTTCTAGTATAGACATAGCCAGAGTGTGCTGGATTGCTCATGAATATTCATGAGTTCATTTGAAGACTATGTGTTCCTCAAAATAATTAAAGTCAAGGGGTTCGCTGGCACCAGGCTTACAGGGCATGAGCCCTTGGTCTGCCACCAGGCCACCTGCGGCGGCAGCTGCAGTGGTGGCATACAAGCCCCAAATCTCAGTGCGCCAAGCCCCAAATCTTCTTCTGGGCCAGTGGCACTCCTGATTAAAGTTATCAAAGTGTACCACAACAGAGATGATATTGGGAACCACTGGTTTACAGTATCTGTTCTGGCCTCTCCTTTTATCTCTCATAGCTTGGGAAAACTGTTTCCTCCTGTGCTGCATTCATATCATGAATCCCTGTATAAGTTTAGAGTTGCCAGTTAAGAAATATGATGAATGTCAGACTACTGCTTATTTTAAGGGGTGGAGGGGGGACCTACAGAAACCCTTTGCCTAGTGTCCTCCTTTATCAGATTGTTTTCCTATTATGAGATCGATATAGTTACCTGTAACTTTCTGATATTGTATTACTCCTAGAGGTGGCATCTTCCTGCTATGCTAACCAATTTTAAATGTATTGATCCACTGTCCCCAGAGCAGTGATTAATTGATTTAAAGCACATGGTGAGGGGAAAAAAAGGAAAATAAAGGTTAAAGCAATGATGATCTTTAGGCTGCACTTTGTGCAGATACTCACCATAAACTAACCTCTCATGCATTGTTAGAATGCAAACTACTGTTCCAAGTTCATTATTGCTATTAGAAAACGGTAATAGGTGTTGCAATGTAAATAAAACATCTTTAGGTGACACTGAACTGCAGTAGAATGACTATATTTTCTATTAATGCCTTGTTGGCAACAAGGCAGAGTGACCTCCTTCTATCTGACCTGCCCTGTCTTATAATTTAGTTTTTACTATTAACACACTGCTGGGAATGAGTGTTTTTGTAATTCCCACTTTTGATTTTTGCCAATGCTGCTTTTTACTCAAGCATTGAAAATATTCTTTTCAATAGCTTGTTCCCTTTAAAGGGTATGGTGACTATACACAAACTAGGGAAACCAGCTGTGCCTTGCATATCACTTACACTGTAATACAACATAAGCACCAGGGAAATCATGCTGTTTACTGCTAGTACTGAACTACAGTTACAAAGAGTAAATCTCTGACCATTATGGCATTTTGATACATGCCTTATAAATACTCTTGAAGGTACTCAGGAAGCCACATTCAGCAATTAAGCTGCTTTAAGCAAAAAGCACAACTTTTTTTTATTCAGTACAGCCATTTATTCGTCTGTAAATGACCATAATGCTGGTTGATGACTTTGAAAATTTAATATTTTGATTAAAATTTTCAATCAAACACAGGAAAGAAAGGTGGCGGGGAGGGGGTCAGGGAGGCAGTTGCATATTTCTCCCTCTTTTTAAAAGTAATTTTAAGACTGATGTTGAGTTGAATTGCCAGATATAAATTTACTCTCTTTATTTACCAGTAGTGAAATACTGCTCCAGAACTCAATGAGATTTTTTGCCATTCAGTGGGTGCCAAGGATTTTACCCCTCAAGCATGAGATTTACTCCATACAGCAAGCACAAGGCCTATGTACCATTTAAGTCTCACTTATACTCTACAAAAGAGAGTTTTGTTTGTTTTTTACTAGTATTTTTGTAGCTATGCTGGTCCCAGAATATTACAAAGCCATGGACCGTGAGGTAATATATTTTGTTGGACCAACTTCTGTAGGGCTATGTTCACACACAAGTGCTTGTTTCAAAACAAGCTGTTTCAAAACAAGCCTGTTTTGAAATACCTTATTTTGAAACATCTTATTTCGAAATAACAAAAAAGTGTTTTCGAAATAAGGGAAAAGGAGGGAATCGAAATAGCATGTCCAGTGTGACATGCTGTTTCGAAATAGGAGAGGGGATGGGGAGGGAGGCCCTGTGCTGCACCAGGGAAGCCCCACCCCGGGGATTCCCCTGCTCCCTGCACTTCCTCCACCCCCCCACCCAGCTCCTGCCCAGTGTGGGGGCGCTTCCAGGGGCTGGGCAGGGGGGCACAGGGGAAGCCCCCCCGTGCCCAGCAGAAGCCACACAGGGGTGGCAGAGGAACCTCGCCCTGGAGGAAGCCCCCCCGTGCCCAGCAAGAGCCGCACGGGGGGGCGTGGAGGAAGCCCAAGGGTCGGGGCGCCCTGGGCTTGGGGGCAGCCCCAGCCGGCTTACCCCCTTCCCCTTGCCAGGGGTAAGGGGGGCAAAGGAGGCTGAGGCTCCCATCCCTACCTGCTCCCAGCAAGAGGAAGCTGGGGGAAGCCGGCTGGGTCACCCTTTGACCCCCTGCGCCCCACTCAGCACCCTGGCCAGGGTGCTGATCCGTGGCCAGGGTGCTGGGGGTGGGGTGGGACCTTCTCCCCAGAGTGCTATGCACCCTGGGAGGAAGGTCCTTGTTGTTTCAAAACAAGGATTGTTTCGAAATAACATGTCCAAACGGCTTATTTCGAAACCACTGCTTTTGAAATAAGCATCCTTTCAACAGCAAAGTGGGTTTAAGCTGTTTCGAAAGGAGGGGTCTTGTTTCAAAACAAGGAGCTCCCTCTTTTCAAAACAAGAAAACGTGGTTTGGACATAGGCACTTTTATTTCGAAACAACCAGTGTTGTTTCTAAATAAAAGCCCTGTGTGAATGCACCCTTGGTGAACAAGACAAGCTTTTGCGCACCCTGAAGAAGAGCTCTGTGTAAGCTGGAAAACTTGTTTCTCTCAACAACAACAGCTGGCTTAAAAACAGAAAGGTAGTACCCCATTCACCTTGTCTCTTTATTTAGTTATTTTAGAAGTATTTCCCAGGACCATAGAAATTCCCATGCCTAATCAGATAATTACACTGACCAATGTGATAGCCTGCCTCTGACAATGTCCAGTAAGAGCCACGAACAATCACTCACATCAGATAGCTTCAGGATGACCATAGCTGAAAAACACTGTGCACCATATCAGGCATCACTGCAACACATTTCATCACCAAAATAATGCATATGCATTATATGTATGCCTAGCATCTATCCATTGCCTGCTGCCCCTCAAATCACTGAGCATCATGCTGTCAGTGACATACATTCCTCATAACTGCTCTGTCACTCTGTACAAACTATTATGAAAACACAGTCTCCCCTCTTTGCTCCTGAATGAGTATTGGGACTGTTAGCCTGGAGCCCTGAATCCAGATGAGGTGGACAGGCACAGTTAGCACCTACTCTATTTCCTGTATGCTTGTTGTAAAGACTCAAGAGTATGTTGTAGGCATGTGATTGTCACTGATTTTATTAAGCCCCACTCCTATTTCAGAACACAGTATGGCACAAGAAAAAGGTCCATACATGTAGCAACCAAGGCAGAATTAGGGCCCAAGAAGGCAGGTGGGGCTGATTGTTAAAAGTGTGCCCATATCCTGGCTGGTAAAGTTGGTGTTAGAAATGTTGATGAATCCTTATCAAACAATTGCTTTAGTTTTTGACTTAAGGCATTTCTTAAGTAATGCATTAATAAGCACTGGCATACCTTTTATTTCTCCCCCTTCTAGTAGTCCTAGTGCTGATGATCAGAGATCATCCAAAACAAGCTCATAACAGGGAACAGGATCCTAAATAGCATGACTCAGCTAGAATATTTTAAGACAGATCTGATAGAGTAATAAAATGTATTTTTTTTTGAACTGGCCATTTTTTTTTTAAATGAACAACTGCAATGATTTCCTTTAAATATGTTGTTCTCTGCAAGTTTACATTTCTGGTGCTGACTGCGAGAGTCAGTCTGTTCCCCATGTCAGCTGAATCACTGTAACAAGAAAATTCTCAATCTTTATTTGTGCTCCATCCTCTCAGTTTAGAGCTTTTTGGTTTTGAATCTTGAACAATCAGGTACTAAAATAGGCTCCTCTTAGTTGTTACCATCCTCCCATAGAAACAAAGATATTGTTAAACTAGTCAGGTTCCTGCACTGAACTAGCTCCTGGATACTTGAGTGCTTTTTGTTGCAGTAGTATATATTCAGTTCCCCCTTAAGAATGTGTTTTAAAGCAAGGATACTCAACTTAACACATTAAAATAAAAATGACAACTCACTTACTCACAGTGATGCCTGCTTTCACCTTGTCCAATTTCCCCTTCATCTAACCTCTGCCTTTCCCAGCATCCTGTCTTTCTGCTCTTGCCTCTAAGTATACCCTCTCACATGATCTTTTGCTACAACTTCTGTTGTGGAGTTTGGTGCATGTTGCTCCATGAAGCCCCTCCACCTGACAAGATCTGAAATAGGTTAGGTTGACCCTATCAGTTAATGAGGCTGCCAACAGGGGCATTTGAAACAGGAGACAGCTAATTAGGAATAGGTTCACCTGTTCAGGAACAGGGCCTGTAGATTGTAGGCGGAGGTGTGCTGCTTAGGGAAATAGCCTTTAATTATTTCTTGAGTGAAGGGAGTCTGGCAAACTCAGAGGAAGCCACTGAGGTAGGAAGAAGCCTATGGAAACAGCTACCAGGAGTGGGAGGACACAGGGTCTGTGCTTGTTTTAGGGCTTGTGGGCTGGAGTGCAGTGTAGAAGGCAGGCCTAAGTTTTCCTGACAACAAGTGGTGAGTCTGACAAATGTCCTGCAAATGCCAGACAGACAGGGGTGTGCAATGTGAGCCCTTGCTGGAGACTCAAGTTGTGAAAGGAAAGCTAAACAGCTGAGATTGAGTAGGGTAGGCCAGTGAGACAAGCTAGGGGAAAGACACAAATGCAGAGAGGGCCCAAAACTAGTAAAGATAATTCTCACGATGACTAGCCTGATGTGCTGTTAGCAGTGAGCAGGCCCCCATCACGCTTTCACCCTACTGACGTAAGTTGCTTCTCTAGTGCTGTCTCTTGAGCTTTTCTCTAGGGCTGTTACTATTGTGACGCAGTGTCAGGAGCTACCCACAGGGAGCCTAGAGTTCATCTAAAATAGAAAGAGATGCCCACCTTTTTCCCAATCTAGATAAATCCTGCAAGAGTGAGCTGAGTGGACAACTTGTGACAGTACTTCATCCCAGCAACAGATCCCATCCAGTAACTCACTTAACTTCTCTGTGAAGCCAGCTGTTGACCCAACTCTGTCCCTGTTCTTAATGGCTCCTTATACCTAAAAAAAACAAGGAGTCCTGTGGCACTTAAAGATTAACAGATTTATTTTTCACATGAGCTGTTTATGGAGCATAAAGGAGGGTCATCCTAGCCCCAGCCATGTACAGTGAGGTTTGATGGACACTTGCGTGTGGGATTTCATAGGCAAAATTGCCACAAATGGACTAAAAAAGATATGGACTGGGGGGGGTGGCAGGTTTCTGGGAAAGGGAAAGCATGAATTCTAGAGGGAGAAAGATTGGGCAAAAGTGAGCACAAACTCCAAAAGGATCCTCAGTGTTGGTGAAAGGAAGAAGAGAAAACAAGCATGTGGGGCTTGTGTACGGGGGGGGGGGTGAGCAGATAAATATGCTGACTAGGGAAGGAGGAACCTAAACAGAAAGAAGGAAGAGAGGGGGGCAAGAAAAGAAATGTGGGTGGGACAATGCTTAAAACGGAGAGGAGAAAAGAGCAAGGCAGAGGGTAAAGATGGCTGTGAGACTGAAGAATAGAAACTTGCTAGACAGAATAGGTCAGGGAAGAGTGCAGTGGGGTGAGGGAAAAAATAGGTAGTATCAGGATAAATGCACAATGATAAGAAAGTGTATAAAAGAGTTAAAGATCACAATGCACTAGAAGGATAGAAAACAAAGATGTCAAAAGCAACAGCAAGCAGTACTAAAAGGCAGGCATGGGGGAAGTTAATCAGAGATGCCAAATCATTTGGCAAGTCAAGCAGTCACTGGTTGACTATTTTTTTCTTCTTTTTTTGATAGCACTCAACAGCCCCCTGGAGAAGCAATTTTTCAGGATGGTGGTGCTAATGGGAGGTGTGCACAGTGGACAGAAGTGATATGCAGTAGATTTTGGTCCTCCTGTTTGGGGAAGAAAATATACTGCTTAGTTGTGCTGCCTATTGCTGTTTTTTACAGCCCTAACTGTGGCTTTTTGAATATTTTTATAAATGCAAAGTTTCTACATAATTCTGACAAAAGCTGCATGGGAAAATAGGGCAGGGGTATTGGTTTTTCTGGGTATTTATTGGTGTTCTGATGACAGAAAACTTGCCACATGTGTGTCTTCCTAGAGAATCCCAGCTGAACACCAGCTAGCAGTTTGCTTTTTTTGTTGCAAATGTTCACTCTGACATGTTTTAAAAAAATGTAGGAATTTTCAACATTTGTGCACGTTTCCAGAAGAGTTATTCGCAGAATACCTCTTTCATAGTGCTTCCATGCTTCCACTTTGCTGGGTAGTCGTGCAGTTGTACAGGCAGTTTTGCTGGATCTAGCGACAGGTGTGGGAGCAGCATATCTATGACTACCACTTTCTCTGAGTGTGTCTCTCTACTTCCCTTGCATTTGCTCAAAGACAATAAGTCAAGCACGATCAGAATTTGCTTCTCCCCAGGATGACGCCAATAACAAATCACACTGCTCCTCCGCTACATTCAATGTGCTCATTAAGGTATAGTTTGATTTCTCCCCTCCATCCATCTCAACCCTGTTTTCTCCATACTTTGCCAGGCTGTTTAATGATGTTCAGTTTAATCTTACTGTGGTTGTGTTGCTTTGGAGTCCTGATGGCTCCCAGAGCAGCTACCCCTGTCTCCAAGAGCTGAGCTCTTACATATTAGTGAATTGGAAGAAAGTGAAATATATGGACCTGTCTCATTTTTCTGAGTAGGCCATTGGCAGAACCACCACTGCAGTCAGCAAAAGAAAGAAAATGTGATTAATCTGTTAAGTATTTCTTTTGCTATTTTGAATACTAGTTAGAGACAAACCCAGCTCTACATTGTGTGGTGCTGTATTTGAAGTGTTCTTAAGTTGGGGGGAGGGTGTTTGGGGCTGTAGAGGGCTTTGCTTTTTTCTTGCTGATGGTCTAAAGTATTTATATTGTAGCGCCTAAGACTAGTCTTCAACCTGCAGGTCTTTGGCTAGGCCTTTGTGACTCTGGGCTCCAGGTCCCCACCACCATCAGCGGCTCCTGCAAGCAGACCATGCCAGCTTCTACCCCACCATTGGGTGACCCTATGAGGGGCCTGCTCCTGGTTCCAGGACCACCACCACCACCACGAGGGGACCTTGCAGCAGGCACCCAGGCCCAGCTCTGCTCCCCACCCATTGTGGGTCTCAGAACACTTGGGTATTGAAGGAATTTTAAAAAATGGCTCTTATCTTTTGGGTTGCCAGCCCCTAAGGGCTTCAGTCAAAAGCACACTTTGTTGTGCAGGTGGTGTGCAACCACAGTCCAAAAATTAGCCCTTCCCCTAAAACAGTGGGGTCACAGACCCTCAGATACTGGGTCATGGCACCCCCTGCTGCCATGGCTGAAAGACTGAAATGTATTACTCAAAGATGTAATTGTGAGTCATGGGTATAAATGATTTTTCTCAGCTGGGTCCTGAGGAGAAAGATTTGAAAACCACTGCCCTAAAAGGTGCAAAAGTTACACAGTCTAAGTTAAAAGAAAATGCCCCCCAATCTGTGCAGAAAACCTGCACAAAGCCTGTGCGCCCAGCACTGTAAAAATATAAGATTGGCCCTCTGCATAAGGGTAAATCTCATTCTTTGGTGCAGCTCTTTAAGAGATTTGGTGGAGAAATAGCAACAATTGTTTGTGGTATGCTAGGATCTGCAGTCCTCTGGCAGCAAGACCTCTAAGTCATTCCTTTTCTCTCTGCCTGCACTGGCTGTCTATGTAGGAATGTTTTACCAGTGTAGTGTGGTTTTCTTCTTTGCAGTGACCGATTTATTTTACTGCAAGATTATCATGAAAGTTTACCAGCCCCAATGTAGAATCTGCTAGACCACCTTGCACTGTGCTAAGGGCCATGCTTGAACCATAAAAATATATGAGCCAGAATTATTGCATAATATGTTACATACAGAAGTGCCAGCCTTCACCTTTCTGGAGGAATTCCCCTCATTTTGGATTAATTTTGTAGTGGTTTCCAAAGTCTTGCTTTTTTATGAGAAAAGCTTTTAAAATAGGCTTCAATGAGAAGTCTCCTTCATGAATTTTTTAAATTGCTAGCTTTCAAGTTGAAAGGGGAGAGGGTGTATAAAGAACATTGTGTTTGGCTAATTTGGACAGCAATTGCACTCCGCTTCCCCCCTTCCCTTGCATAGCGCATAAATGTTGTCTGCTGGGTAGGCTGCAATCCTGCCATTAGCTGTTGGAGGGGCATACCCTGCCATTGATATGAAAGCCCATTAATGACAATTCTGGCTGGGCTACAGTTGAGATGCACAGAGCTCCTTGTTAGTGTGGATTCACATAAAGTATCAGCTGGAACTGGATGAAGTTTGACACTGAAAACAAGGGGTTTGATAAATTCATTCTTCCCTGAAATATTTGGGTCAAAAAATTAAGCCACCCAGAATCAATCATTAGCAACTAAAATTCTTCAGTTAAAAGTCTAAAAAACCAAAACAACAAACCAACCAACAACAAGTCCTATGACTGGCAGCTGTTGAAAGCTGGAAAAGAGTACATATTTCCATTTTTTGATGAAAACTATTTCCTTTTTGCCCCACATTTAAGATAAAACCTTCTTTATCTACAGTAGTTTTACTGACAATTGGTGAAGTTACAAACATACCACCTTGGCAAGGTAGATAGAGATAATACAGTACAAGCATCGATACACTTACAGCATCCCTTGCTGAGCAGCCCAAAGTGTTCAGCCTGGTCTACGCTGCAGGGCTAAGTTGATGGGAGACAATCTGTCTGCAGCAGATTGCATATCGTCCATCGACTTAGTTACCTTGGCTTCCTGCAGTGCCTTGGCTCTTCTGTGTCGTTGACTGGCACAGCATTACTCTATTTGGAGGGTGGAGTTACTGCATCAGTGGGAGAGAACTTCCAGGACTGATTGAGCAGGTCTGTGTTGGTTGCTCAGTTGATCTTGCAGCATTGATCCATGGGGAAAAACTTGACTTTTTGCATCAAAAAAGCTCACTTTATGCGCTTGAAGTCTCGTAGTTGCGGCAAAACTCCTGTTTTGCCGCAACAATACCAACTAAGTGAGAGGTGTTACATCTTTTGTGCAAAAACCTTTTGCACAAAAGAGACTGTGTATACGGGGGTCTTTTTTATTCCATTTTAAGTAGCCTCTGGCAATGTCCCAGTGTGCCAAGCAAGGCACTCTGGGACACTACAGCTGTCATACTTGTCAATTTCACTTCTGGAAGAGAAAAGGAAAATTGAAAATTAACAATGTCAATTTTACTGCTGTTAGCCCCTAGCTCCTCTGCCCCTGAGGATCCTCTGTCCTCACCACCTTCAACCCCTGCTGACAGGGACCAGGCATCCCAGTGGCTGCTCTTCTTGCCACAGGGGAGCAAAGACAGTCACTGGGGTTCCCAGGAGCCCCAGCTGCTGGAGCAGCTCGAGCCTCCAGGGATCCATGTCTTGTCAGCAGCAGGAATGCTGGAAGTCCCTAGCAGGGAAGGTGGCACAGGGAACTTTTGGCCTCCCTGTGACTCCCTCTGCATGGAGCCGAGAAGCTGACCTCTCAACTCCTGCAAACAGCATCTTTTGCTGTTGGAAGTGATCCTAGTGTGGGCACACGCCAATGGCAAAAGGATGGTGGTGTGCGCACTACCATTGGCTGTGGAATGGCAAAAGTTTTGCTATTACAACTCTAGGCTTCTCCCTCCAGTTACTCCTGGTTAACTATTTTTAAGGCCAGGTGGAGTGTGGCTAAGTAAGTGTTCTAGAAAAAAAAAAATAATTTTTGCAGGTAAAATATGTTTTACTTAAGGGGACACAAAAAAAAAAACCCACCGAACAAAATCCTCAGTTCAAGAATGTTTGCAGTTATTTTGAAGGCTGAAGTGCACAAGCCAAATCAACCCTTTAACAACAGTAGTTTGAAGTAATTGAAAAATGTTGCCCAACACATATTTAGAAACTTTATTTTTAAGTGTTACATTGGGTATTAAAGAGCTCTGTCCAGTCAATAAAAAAATATTTCTTCTAAGTTCTTATTAAATTAGGTACTTAAGAAATGAGAGCAAATATCATAGCAGGAAACCCATATTCATGTGCGAGATTCCCTTACTCTCCCATTTTTATATTTCTGTGGAGTTTAATTATTTAATTAACCTATAGAGTTTTTAGCAATAGAGTTGATTAACACTCGTAATTTCAGTGCCTTTTTACTATAACAAATCTGAGATATATCAGTCAGTTAATGATCCATGTGTCTTTTTTTAAAGTTTGCCTTCTAACTAATTTGAGTGGAAATATTAAATTCTTCATTAGACTAATTTATAGAAAGAACTGAATTACATTTTAGATGGTATAATTTTACCGTGGAGACTAACAGCATTCAAACATTCTCTCAGACTCAGTTGGTCTCAAGTTTGAGACTTGTGAAAGGAAGATGGATTTGTGTGTCTCACTTTGGGGCCAGTTCATCCTCACACCTAAGGATCTCAGATGTTGCCTCACTCTTTGGGCATGGATGAATCATTCAAATTCTCTGCTTCAGTTTCCTTTTTTCATATAATGGGGGGAAAATATCATTGACCTGACTAGAATGAGGTAAGGATTAGGTTATCCATTTGCTTCATTGTGTAGGTGTATCTGAGATTTGGATCTGTGCCACAGGTCAGCCCAAGAAATGTATAAATCCATAGCAATTCCACATTACAGTCTGGAGCTACAAGAAGGACTGAGTGAAGACAGCAGCCTGCTCTGTCTCATGATCTGAAGGCCAGATTCAGACCTCAAGGGACTCTGTTGCCTAACTACCACTTTAGGCACTTAAGTCTAGCATGTAGGGCCATGTTGGTATTCGCAAAACTGTTGCTCAACTGGTGCCTATAATTTCTAGGCACCTAAGGTTGTACGTTTGGCACTGAGCACTGCTGCTTCTCTCTAGATACCCATCCAGGATACAGTTTTAGGAGCCTACAGAGTTCTTGTTGCAAAATATTTAGGTGCCAGCTAAGCAGAGGGGTTAATAATATCAATGGTTCTTAAAAGTTGGACTTAAGCTCCTGAAGTGGCACCTGAAACCTCTTGTGAATGTGGCCCTTGTTGGCTGATAAGGCTAGTCACCCGTCTCCTTCATGTCATTCCCTGAAGACAAGTTTTATGACTAAAGTTATATTGAGCCACTTTGATGTAACTTGGGATCCTGAATGTCATCTCAAAAGGGACTGTGTTTGTGAAATGAGACAGGAGCATTATTGTAAAGCAAATGGTTGAGCGGCGAGAAGGCAAGCTCAAGAATAGGCAGAAGGATGTTAAATGATTATTGGCCAACATTGTCAAGAGACTGATAATTTTGAGTTCCCATCTTAAGACACCCTAAAAATGCAGCAGTGCAGGCCCATTCAGACCAAGTTTATGCCACGGTAACTCCATTGACTTACATGGCATTACTCCCGATTTATAGAAAAAGTAGGTTCATGCTATTATAGATACCTTTTACTAGCCACTGATCATAGAATCATAGAATCATAGGGTTGGAAGGGACCCCACAAGGTCATCTAGTCCAACCCCCTGCCAAAAAAAGCAGGACCACTCCCATTAGATCATCCCAGTCAGTGTTTTGTCCAGCTGGGACTTGAACACCTCCAGAGATGGAGATTCCACCACCTCCCTAGGCAGCTTATTCCAATGCTTCACCACTCGCCTAGTAAGGAAGTTTTTCCTAATATCCAGCCTGGACCGCCCCAGCTGTAACTTGAAACCATTGGTTCTCGTTCTGCCCTCTGTTACCACCGAGAACAGTCGAGCTCCCTCCTCCTTGGAGCAACCCTTCAAGTAGTTGAAGGTTGCTATCAAATCCCCCCTCAGTCTTCTCTTCTGCAGGCTAAATAAGCCTAGTTCCTTCAGTCTTTCTTCATAGGGCTTGTGCTCCAGCCCTTTGATCATTTTGGTTGCCCTCCTCTGGACTCTCTCTAATTTGTCCATGTCCTTTTTGTAGTGGGGAGCCCAAAACTGGACACAGTATTCCAGATGTGGCCTCACTAGTGCAGAATAGAGGGGAATGATCACATCCCTCGATCTGCTGGTAACACTTCTTCTGATGCAGCCCAGTATGCCATTGGCCTTTTTGGCAGCAAGAGCACACTGCTGACTCATATCCAGCTTCCCATCCACCATGACTCCCAGGTCCTTTTCTCCAGTGCTGCTATTTAGCTGATCACTCCCCAGCCTGTAGCAGTACATGGGGTTTTTTCGTCCCAAGTGCAGGATTTTACACTTATCCTTGTTGAACCTCATGAGATTCCTCTTGGCCCACTGCTCCAGTTTGTCTAGGTCTCCCTGAATCCTGTCTCTGCCCTCTAGGGTGTCTACCGTTCCCCCCAGTTTGGTATCATCTGCAAACTTACTAAGTGTGCAATCTATCCCATCATCCAGATCATTAATGAAAACATTGAACAGAACTGGCCCCAGGACCGACCCCTGGGGTACACCACTCGTTACTGCCTGCCAACTTGACATGGAGCCATTGATTCCTACACGCTGAAACCGTTGTTCTAGCCAGTTTTCTATCCACCTTACAGTCCACGCATCTAACCCATACTTCCTTAATTTGCCAATGAGAATGCTGTGGGAAACCGTATCAAAAGCCTTGCTAAAGTCAAGGAATATCACATCAACGGCTCTTCCCGCATCCACAAATCCAGTCATCTCATCATAGAAGGCGATGAGGTTGGTCAGGCATGATTTACCCTTGGTAAATCCATGCTGACTATTCCTGATTACTCTATTTTCCTCCAAGTGTTTCAGGATGGATTCTTTGAGAAGCTGCTCCATGATTTTTCCAGGGATTGAGGTGAGGCTGACAGGTCTGTAATTCCCTGGATCGTCCTTTTTGCCTTTCTTGAAGATAGGTACTATATTTGCTTTTTTCCAGTCCTCTGGCACCTCCCCCGTTCGCCACGAGTTTTCAAAGATAATGGCCAACGGTACTGCTATCTCATCAGCCAGCTCCCTCAGCACCCTCGGATGCAGTTCATCCGGCCCCATGGACTTGTGCACATCTAGTTTCTTTAAGCAGTCCCTAACCTGACCTACTGTCACCAAGGGCCTCTCTTCTTCTCCCCAGTCCCCCGTACCTAGTGTAGTGGGCTGGGAGCTGACCTTGCTTGTGAAAACTGAACTAAAAAAAGCATTGAGCACTTCAGCTTTTTCCTCATCCTCTGTCACGAGGATGCCTGCCCCATTCAGTAAGGGACCTACACCATCCCTGATCCTCTTCTTGTTATTGATATACTTGTAGAACCCCTTCCTATTATCCTTCACATCCCTTGCTAGTCGCAACTCCATTTGTCCTTTGGCCTTTCTGATTTTATCCCTGCAGTCCCGAGCAATGTCTTTATATGCCTCCTTAGTCATCTGTCCTAGCTTCCACTTCCTGTGAGCGTCCTTTTTATGTTTCAGCTCAGTGCAGAGCTCTCTGTTAAGCCACAGTGGGCGCCTTCCACATTTGCTGTGCTTTCTCCTTATCGGAATTGTATCTTGCTGTGCCCTTAGCAGGGTTTCTTTAAAATGCACCCAACTCTCTTGGACACCTTTCCCCTTCAGATCAGCCTCCCAAGGGATCCTGCCCATCAGTTCCCTGAGGGAGACAAAATCTGCTTTTCTGAAGTCCAGGGTCTGTGTTTTGCTTCTTTCCTTCTTTCCTTTAATCATCAACTTGAACTCAATCATTTCATGGTCACTGCTACCCAGGCTGCCATTGACCTCTACTTCCCTGATAAATTCTTCTCTATTTGTGAGCAGCAGATCGAGAGGCGCAAGGCCCCTCGTTGGTTGCTCCAGCATTTGTACCAGGAAGTTGTCCTCAACACTCTCCAGAAACTTCCTGGATTGCCTGTGCACTGCTGTATTGGCCTTCCAGCAGATGTCAGGGTAATTGAAGTCCCCCATGAGAACCAGGGCCTGTGCTCTAGAAACTTCTGTTAGTTGTACACAGAATGCCTCATCCACTTCCTCCTTCTGATCTGGTGGTCTGTAGCAGACACCTACCACAACATCCCCCTTGTTGCTCTCCCCTCTAAACTTAACCCACAGACTTTCAACTGGCTTGTTTCCACTTTCATAATGGAGCTCTGAGCAGTCATAGAGCTCCTTTACATATAGTGCTACTCCTCCCCCTTTCCTTCCCTGCCTGTCCTTCCTGAACAGTCTATACCCATCTATTGCAGAGCTCCAGTCATGCAAACTATTCCACCACGTCTCTGTTATCCCAATCATGTCATAGTTCTTTGTCTGCGCTAGTGCTACCAATTCCTCCTGCTTGTTTCCCAGGCTCCTTGCATTTGTGTATAGGCACCTAAGATACCCAGCTGATTGCCCTACTTTCCCATTTTGACATTCAATTCTATTGTATCTACCTCCCTGGATTTTCTTTTGGTGTTGACCTCCCCCACCTGCCTCAGGCATTAGGGCTTCATTAGAGCATCTAAGAAAGTTATTTGATTCCCCCCGCATGTTCCAACTATCCTCTCTTCTATCCCTGTAGTTACAGTCCCGGCACCCCCCAAGTTCCATCCCATCCCCCTGGTCTCCCACATAGTCACTTACCTGTGGGCTTTGGTCTCCTTCCCCCTTCAGACCTAGTTTAAAGCCCTCCTCACTAGGTCAGCCAGTCTGCGTCCAAATACGCTCTTCCCCTTCCTCGAAAGATGGAGTCCATCTCTGCCTAGCAGTCCTTCTTCCTGAAACAGCAACCCATGGTCGAGGAAGCCAAAGCCCTCCTGACGACACCATTGTGAAATAGAAAGAACAAATTATGGTAGAAATAAAAGTTTCAGTGAAAGAATGGGCTAGGAGAGAAGACAGCTTTGTAGATGACATCATCACTTCAATAGTTTGCTTTTTTACCCATGAACACCACAGGTAATTTGTTCCTTTTGAGTACTTTGTGTCTCCAGTTTCATTGAACATAGCATGGTTTGGGGGCTAAGAATATAAACAGCTTCACCATCATTAAATTAGACCTTGATTTAAGAACTTTGTGTTGGATTTTTTTTAAAGTGTTACTTTTGAGTCCTGGAGAAGCAATGAGTAAACAAATAAAAAATTCATTAGGGAGAAGCAAATTGACTTAGATGAAAGTTTTACAATATGCAGCTCTGTTTTCAAATGCAGAAAATCCCATCACCAGGTCATGAGCACAGCATGCAGCACCACAGAAGTGAGGAACATTAAAACTTGTACTGCTTGTGAGATTTACTAACATTTCAACATCTTCAAAGATTTAGTTTAAAAAGCTTCCCAACAGGCATTTGAAAGGCTCAGGCTGAATGTCTATGGGGGTATTCATACAACGTAAATACACTTAGAACTATGTATTTGAGCCAATTTGAGGCAGTTCTGGTTTGGGTATCGTGTGCAAGGGAAGGAGGGTACAGGGACTGTTCTCACTCTTTTCCCCGCTGTGTAAATGCAGCCCAGAATGTTGGAGCTTGAGCACAAGGGCAAAAATAGGATGATCTTGAGTCTATGCTGCCCAGGTGTGGTGTGATTGAAGTTGTGGACAGATCTGAGGGGTATACAGGTAATATTTTAGCATGCAACTGTTGAGATGCTCTCAGAAAAGCAAATGATCATCATGCTCCGAACTTGGGAGCTCTGCCCAGTAGAATATATCAAGTGACTCATTCCCAATAAGGAATGGATCCCCATCAGTTGTGCTATAGGTAGGTCACTTTCTGAGACACTTTACAACCAGACCCTGAGTATGCTCTGGAAATTTTGGACATGCCCAGAACACAAAATGTGCACTGCTAAATGTTTCTCTGTACAGCATTTTAGATCACCATTTACCAGCTGTGAATGGATATTGTCCCTCTAAAAGGTAGAGAGAGGCACTGCTGTGGTTCAGGATTTAGCATGCTCTTCCAAGCACCCTCTGCAGAGAATATGACTTTGGGATGTGCCATTTGAGTGGTGCTCCTTAGCTGTCCTTCCCTTTCCCTCCACCCCTTCTCTGCAGCGTGGGAGTGCTAACCTCAAACAACTTTTTGCTTTCTCAGAAAGCTACACAGGAGTCAACAGGAATTCATGACACATTTTGCCAAATAGGGGATCAAATGTGCTTTTGCTGAACAGTTATCTTAAACTTCTGTAGATTAATATTGGGTCTTGTTACACAAGCAGAATCATTCATACACAAGTTATTAAAGCAAAGTGCTTTTGCTGCTCAGGATGGGCCAAGTCTCAGAGAAAAGCCTACAAAACTATTCTGCATTGATAGTCTACTGCTTCATTGCTGACAACCAGCAGTGTAAATGCTAAATTTACCCTAGAGTTTTGAACAGGCATTTTTTGTGTGACTTTTACTGTATGCATTAAGTTTGCATAGTAGGCCAATGAATGATTGTCATACTCTAGACAGCATGCTAAAAATAGCATTTAAGTCTGATTAAAACCTCTGACCTACCTGCAACTCCACACAGTACAAGGCCAAATTTATACTAGCTCTTACAGTTACATAATCGTAGAGAGATTCCCTAAACCACCTTTTTGCTTTTCTCCAAGTCTTTCAGTTAAAATGTTTAACCATGATCAGTTCTGTAGAGAAGGCTTTAAGTGAGCACTTGCATTGTTCACTGTTCTGTCTAAGGGTGTTTTATATCATTTGCTCTCACTTTAGTGGAAGCTTCTTTTATTGGCATAAGAAAGGAAAAATCAGACCGTACAGGTTTCTGGCTGAATATACATTAAGAATGACTGGTGATCTGGGCCTCACTCCAGTCAAGCAGATGATCAATTAGAACTGGTGGAAAGGGAGAACGTTTTCATTACCTTTTCTCAGAGACATAAGTTTTTATCCTGCTACATACAGGGCTTTTCTTCACAATGTTAACTGCCTTCTCAGAGAAAAAGAGATTTTGCTTTTTATAATTGAGACATGAGGAAACTTCGGAGTTCTCAAATTATCCTTCACCCAACCTAAACATACTACTTATCTGAAACACATTGGACTCTTAAGATCCACTCAGGTTCTTCAGTTTGTGCTGTCTGTATATGTATGCGGGGGGGGGGGACTAGTCTGCCATTGCTGTAGGCACAGAGGAAATTTATCACAAGGGGTTGGAAGAAAATTCTCCTGGGTGGGCTCATGGTGAGACTGATGATATACTGTCCCCACTCTGCCCTCAACCTTCCCATCAGCTCCTGCACATATAGGGCTCAGGATTACAAAAATGTTAGGCTGCAATGCAGCCTCTAGGCATTCTGGGACAAGCTGCAGCAATTTAGAACAGCTCTGCTCTAATTTGTTCATGAACGAGTTCAGATCCAGCAGCTAGCCAGAATCTGGGCAGCACAAAGCCATGCTGGCACCCTTATGCTACCCCAGCCTGTCCCTTCTGTGCTTCAGCTCTTGGGAGATGCAGCTCAAAGTCTGGAATTAGTATTTTAGGTAGCTCACCACGCCCCCTTTCAGAAGTTGCATAGTTAGTTTTCCTATGATTCCTTCTCTGGAAGGAGTCAATGTACTTTGACAGATGCCCAGTGCTAATTTTGGAGTGGTGTTCTGCACTTCTGGGTCACCCGATGCTTACTAGGGCAAAATGGGCTGTCATTCAAGACACTCCCCGAACCTAATATCTTGATGCCTGAAGAACTGTGCTGTGTTCCAGCTTAGGATATTGCAGATTTGAGACAAGCTACATCTCCTTTGATCTCATTACTTGTTTTAATAAGGTGCATCCTGCTCATTAAGAAATCAGTAGCTAAGCAATTCAACCCAGATCCTTTACTGCAGTGTTTATTGCACCTGAAGGTAGGGCATAGGTGGATTTACACCCTCTTTTAAATCCTTCCAACCCATATGCAGGGTCTGTCAGAAGCCATGTTAGCTCCTGATGAAAGGTACATCTGTAGAACTATTTTAATTTGCATCACTACATAGGTCCCCCAATGAACCACATTACAGCCCAGGATCACCTCATTTTGTCCTTGCCACATGCCCAGCCAGAGGGGGAAATGGAAAGGAGCAGCAGCAGTGGAATTTCCATGCTGCTTGGACCTGTCTTTAATGTCCCCTTGAGCCAGTGAAATGAAGAGGGGAGTTGGGCCAGAGGCGAGGCTCACCCTTCTAGTTTAACAAAGATGTAGTAGGGATATGGAGGGAATGGCGAACAGCTGGTTATTGGCATGAAAAATACATGAATCAACCAAATGCAGCTGTTTACTAGGCTCTAAGGCTCAGTTACAAATGCTGTACATTTCAAATCTTCCTAGTCAATTTGTTTTCCTTCCTAATTTTGATAAATGTCTCTCGTCATGCATTCAGAGTGCAGGTCACATGATCTGCTTCCTTCCCCCAAAACACACACACATGCACACGTTGTAGATAAATAATCCCCAAACACCTCAGTTTATACCAAAGCATGTAACAAATATTGTTGTGACAGGGTCTCTGGTGCATGCCTGTGCCATAGACAAAAGGGATTTTTATGCTGCTGTTGCAGCAGAGTGGCCCAAAGCACTAGAGCATGGGCTTCCCCTGTGCCTTCTCTTCTTGGCAACCTTAATATGATCTCTTTAATTCTCTCAGGCTCTGCTGATTCGAGCAAATTCCCTAGGTGTCCAGAGAGCATGTTTCCTCACAGCATGTCTGCATAGTCCAAAGAGAGAGAGTCCTCACACATTAAAAAATTTTTATTCATAGTAAAATATAACTCCAACAGTATAAGGGAAGAAAGGTAATAGGCTTTATATTGTAGCTTTGATGCAACTGATTTATCTTGCAGCATTTAATGGAAGCAAATGGGGGGGGCTTCATGATTTGGAGTGAGGAGGAAGAGTCGTCTATTCTACATGGCGTGCCTGATTAAACATACGCTGACAAAGTCAACTTTACCTTCTTGTTTGGCTAGACAGGGTATGCCTGGCAAGGGGCTACAGGGGACCATAAAAGCATGTGGATAATGTTCTTATTTCTCTGGAGGTCAGTGGGGTGGGGTCATTGACCCTAATCCCTTGGTTGTTGTTCAGGCAGGAAGAACAAGAAAAAACCCCCACTTGCTGACTGAAGAATGGCACTTAAGGTGGCATCAGATCATGCCTCAGAACTACTTTTTGTAGACTATTTTGGCCCCGGTAGGTTGTGCTGGGTTTTTTATGTTTGTTTTTAAACCACACAGCATAATAGGGCAAGTATTTCTTCTACTTAATGGTTAAGGTTGGACCCTGCTAGGGTCAAGACTCATTTGCATGTAGTGAATCTGGATTAACTCCTTTGGCTTTAATGGGCATGCTACATATTGAGTAGAGGCTAGACTAGATCTTTACGACTGCACAAGGGAGAAAGCTACCTGAAAGTCTGCTTCAGCACACTAACAAAAATTTCTCCTGTGTGCACTAATATTAGCACTCAAATTTTTGTGCACATGTGGTGTGCACAGGTTTCATGACCTGTGTGCATGCACACAGCTTAAGGCATTGGTGGTTACTTCCTACACTCCCATTGGCACATACCTGTATCACAGAGTCCACCCTAGGATGCATTGTAAGCCGTAGTCCCAGCAGCTACTCACCATCCTGACGCTCTGGTAGGTCACACGCTCTGCACTTTCACAGCCATCTCCAGGTTCCCATGCTAGCAGCAGCTAGAAGACCTCTGTGTCCATCAGCTGCTCCAGCTAAAGTGAGCTCCAGGGCCTGCCTTTTATACTTCCTGTCCCGCCTCTCTGCATCTGGTGCGCTGAGTGTGGCCATCCTGATGCCACCCACCAAGGGCAGGCAGTGGTGCCTGCCTCCAAAGGAGGCCACACCTCTTTGTTACAATGACATTGGTTGTGTTGATAATGAGAGGTTTTTTTTCCCCACAAAAACCCATGGGGCATTGGATGTGCAATTCCTAGTTAAAACCCTTGAAAGCTGTGCATGTAACTCATTCTGCACAATAGTGACATTTCTCACATTAATAGTCATGAAGTTTGGCTATATACACGTCAATGGCAACCTCATAAAAAAATTGCACAAGTTGGCTTTGATATTATGGCTTGACAATTAGTGCTCCTCTGAAAGCATTCCCTGCATAGTTGGTGGATTTCTCTTGCACCAGTCAGTAGAGAGAAAATTGGACAAGAAATGCAGGGAAGTGTGGGTATTATAAGGCCATTAATACTGTGAGCACTGTTAAATGTCTAATGGCATGTCTCAGGCCGCACCAGTTTTCACAATGAATGGATGCCAGCCA
>ML682016.1:19030182-19035182 GCA_007922195.1 Podocnemis expansa
CATGAAGAAATTGCTGGTCTATGGTGCTTAGGTTTATGTACATGAGTGGTTCATCACCCGCAGTGCAGCTCCTCATGGTAAGGCACAGTGTTGCTAGAGCTTTGTTGCAGTTCCCCACCATCTCTGGTGGGTCACATGGCCAGGCACCATTTCAGTGTCTGGCCAGAACAGCAGTTGGTCACGCAAAGCAAACACACCATAAGCCCCTTTGTTCTGGCGGGGCTTAGCTCTCAACTTCTTTAGGGAGGTTGTTCATCCAGCCACTGGCTGACCTGAGTTCTCAGTCACGCATCTGCCTCTTCAGGCGTGGCATCCTATGTCTATAGCCAACTGCGAGACCCTTCAGTGGGTCCCCACGTAGCTCTAGCTAGTTCCCTAGTCAAGCTTATTTTGCCTTCCAGCAATGTTTACTCAGGCAACACGCCTAGGCCAGTTCCAGGCTTCAGCTTTTCACACCACACGCAGGGTATTGATCTGTGCTCTGCACTAACCAGCCATCCCTGCAACTGACTGACAAACCCCTTTTTTGGCCCCCAACCATCTAATGTGACATCAGCCGTTGGTGTGTTGTGTGGCTGTGAGTAGGCTAATATTAACCTTTCCAAGGCGGTGTTGGACTTGTAAACCCCATCACAGGTACTGCAAGGTAGGAAAGGCCCTAGAGCCATACCAAGGAGACAGTGCAGAAGAAGAGAGTTTGGCGGTCAGGGGCCAAAATCCTGGAGCAGGGAATGATGAGCCTCAGTAGCACATATGTGGAGTGCTGAATGACATGATTTGCTTACTAGGGCAATAACATTATGTTGAACTCCTTAGCATGTTTCTAGCTAGCTGAGACATAAAATTTCCAGCTTGCTACTCATTAAATTGGTGGGGGGGGCTGCATGATGAACTGGGGCATGGATGTTCAAAATGTAACTTAAGCACTGATTCTGGGCACAGCCAAACGTCTTGCTGCAGACCATTTTCTTTCTTCACTGTAACATCTTCTTTTGGCTTAATGTAGGAAAAAATCAAGTCCATCTGGCCTGGCAACACGTGCACAGAAGTAGGCAGGCATAAAGTTTATTAAAAAGGGTCTTTTGTTTGTGGTAAAAGACACAGACAATTTCTAAATAAATGTATTATAGGATTTGGAGAGTACATGTGCACGTTCCATATCTCTTTATACTAGCCTGTGCATGCCCACGTTAAGGACCAGAAGATCATGTGCACAGCAGTTTTGGTTTGGTTTAAACAAGCTAATTACCTATTAGCCCCTTGAGGCATACATGTTGTCCAAGGTATTACAGCTATCCCTAGGGTAAATCAGCTTATAACTGAAGGCTAGGTCATGACCCCTAGAGCACTGCAACAACAGGACACCCCCCCCCCCCGGGGTGTGTTTTGAGCCCTCAGCCATTTACACAGCATCATCTGCCATGATGCTTCAGGCCAGGCAGTGGGGCACGCACTAAAGCACCAGATTGCAATGGGGTGGTGGTGGGGGGGTTGGGTTGCTGTCTTACATTATAGTTATACTGCACCATTGCATAGTTCAGATAGGGACTTATATAGCCAACAACACTAGGCAATACCCACTTTAGGCATTGATTTGCCTCTTAAAAAAAACAGCCTCCAGTTCTGCTTACACTAATCCAGTTTGATTGCTTCAAACTGCATGTAACCTCTATATTTTCAGTGGGGTTGCACAGGGTTTGTCAGCATACAGTGTGGCTTAATAGCACGGCTACCTCAAAGAATTTTAATGTACCACTTCTTCTGGCCTCTTGGTGTGCTATGGCTCCAGGACCGTACCTCATCAACATTAGTGACTGTTAGCTTTAGAGCAAGCTTTACTTGGAAAAATGATGCATGCTTCTGCTTGGTGTAACATCTCACTGTGTGCCTCAGCTTACTCTAGTTACATAATGAGCAGCATGTGGGCCTTAACTGTTTGTGAAGCCTTTCAAGCTGCATGGCTGCAGACTGCGTGTGTGAGCTATTTTACTATTCCCTGAGTGCCGCCACCTATTTTCAGTCATCAGTTATTCAGCGTATGGAAAGTGAGCCTAGTTCCTAAGCAGAAATCCATATGGTACAGCTTTAATGCAGTGGCAGACTGCTGGTGTTAGCCACCGCAGGTGAAAGACTGACTTGTCAGTGGCAAAATTCTCATTGCCTTCAATATGCACAGAAGCCTTTCATCCCATGTGTTTAACTTTCCGACCACAAGTTTTTTTTGACTAGCCTTCTAATTCTTAGCTTTTATTATGGCAGTTTTATGAAAACGGCCAACCCCATTGAGCTAATTAACATTGGCCTAGTCTCTGGCCTTTTCTACTTGGGGAAACTGACAGGCAGCCATATTGAAAAATAAGACCTAGTCGCTGGGCTATACATGACCCTCATAGTCAGGAACAGCATGGCCACATGGTGCAGACTAGCTTATGCTGCACTAGTTGTGCCAGGCAATTTCCCTCTCTAGCCAGGACCTTAAAAAGTCAGTAAAAGATGCATGGCTCCAGGAGAGTGACTCTGGTATGAATCATGACTGCTCAGGTTAACTGTCTCCCTACATGTTATTTAACATTACTTTGTAAGGTACTTTGAGGATAAAGACATCTATAGACCCAAGTAAAGGTTTATGCTGTGGCCTCTTAAATGGAACTGTGTTTTAAAAAGCATGCATCAATGTTTAAAAAAAAACACCTTTGTCTGAAAATGGACTACTATATTTAACACAAATAGCGCTAAGCTTGTTAGAAAAAAGAAACCAACACGGTAAAGCCAAAGGAAAAAAAATTCTTTTGTTTAAATTCGTTGACAGTGCATGTGGCAGAAGGCCATCCATAGTGAGGCTCACTGTTTCACCTGTATTGCCAGTCAGTCAGCAGCCACTTTGGTTTGTGCAGAAAGCGTTGAGAAAAACAGTTTTTAAAAGTAGAAACATATGACTGTACTACTGTTTAACTAGGCACAGGGTATTTAGGAGTGGCTGGTAAACCAGAAAAATGCCTTACTTGACCAGCTTTCAGGTTCATGACGTCACTATAAACATTACCTTGAGTTGTTAGAGTGTGCCTATGCCCCCCACGCAAATGCTGCAAGAGACTTATTGCTAAGCAACGCACTAGCCATGTTAGTCATTAGTGAGTTGATGAAGGCACTAGAAGACCAGCCTTTTTTTTTTTTTTTTTTTTTTTTTTTTAGTGGGGGGAGCAGATGATTGGTGCACAGGTGCAATTATCAGTCTGTATAAAGGGCATGACATAAACGCTCGCTGACTGATTTACAACAAAGTTGTATTAGTCTAAAATAGCATGCAACATAGATGGCGCACAGGCTTGATTTTGCGTTTTGCTTTTACTATTAATTCAGGGTCACGTCTTATAGTTGGATTTACTCTTCAGTAACTTATTTATAAATGCTGCTCAGAATTGGCAGAGCGCTTATGTCTGAGATACACTTTTATTTTATCAGGCTTCTAACTCTGTCTTCACCAGGGCACCCTTCTTTTAATCTTCTATTTCCCAGCCCTTCTTCAATCCCAGCCTACTGGCTTAGGTCGGGGGGGGGGGGGGTCTCAAACACATGGCCCATGGGCCACCCTAAAGCTATTTCCTGCGGCCTGCAACAACACTATCATTAGCAATATTTGCACTATTGTTGTATGAAAAGGTTTCAGTCGTGTGACCTTCAGGCTACCGTACGAGTCCTCATGCGGCCCGCATGGTGAGTTGCGTTTGAGACCCCTGGTTTAGGTTTTCCTAAAAATATTATGTAATCAGTACAATGTTTTATATTTGCTTCTTACCAAATGAATATGGGGCTGCCCCATGCCTTGGGCCCAGCAAATAGATAATGGGTTAAAAGGCAGGCAGCGATTCCAGGCAGGTCTCCAATGATGTCACTTCTTCAGTAGTTTTATAGCAACTGGAGTACAGTGCACAAGGTAGGTGGGTGTGGATGTGTTTTTTCCTTATTCTTCACAATTCACATTCTTTTGTCCCTAAGTCACATGCTTCTCTTTCCCACCCTTGCGCTTATGCCTAACTCATCTCATGGTTGCCTACAAAAATCCCCCTGCCACCAATGCATATCCACCAAGGTGCTGAAGTGTTTCACTTTTACCCCATGAAAGCTATGGGCAAGAGTCTGGAAGCACAAAGAAGTAGGTAATACTTCTCAAGGAGCTGCTGGGTTTTTTTTTCTCTTCTCTTTGCTCACAAAAAATAGGAGCCTAGAGACAAAGCCAGCTGCTTACTCAATATAATATTTAGCTTTGATCTCTCCATGTGCTCACCTTCTTCCAAAACATGCCAGGATTCAAGGCCTGAAGAAGAGGCTGGGCAAGAAAACGTGTTAGTTAACGCCCGTTGGCATTCATGTGGTTCTATGAGCTCAGCTCTTTAGTAATCCTGTACCACTTGCTAGGCCTGGGACCGTGTAACCAATTTCCCTCCACCCCAATGACCACGCCAGAAACAGCACAACAGAGCATGGTCTAACACTGAACCGATTGCACTGGCAGCATAAGTTGAATAAAATACTCTTTTGTTTTCCACCCTGTCTAGTGTTGCTGTGATGCGGTCATTGTGTCATTTCATCACAGAGGTGAATGCAGTTCACTGGGGGTGATACCGCTAGTTTGTAAGCACTTTAGGATCATTTACAATGAAAGGGCTAGGTATATGTCACTCACCATGGAAAATGTCTGAGAACTTTCTACATGCTTGTTAATAAATATGCTTCTTTATAAAGCCTGCAGTGTACCTTCCTTCGCTGAGAACTAGGCTTGCCTTATTTTATTTAAAACAGGGTGAAAAACTCTCAGCTCACCATTCTGAATTTAATTACTACGTCACTTAAACAACTGACTATTTAGAGGGGCATCACTGATGCAGATTTTGTAGGTGCGTTGTGTACACTAGTGCCAGCATGGCACTCAAAATACTTTTAACCAACACAGTCAAACAAAAGGAAAAGTAAAAGAACTTTGAACACCAACTTACTTGTAT